>CM068306.1:28492460-28825082 GCA_034768735.1 Schistosoma mekongi
ATACATCCAGATCAGTGGTCTTATGATTAGTGAACTAAACGTCTTAATTATGTACTTTTACCAATAAATGTTATGATTATTCTTAAGTTATATTGTGTTTAGTACATACCGTCTAGAAGATGCTCTTTTTGGAAAATTAATCTGATTTTAACTTTGTAATACGTTTTTCATTGTTTTAAATTAAAAATTCCTATTTTATGTAACTTTATAATCTTTTAATGTAATTTAAAGAAACATTAACGCTCACATATTTTATTACTTAGTCACAACATCTAATTACATATTCAACTAATTTAATTGTTATCTAGATACATTATCACGTAAAATATTTTCATATGACATTGGTCCACGAATTGAACATACTTTCCTTATTGAAAACCGAGGCTGGATAACATTAACTAATTTAAGTTTAATCTTACAATTACCCTACGAAATATTTGATGGTTACAGATTACTTTATTTAAGTGATCAAATTCGTGAAGCATCACATACGAATCAAAGTAAGTTTATTGGTTTTCCCCCCCTTTTTTGGAGGTTAATGATATCTTGTTACATGGAAGAAAATGTTTCGTTGTATGGTGAAGTGAACACATTATTTAATTAATTCCTGTTTAGTACTGATGTAGGAATTCATCATCGATTATTATCGGCTGTAGAATTATTAAAAACTAATTACAACTTCTTATTCGTCTCACGTTTTGACTCCAGAATAATGCATAAACAGTCCCATCTGACATCAACTTCAAAGCCATGAAATCAAACGGACAGCGCCAAAAACACTTAGTAAGTGAATAATTAGGATAAGCGCGTCCTGGATTCCGCTTACCAGTCACAATCCACCTTACATATCACTCAGTAAGTGGTTTTAGAATTCAGGTTTCCGTCAAATGAAAAAATAATGTGGTGATCGTCCTGTTTTGTTGGTCAGGATCACTGCCATTTTAATCAAACTCCTTCTTATATTCCTAATATTTATCTTACCCTTACCTTCAAGCCAAAATCTGTCTTCAACTTCTTCTTGTGCCACCAGTACCAACAATTCTAGCCCACGAAATAATGTCCTGAGTCTACCGAGACCACACTCCGAACTTCACATTGGTGTATTCAATGTATGGATCGTGTGAAATAGGACAACACGCCTCCATAGCTAAGACATTAGAATCCCGCTTCATTGATGTATGTGGTGTCTCAAAAACACGCGTACAGGATTCTAGTGTAGTCACTCACGTGACTTCACCTAGTCAGTATAAAGAACCTACGCGACGCACTCTTCGTTTATCTGGAGACTCGGCAGTAACTTCTCGTAAGTATTGCGTTAAGTATGAGAGAAGTACTGGCACTTCATGCATAGATTTCTGTCGACAGTCGCCTACATGCCATCCGACTAAATGGTTCAGTAAGAACTCGGAAGGATAGGGACACATGCCGTTGCCTTTTCGTCGTTTCTGTCTACGCTCAGAATGACTGCAGCACAGATGAAGTTAAAAATGAATTTTACAGAAAAAACTTCCTGAACTTTTTCATAGGGCTGAACACTCAGATATGATAGTCATGGGTGGTAATTTTAACGCCCAAATAGGTAGCTTGAATCAATCTGAAAGACATTTGGGTGGATGCTTTCGTGTTTCAGATCAAAGAGCAGATAAGTGACTGGCTGCTACAACTTTGCTCAGACAATCGTTTATATCTAGCAAACACGAACTTTAAGCATAAGGAGCGACATTGCCCAACATGGCGACCTTCTGAACCTACTCAACGGTGGGCTCGAATAGACAATATCACCATTAGTCACCGTTGGAGGTGCTCGGTAGAAGATTGCAGATTTTTCTGGAGTGCATGTTTAGATTCTGATCATGCTCTAGTACGAGCACGCATTCGCTTGTATCTTACAGGGCGAAAAAACTACAGGAAAACACATCAGAATTGAGTTCAGCAACAAGACAGCCAAGATTAGATTCTAGGAACTAAAGAATTACATAAGTAACTATAAAGTTGCAGCCCATCTAGATGCTGCTTGGCAAGATATCCAAGCAGCTGTAGCATTAACAATGGCATCTATCAAGGAATCAAGTCAACAAGTCAGGAAAAATTAGTGGATCTCGATGGTTTCTCTTGAGTTGAACTCCCAAAAACCAATCCTGTCAGGCTCCGGACACGATGAGGATCGAAGAGTAATGAGACACAAACTGGTAGGAACTCTGCAAAACGATAGTAAGTAGTGGTGGGCAACAAAAGCAAAGGAAATGGAGAAGGCAGCGGCATTAGGTAACACTAGACAACTTTTCAAGTTAATAAAAAATGGGGTTGAAAAATCAAGCGTAAGTGAGACGATCTCCGGGAGAGATGGAGCGTTTATCCACTCTGTTTAGATGTTTAGAACGATGGGCTGAACACTTCAAGGAGCAGTCCAGTTGGCCTTCAGATGCTCTACAACTACCCACTATTTTAAAGCATCCCGAATAAAAAGTCGAGTTAGGCCTCATGATTCTTGTTGAGGTCGAAAAAGCTACAGCTAATCTGAGAGAAAGCAGTGGGTCCGGATAGATTATCTTCATAGGACATTAGGGAGGATGGTCCTACTTTGACGACTGGGCTGACTAATATTTTGACTAAAGTTTGGGAACTTGACATAATTTCGCCTGACTGGTGTGGATCGTTAGTCATTCCAGTACATAAGGGTAAAAATCATTATGCGATAACCATAGAGGAATTAGCTTGACTAATATAGTGTCTAATATACTAGCTTCTATAATTATCAGAAGTTCAACTACAACACATGACCAACAAATGCGAGAAAACTAGGCTGGTTCCAGACGTGGTAGCGATATATAGACCAGATATTCACTGTTGGTCAGGTATTAGAACACAGATATACTTTTCGGCTCCCGACAATCGTGATTTTTCTCGAGTCGGTGGTATTTGACTCTGCAGACCAAAAAGTTCTATGGCAGCACCATCCATTGAAAGGCGTACCCCAGAAACATATAGGTCTTGTTAAGGCTCTTTACTCAAACACCATTGGTCGTGTCAGAGCATATAGCGAAATGTAATCTGAACTTGTAACCCGTGCCCGTCAAAACTGCCCACTTTCCGCATTTATCTTTGATTTTATACTCTACTGTTGGAAATTAGATTCGCATCGTTTGACTTTTCAGAAATCGACCTCCTACCAGGAGATCCACTTATTAACTTAGAATATGCTGATGGCATAGTCCTGTTTGGTGAAGACACTGATAAGATGCAAAATCTTTTGACAGTAATAGGCACCAATGCAACCATGTTCCGAATGAGTTTCTCCCCCCCCCTCCTCTAAATGTAAGCTGTTGCTTCAGGATTGGTCTTCGTCAGTCCCTGAGCTAAAGACAGGAACTGAAGTAGTTGATCATGTCAACCACTTCACTTTTCTTGGAAGTTTGACTAGCCCTTATGGGTTAGTCTCTAACGAAATCTCAGTACAAATTCAAAAAGCTCGTTTGGCTTTTGTCAACTGACGTTACATATAGCGTACACGAGATATTCGTCTCTCAACGAAAGGAAGTGTACTTTACAACAGTTCGCTATGTCACACCGTGTGGATGTGATATGTGGCCATTAAGGGTAGACGACACTCGACCATCTTTGTCTTCGCTCGCGTTAGCTAGGATCACTAAGTGAGTAATAACGACATTAGACGACAAGTATTAGGTAAAAGTGGCAAATCAGCCGACAAGGTTATGAAACTTCATCGACTGAGGTGGTTGGAATGTGTTACGTATGCTCAACCACCGTCTGCCTCGACGCACGATGTTGGCTGATATAAGAACAGGATGGAAGAGAGTTAGAGGCGGCCATACCAAAACATGAAATCAGTCCATAAGGTCACTGACTGCTGGTTTCAGTCGTGTCGGTAACTGCAGACCACCTGGTTGGGGTCTGCACGAATACCGTAACCAGTGGCTGGAAACGTTGGATGATATGGCTCAGAGTCGGTTACAGTGGTGCAGACATATTCACTCATTGTCTTCCCTTAAATCGTGAGCTTAAAATTATTTCATGACTTCCCACGACGCCACATCTCTTTTCTCCCTACCACATTCTGTGTTCATTCTTCTTTGTTTTTATTATTATCACTGAAGTAACTTCGACTTCTACTATATGATGTTATTTTTTCTGTCCTTTCGAGGTATGGCAACTTGAACTGATGCATACATGTGCCAGGTTGTGTTGATCATGCATACATACATCATACATACATAATTGGCAAGTAAAAATGTTTAGTTCTGTTACATTTCTTTAAAAACCGTGCACCAAAAATTAACGTGGCCCTGATATTATTATAGACTAATACATGTAGAAAGCTATGTATATGGTTACTCAGCTGAAGCAAATAGCAGTATCGAGAAAGTTCCATTAGTTGAATATCTTTTATATTTCTATCAATGATGCGGTGGTCTCTAGTTATCATGATTAGTGAATTTTTTTCCTCGTCCGTTATTTCTGTCATATGGAGACTACCTACAAACAACTACTTTTGCTTGAGTGGTTTACTAGTGAGTGACATATCCAATGTATCAAATTTGAAGTAATGGTGTTTGATTTAATTGTGGTGTTACTAAATTGATTAGCGTTGAAAGTATTTCTAAAAATAAATGATGAACTCTCAATGATCACTTTCGTAACACATCAAATTATGTGCAACATATTTATACGTTACGAGATGACATCAAGGAATCCTAATTCACAATGTACCAAAATAATAGTGAAATTAATTTTGATTCTCGTCTAATAGTTCAACGTACTTTTTCAATGTATGATCATTGTCTATATTCCCGACCGTAGCTGCTACCTTGACGTGGTGGTCGGGCTTGCCAATCGTGATGACCCAACCGAACTATATTGGCTAGAACGCTTGTTCCTCTAGGTCCTAACATGCCATGCAGATCTGTTGGAGAGCGATAAGACTAAAGGCAGCAAACGCGCAATGCTGGCTGATATAGGAATAGGATGGAAGAGAGTTAGAGGTGGCCAAACTAAAACATGGCATCAGTCCATGAAGTCACTGACTGCCGGTTTAAGTCGTGTTGGTAGCTGCAGACTACCTGGACGAGGTCCTCGCGATTACCGTAACCAGTGGCTAGAAGCGCTGAGTGACATGGGCCAGAATCGGTCGCAATGGCGCAGATGTATTCACTCATTGTACTCCCTTGAATCATGAGCTTTAACTTTAACTTTCTTTTTACGCTTCCTGAACCATATTCTATATGTTACTATTATTATTTTATTTTATTGAAGTAACTTCTACTAATGGTGGTGGTGTTAATCTTGCGGTGTCATGGTGGTATGGAAACTTGAACCAATGCACCCATGTGCCAGGTTCTATGTTGATTGTACATACAAACATACAAAGGCAGCAACCTAAGATCTGAGGGTGAAGTCGTACTGCTGGCTGAAGCGGGGTGTGACAGCAGTAAGGTGTTTCCCTCGGATAACCAGCATCTGCAGTGATGCTGCCTTCTCACAAAGGAAGGAAGGGATTAGAAAAGGTCAACAGTGAGAACTCGGAAAAATAGGGACACACGCCGTTGCCTCTTTGTTGTCTCTGCCTATGCTCCTACTGACTGCAGCTCAGATGAAGTAAAAGATGAATTTTACAGGAAGCTTTCAGACCCCCCTTCGAAAAGCTAAGCGTACTGATGTGGTGTTTATGGCTGGTGACTTTAATGCCCAAGTAGGTAGATTAGACGAAACCGAAAAGAACCTAGGTGGATCTTATGGTGTCGAGGCCCAACGAACAGATAATGGCGACCGTTTATTACAACTGTGCTCAGATAACCGTCTATTTCTCACAAGCAGCAACTTTAAACATAAAGAAAGACATAAGTTGACATCGCGGCCCCCACAGTCAACTCAACGTTGGACTCAAATAGACCATATTGCTATTAGCCACCGTTGGAGAGGCTCGACAGAAGACTGCCGCTCATTTTGGAGCACATGTTTAGACTCAGATCACGCTTTAATACGAGCGCGTATTAGTCTGCGTCTCACTGGACGTAAAAGACCCACGGCAAAGATCCCCATAAGAGTCCAACTTAATGATGAAAAAGTCAAGAATATATTTCAGGAACAACTTAAAAACCAATTAGTGAACTGTATAAACGATACCCACCCTGAGTCAGCTTGGAATGATATCCAACAAGCTGTTGAAACAGCAGTGATATCTACTAGTAAACTAAATCAAAAAGTTAGGAAAACTCAGTGGATTTCAGCTGCATCTACTGAACTGATAGATGCTCGGCAACACATCCCGTCTAGTCCTAAATACGATGAGGAGCGAAGGCAACTTAAACGCAAACTGGTTAAAAGCTTACGAAATGATCGTGAGCAGTGGTGGGTGGAGAAAGCTAAAGAGATGGAAAAGGCAGCGGCAATAGGTAACAGTAGGCAACTGTTCAGACTTATCAAGGAAACGGGCATCAAAATTCCAACTGTAAGTGAAACTATCGCAGAAAAAGATGGGAGCACTATTCACTGTCAATCCAGAAGGTTGGACCGATGGGCAGAACACTTTAGGGAACAGTTCAATTGTCCCTCGGCGTCATCCCAGTTGCCCACCGTTCCCAAGCAATCTGAATGGCAAATCAATATTAATCCCCCAAGTCTTAGTGAGGTTGAGAAGGCTATAGGGAACCTAAAGCGAGGGAGAGCAACAGGACCCGACGGGTTAACCCTTGAGATACTTAGGGATGGTGGTCCAGTTTTAGCAGTAAGATTAACCCGGATCCTGTCTAGAATCCGGGAAATGGGCATAATCCCATCTGACTGGTCTCAAACACTAATCGTTCCAACCTATAAGAGGACAGAAGTCCTCCTGTGACAATTACCGTGGAATTAGCTTAACAAATAGTGTCCAAAATATTGGCTTCAATCATACTTCGACGCCTAACTAAAGCTCGTGAAGAGCAAACTAGAGAGAACCAAGGTGGTTTCAGACCTAGACATGGCTGTATAGACCAAATATTCACTCTTCGGTAGGTTCTGGAACGCAGACACACTTTTAGACGCCCAACAATAGTTGTATTCCTTGACCTTAAGGCGGCGTTTGACTCTATCGATCGTAAAGTTGTGTGGCAATGTCTATCAGTAAAAGACGTACCAGAGAAGTTCATCAACCTTATATAAGCTCTCTACTCGAACACCATATGTCGAGTGACAGCTTATGGAGGATAGTCATCAGAACTGGTTACCTCAAGTGGTGTTCGTCAAGGTTGTCCGCTTTCCCCATTTTTATTTAATTTTATCATTGACATACTTTTAGAGTTGACATTTCCATCGTCTGACTTCGGCGGGGTTGACCTCCTTCCAGGAGATAAACTTGCTGACTTAGAATATGCAGAATCTTTTGACTACCTTAAACAAGAATGTAAGGATGTTTGGGATGCGATTCTCTCCACCCAAATGCAAAATATTACTTCAGGATTGGCTTGATTCGACACCGAAGTTGGTGATAGAGAGTGAGGCAGTTGAATGTGTTGACCGCTTCACTTATCTTGGCAGCCTCATCACTCCTGACGGCCTGGTGTCTGCTGAAGTCTCTGCGCGTATACATAAGTCCCGATTAGCATTTGGGAATTTGCGTCATCTGTGGCGTAGGCGAGACATCCGACTACTGACCAAAGGACGCGTTTACTGCGCAGTAGTTCGGTCCGTCTTACTTTATGGATGCGAAACATGGCCATTAAGGATAGAGGATATTCGTAGGCTCCTGGTATTCGATCATAGATGTCTTCGAAGCATTGATCGTGTTTTCTGGGACTACCGAGTAAGCAATACGTGGGTTAGGAATAGAGTACTAGGTAGATACGGTAAGTCTATTGATGAAGTAGTAAATCTTCATCAGCTAAGGTGGTTAGGACATGTGTTACGTATGCCTGACCACCGTCTACCTCGACGAGCAATGCTGTCTGGTGTAGGAGCAGGGTGGAAGAAAGCTAGGGGCGGCCAAACCAAAACATGGCACCAGTTCATGAAGTCATTGACAATTGGGCTGAGCCATGTTAATAGGTGCAGACTACATGGTTGGGGTCCGCGTGACGCTCGTAATAAATGGCTAGAGACCTTGGGTGATATGGCTCAAAATCGTTAGCGATGGCGCAGGTGCATCCACTCCTTGTCTTCCTCCAAATTCTAAGTTTCTGGATTTATCTTAATTTTCTCTTTACTGAATCATATTTTCTTAAATCTTATCACCGATCTCTATTCCCTTCCATTAATACTAACTCTGTTACTACCTCCCCTACTCTGGGATTTGATCCGATAATTTAATCTCTATCTGCTAATTGAGGCATGGCAACTTGAACTGATGTACGCATGTACCAAGTTATACGTTGTAACTGTCTGTCTGTCTATTGTCTATATTTTCCTCAGAAACTTTTGATAATATCTATCGCATTATTTGTTACTAGTGAAATACATGTTAGAAAGCTTTAGTTGATATTATCAAGCATGTCACTTAAATAAACCATCTGACATAATTTTGAATTTCGATATAACAAATAAGTCAGGTCATTATTATATAAGTAGTCTTAAATGTGAAATATATTACTCATTATCTCCAAGAATATATCACTAAGTAACCATAACCTACCTACGATATTACAGTACTAGTTACATTATATTAAAGACAATAATTAGAGAAACACTAAGTTTGTAGGTTATGTACAGACGCGTAGACTGAGTAATACTCACTTAATAAAACACTCAATAACAACAACGTGGTCGCAGGTTATTTCAATTCATAGGGACAAAAATTCTAGCAGGATCTATAGAGAAATAGGCTTGAATAAGTCCCAGAACTTTAGATCCCATAAACATCCAGTAATTAAGCACAGAAAATCCTGGAAAAACTAAAAATACTTCATACAAGAAACAATTTATTTTACCATTATTGAAGTTTTCAAGAATAAACGCCATAGCCAAAATCTAAATCTGGTCATATTTCGCGATATGAAAACAAGATTTGACTGAGCTAACTGGAAACCACATCAAGTATGAACAGTGGATTTTTCAAAAGAATGTTATTATCGTATTTACAAAACACCATCAAAATAGAAACCAAGACCATTCGGAGCCTAATGTAAAATCTCGTCTATAAACACTGTATAACAGTAGGTCGTTCACGACCTTAATACGTGTTAGTTTACAGAAATACATGTAGGCTGATTCCAAGCAAACTTCAAAGACCATAAAAAAAATAATATAAGACAACAGCAGGAAGCCATTTTAACCCATGCGAACTCCCAGCAAAAACAAGTCTAGTATCGATTAATCAATCAACGAGCTTGATTTCGTACCAGTTAGCAAACAATAAAGGCGTTTCGGACACTAAATGGAGGATTAATCCATGTCCTCTAGATTGTAAACTGAAAGATAGCTATATGCTGTAGCAACTTTTACTTATTTTACCAAAACGTTCGTAGTAAACTTTTAATATCAGTTTAGCAACAATATTGAGTAAACTAAGAATTTCACTGTGCTCGAAATTCTAATGCAGGACGTTGCTTGTCTAATGAAGAGAAGTTAGTCGGTGAATATGGTTGCAAATGGTTAAATATTCATTCAATTTCAGATCCACTTAGTGATCAATCATTGATATGTTGTAGGTTAAGTGCCTCAAACTCGTTTTCAATGTGAAAAAACTGGAAAAAACTCCGTGGTCGTAGATTTGGAATGAGTTAATTTAACTAGATAAAAATTATTATATTACTTGGTAGACAAATTCCTATCAGAACCCAGGATTTAAAGATATATATAGAGTATAGCTTCGATACTGTGGAATTGTTATACACATGAAGACGGGTTTTGGACTATCGAACAAATGATTAATGATCTAGTCTAAATATTATCACCTGATCTACGAAACTAAATAAAACAATTTACACATCATTTTCGATCATACAATCATCAGTACACATAGAATTCAGTTCTTCAATAAGTTTGCGAGATGTACAAAGAGGAGGAACTGACGAACCAAGTTTTTCTGCATGTGGTATGATTATTTCACGAAATTCGCTTTCTGATTCTGAATCGTCGCTCTCAGATGAGTCTGAAAAATTGACTGGAAGACTTAGTGGTTCATCATTAGCATCCGAAGAAGGTATTAACAAATCCTACAGGGAAAAAAAGGAAAGGTTGCATTATGTATTTTTTGAAAATAAATACAAATATTAGAATATCATTCACAAGTAACTTACTAACATATTATCATAAGAAATCTAAGAAACACTCACTAGATTAACACAGCTTGGAATTTTTGAAGGGTAAGTAGTTTAGTGAAATGACAGTAACGTCACAATTAGTTAACCCACATGTTTCGTTTTAAGTAGATATATGTATGTGACTTTTCGAGGCAGAAGTACTCTTTACTAAAGTACGAGGACGAAAGTGAAGATCCTGATTTTAGACCTAGTTGATGAATACAGAAGGTCTACACTAGAAATGTTGGAAAACCTTAATTCTAAACTAGTGCTATGTGGTGTTTGAGGATCCTAGAGAAGCAGATGTATGCATCAGATTTTGTCACCAGTTACCATGAAACTGCATCTTCTGAAGATGTTCCACTGCTGTGTGGACTGATCCTAAGGTCACAGGCTTGGGAAGTGACCGCAAAACAGAGATGCTGGAGACCCTCCCCACAAAGGAATGTGATGAGAAGAGGTAGACTCTAAATAAGCACACCCCATATTACTCCGTGGATTTAAATCTTGGGCGGTAAGGTCTTAACAAGTGCGGAGATAACACATCAAAAACTACTCACAAAAAGATTACGTGGTCAACCAAGAGCAACTACCTCTAAGGGATTGAGGTCATGCTACCAGATAATTAGGACCAATCTAAACCCAATTTACTTTCAGGTACATCAGGGAAAACCCTTTCAAGGTGTAGGCAACCGGAAAGTGATAACCTCTCTTATACTTCTCTGATAGCAAAAAAACATCAGTGTCCACAAGTAATTTCCTTTTTCAATCCTTAGTATTTTTACTACAACTATTAACCCTAAATTTGTCTTCAACTTTCTCTTGATGTACCGGAAATGCCAACGAATCTACTTCACGAAACACTATCCTAGACTTATTGGAACCACGCTCTAAGTTGCACACTGAAGCCTTAAAAGCACAAAACCGGAGAGTGGGTTTTCTTCGCTGAGACCATAGAATCTGGTATTATAGATGTATGCTGTCTCATAAACATGCGTACAGGATCCTAGTGTGGTCATTTGCTTGACCCTATCTAGCCAATATGGATACCCGATGTAATAAACACCCCGTTTATCTGGCGGCCCAGTGGTGACTTCTCGTAGACTGGTTGGTGTAGATATGGCAATAAGCATGAAAGTACAACAAGCACTTCTTGAATGGATCCTTGTATATTATTACCTGTGTGCTGTTCTATTACATGACTTGGTAACAACTCGGAAGGATAGGGGCATATGTAGTTATCTTTTCGTCGTTTCTGCCTATGCTCGCGCGGATTTCAGCCGACAGAGATGAAAGCTCGATCTTACAGGAAGCTTTCTGAAGTTTTTATAAGGCCAAATACTCAGGTGTAGTACTCATAGCAGGTGATTACAACACCCAAATAGCTTACATCAGACTGACAGACACTTAGGTAAATAGTTTGGCATTTCATCCAAGAGAACGGATAATGATGATCGTTCGCAGCAATTATACTCAGATAACCGTTTACTTCTATTAAGAAAGTACTTTAAAACAACAACCGTTTGCACCTACCCAACGACGGACATGGATAGACCATTTTTCCATCAGTTATCGTTAAAGAGGCTTGGCTGAAGACGAATTCACGTTCTGGAGCATATACCTAGATTCTGACCATGTTCTAATACGAGCAAGTAAATGAATTCGTCGCACAGGATGAATGAGAAACAACAAGAAGACCCATTAGAGTTGAACTCAGGGACAAGAAAGCCGATAGTAAGTTCCAGGAACAAGTGACGATAAAGGAATTATGAAGACGAAGCTTATCTGAAAGTAGCTTTGCAAGATATACAGTAATGACGTTTATAAGTGACTTAAACAAAAAGGTTAATAAAAGTCGGCGACAACTACTGAATTAATGGACTGTCTTAAACTCATTCTGTTAGGAACTAACGTGACGAAAGCAAAGACAAATCGGATCTCTGAAAAAGGCTGCATTTTTATTTGCAGTCAGCCCAAATGTCCATAACGATGAAAAGAACATTTCAAAGCGCAATTCAGATGGCCTTCAACTACTTCGAAACTACCCAATAATTCTAAACAGGATGAGCGGGAAATTAACACAGAACTCCCCTCTAACTCTTATGAAAGTTGAAAAAGCCATAACTAATCAGAAGCAAAGATGGGCTACAGCGTCCGATGGCTTAGTTTTAGAGATCTTCCAAAATAGTGGTCATTCCGGCAATTAGGTTTACTGATACTTTGGCTAGTATTGGAGCTAGATGTAATCCCATCTGACGTGTTGATCGCTGATCGTCCCAATATATAAGCATAAAAATCATGGTAACTACAGAGAAATTAGTTTGACCAGTAGTGTCTAAATTATTGGCTTCAATAACCATTGGACGCCTACAAAAGACTCGTGGATCGCAAAGCGAGAAAACAAGGCTGGTTTTAGAACTAGTCGTGTCTGTACACTACCACCTGTTAGGTTCTAGAACATAGACATACCTATTGACGTCCAAAAACAATGGATCTTACTGACCTGAAGAGTGTTTGAGTCTGTAGACTCAGTAGTATTACGGCAGTGTCTGTAACCGAAAGGGGTACTTAGGAAGTATATAAACCTCGTAAATGCTTTTTACTCGAACATTAGTCGAGGCAAAGTTTACAGTGAACTGTCATCTGAAATTGTAATATCAACGGGTGTTCGCCAAGGATGTCCACTACATCCGTTTTTGTTTGATATCATCACACACTGCCAGGAATAACGCTTTCAACGTTCGAATTTTCCACGGATTGGCTTACTACTATATTTTTTTAGTGACTTAGATGACATAGCCATGTTTGAAGACGCTGATAAACTTAAATCCATTGATAACATTTAGTACTGCATGTTCGGGATGCGTTTCTTTCAATTTAAATGCGAAATGGTGTTTCAGGACTAGTCTGTGTCAACACCTGAATTAAAGACGGGAATTGAGATAGTTGAATACGTTGACTACTTTATTTATCTTAGGAGATTAGTGATAGTACGTTGGTGTCTGATGAACTCTAGTTTGGCTTTTGACAACTAACATCATCTATGCTGTGGGATATTTATCTACCAATTAAAGAGCGAGTATGATGCATTGAAATTCGCCCTATCTTACTGAATAGATGTGAAACATGTCATTAAGAGTGACACTCATACGTTATTAGCATTCGATTACAGGTGCTTTCGAAACATCGCTTGCTCTTGTTAGGACCAACGAGTAAATAATATTTAGGCCAAAGCAGAGTATTGGGGAAAGATAATAAATCAGCCGATGGGGTTGTGGATTTCTGTCAACTGAGGTGGTTGAAACATGCATTACGTATGCTGATTGATCCTAGAGGATGGAAGAAGGTTAGATGTCGGCTAAACTAGTGTGACATCCGTTTATGAAGTTACTAACTGTTGGTCTGAGCCATGTTGATAGACGTAGACCACTTGATTGTGGCTCGCACGACTGTCATAACTAGTGGTTGGAGATTAAATAGCAGGAGTCGGAATCAATCACATAAAATTTGGCACAAATCGGTACCAAAATATATGGGCCACACAAAAAAAGTGAGACAAAAGAATTACAATGCAGGAGATACCGCTCGGAGAATTCATTTCAACTAAGAAAAGTCACCACACTTTAATGAAGACTTTCACGGAAAACTGTAGTAATGCCACTGGTATTTGCGTCATATCTGACTAAGTTTCAAGCCACCGATGCTCACTATTTCTAGGATCCCAACCAAGAAGTCGTGATAGACCGACAGGTCAGTCCCATCCCACAACCCAACATGGTAAACTGACCACCTCGTTATTTCGGTTACAATGGCGGAGGTGCTTTCATTCTATCTTTCTTTAAAATGTGAGTCAAAAATTACTTCACACCTACCTTCCTATGAACTACTTCATGTCCTTACCTTTTTTCTTACTACCATTGATGTAACTACCAATTCTACGAATTTGGTGCTCATCTTGACGTGCTAAGGTGTAACATAGATCAACAAACATACGAGCTAGGTTCCATGTTGCATACAATTGACTGACCTACTTTAAACCAAACGATGACTTCATTCGGGTCTAATTTGTATTGCCGATCGCTTTTTAAAGTTTGTTTTCCAAAAACAACGTGACTTTCTGAGGACATATAAGGAGATATGGTGGAAGAGTCACGATTCGTATTCTACGGCAGTCACAAAACTAGGTTAAATATCTCTACGAATAACCAGCAATATATTGTAAATCTACGTTAATGGTATCGCAAACAAAAATCTATGATGAAAGATTAGAACCGAAGATATATTTTTTGAGATAATCTTAGTCTTTCGTAGACACAAGGTAGCAAAACCGCTTTGCTTAGTAGTAGTGAGTACTTTCCATAGAAACGCAGAGATCTTGATATTCCGCAAGCTTCTGCACAAAATGATAAGGGAGAAAAACGAAAGATTATCACTTAGGGGAATTCTGCTAAATTTAACAGAATTCCCACAATATGACGAATAAAGTAATTCTCGTATTATTCTACTGATATTTCCCTCATATTATGTAATAAGACTGGCTTAAAATCTGAACAGAATTGGCCTCTTCACAAATTTAAGAGATGGTAAGGAGTAATTAAATTAAGCAATTCATGACAACATATGGTTATTATTCATTAAAACTTCTGCACAAATGGCATATAATTAGATGCATTGAAACAGTGATTGATATGTTTTATACTTACTAACCAATTCAATGTATCGACCATCATCAGCTTCACCTTCCATTACATTAACTTCAGCTCTCTCGGCTTCCCTGATAAAACAAGAAACTCTTGATATGACTTTACCGTGAGAAAATGAATATAACTTACTATCTTTTGTTTTTGAACAATCCACGTGTCGTCGATTGATCTTTAGGTCCGATAACTTCATTGTAACGAATAGCCTTTAGTAATTTGCGTCCGGTCTCGAGGTACTTTGTGTTGGAAGGATTGTCAGGTGAAATGTGCAAGGATCTAACGAGTAACATTTAGTAGATGACTCAATAGGAACTTACACGCACTTATACTTAAGAACAAAAATAGTTTTGTCAAATGCAATTTAGGCAAGGTGACGAACGACAGATGAGTGACCTTGATCCACTTTAAAGAAACGAAATAGGAACTGTTTTGTACTGCAAAATAACTGAAATTTCAGGAAACAAACTGTTTAAATGTTACCAATAAGCTTCTAGAAGTTAGTAACAGGATTAGAGGGCCGTATTTGTGGTTGATTAAATGCGACCTTGTGATTGATACAGTACTCTATATAATGCTAGCTGTTTTCTGTCATAATAATGAATGATACAAGCCTGAAACATAAGTAACCTCTTAATCGAAGCTGTAAGCTGCTACACTTGTGTTTCCAACGTGTCGCATCATAAAAGCAACCAGCTGGTCTTATCAAGGTGTGCTGCAATCAAGCTTTTGTTGCGTAAGCAATCCCCTAAATAAACAGTTGCACAGGCTCCCGTCATTGATGTTGAGTATGTATATATTAGCGAAAACGTCTAGTTGAAGGTGCCCAGTCGAGTATCACGATTTGGCACGGCGTGGGAAGTAACTCGCTCTCTAATTAGCTAGCCTAGATGTTCTCATTCCATTCATATTCCACCCACGATCACATATAACTTCTCCTACATCCTTCCCACTGCCTTCTGATTTAATGTTATTCGTACTTGTGGGTTTAATCCTTAGAAGCTGCTCTGGTTATACGACAAACGTTACTTAGTCATGTACTAAGTGTACTTCATGGGTAGGCCGACATGAATTGGGTGCGATCATAACTGTGAGTCCGTTCGTATTTATAGATTTCAACGAGTTTTTCTTGTTTAAATACATTTTTTGCACATTTTTCACTGTACTTTTGTATTCACATATTCGCTCTCTAATCATGACTGACCAGACGACTAGGCTTATTTGGATTAAACCCCCACACGCATCCAAAATTTCAGCTCATCTCCTTTTAGACAGAATACATTAAAGCTTCGTTCTGCTACCCAGAAGCCATGTTTCAACACCACGGTGTGAAAACCCACGCGTTCGATTCCTTGCCGTCGTAAGGTTACTTCTGAGTGAATTGAACAGGTAGATCACCCCCCTTCCTTTTCAGCCTCAACTTTCTCTAACCTTACCGCCAGCTCAAAAAGTCAATTCTCTTACGCGCAGACTTGTCCGATAGACAACTTGTTGGTGAATTGTTCCACGCCGTTAAGCTCGGTAGAGGTCCAGCGACAAAAATATCGTCGCGCATGAGAGAAGTGATTAGTCAACGGACATTCCACTAAGTCAAATCTTCCTATCAAAACTGTAGCAACTTAGCTTGACTAGTTAAAAGTTCACTTCAAAACTTAAGCATACGCCAAAACAATTAGGCTCCAGTATTCATTTACTTCCTTATTCTGCATAGGGATTATATTTCCTATTAGCTTATATTGAACGTTGAGAATTATTTGTGTGTTTGATTAACTAGAACTGCGCTCCACTGTCTCCTGCCCACGCTATTGAATAAAGACCTATTCCCATAATACTCTGGATTCTTGTGTCACTAGATCGGGATATACCTAGGTGTTAAAAAACTACCACAAGAAGTACAAGCAGTTTTGATAATACTTTATAACAACCCAGTAAATTAACTAGCTTTATCTGTTGATCGAATTCTGAAGATAACCAAGACTAGCCACAATTCGGTTTATTCCGTTACAGAAAAACGTCATGCATCCGAAAACGACGTAACGAAATTGTGCAATACTCTTTCGTGCTTCCTCGACCGACAGAAACAACACAAGCCAAACAGTTCAAGACAACGAAGTCCTTCACATAGAAGTTCCTTATCTCTATCTCGACGAGTGGAAAATGCACATTGGTGTTGGTACCACAACATTTATAGCAAAGCCTCTAGGAAGTGTAAAGATCCTTGCTGTTTTCCTAGCCACATGACCGCGGTTGACAAATCGAGAAACTATCCTGTAGGCACGCGTTAGCGGCAACGTAGCCAGTGGAAATTGCCGCCTGTTATTCTCTACACATGTTTCAAACTAAAAGTATGTCCTCTTATTTTTAACTTGGGACTGTAACTTATGAGTGATCAATATTGTCAGCGAAATACTCAACCATACCACATGTATCATCATTCATAATGAATGCTCAGTGAACGTTATGTTGTTCAAAGACGACAAGAAAAGGATGATGTTTAAGATGGAACATTAATTAATCAGCCTGTGTTCGTGTTTCTGTAACTTTAAATATTGTTATCACGTCAGACGAAACCTAGCTACTATCTCTTTCTGTATCAACCAAGAAACCTGGTCGCAAGGTTGTGGTGGACGAGGCTGATGTAGCCATCAGTCACTGAAACGCAGCCTAAGTGGAGCTGTTGCATCAAGCCATTAACTGAGGTCCACGTGAATGGTGGAGTATGAGAGATATACTATCACGAACTTTCCCGGATCGGCTTCACTGCAAGAGACGCAACCTGCCTTGCTTTCCAAGTAGCTAACGTGCCAGGATGCGAAGAAGATAGATGAATAATTTTTCACAGTTAGGTTTTGTACTTGCTTTATGTACGATCATGTCACCTAATGAGAAGGTAAAAACAGGGAGCACAAAACAACAGCACACGCATCCTGGAGTTAGTAACATTATTGGGCACAGTTAGTACTCACACAAGCTCTGCAAAAAACAATTGGCCAGCTAAGTTTAAAATAGGATTAGGAGGAAACAATAATAGCATGAAACTAAGTTTGGTAGCTGAATTTAGTAATCTTCAGATATTAGCAATTCCTATTATATTGCTGGCGAAGTGAAAATAATAATTGTCGCGAACACTCAGTACAGCATCAAAAGCGACAAAATTATCAATATGTTGCAGCAACAACGGAAACAAATCCGTTTCCTGAGTGGATTAAGGTAAATTATTTCATATTCTAGTAAAGTTGTTTGCAAAATAATTCGTATAAAAAGTGGTTTCAGAAAGTAATAAGTTTGCATTTGAAATCGATTTATGGCGGCTGTACAAGAGGATTCCGCAAACTGGATTTCGTTCGACGATATACAAGCGGAATAAATTAGTACCATGTAAAAGAAAATTAGATTTAGTTGGAGCTTGTGCTTCCATAGAAACAATCAATGCCTGTTACCCCGAGTGGAGCATAAACCGCCCACCAGCATTCGCCAACCAACTCCGTCCTGGGCTTTCTTTGCCAGCATTTCCAGAGTGCTGTTCATTCTCTTCATGTCTGTTTCCAATTCCCGATGCGATATGTTCCTAGTTCTTCCTCTGTTTCTTTGGCCTTTTGGATTCCAAGTCAGTGCTTGTCTTGTTACACAGTTTGATGGTTTTCTCAATGTGTGGCCAATCCACCTCCAGCGTCTTTTCCCAATTTCTTCCTCGGCTGGAAGTTGATTAGTTCTCTTCCATGGAAGGCTGTTGTTAATGGTATCTGGCCTACGAATCCGAAGTATCTTAAGCATACAGTTGTCTATAGATGCTTGTATCATTTGAAGGATACTTTTCATAGTTCCCCTTACAAGTTTCAGCTCCATACAACAGGACGGTCTTCACACTTGTATTGAAAATTTTGACTTTAATATTGACTGACAGTTGATTTGAATTGCAGATGTTTTTCAGTTGTAAAAATGCTGCCCTTGGCCTGCCTTTCCAATCTGCGCCTTCACATCTGCATCGAACCCTCTTTGTTTGTCGATGATGCTGCCCAAGTATGTAAAGGTTTCCACATCATCCAAAATTTCTCCTTCAGGTGTAATTGGGTTAGTGTTTGTTGTTTTGTATAGAAGGATCTTGTTTTCCCCTTTGTGCATGTTGAAGCCTACTATTGGCTGCAGAGGCTGCTGCTACATTGTTCGTCTTCACTTGCATTTGATGCCGTTGCATCCATGTTATCTATCGTATTCCGAGTGTCTTTAGATGTTGAAGTTTTTATGACCCAGTCAACCATCAGCAGAAAGAGGAAGGGTGAGAGTAAGCGACCTAGTCTAACACCTGTCTTTACTTAGAATGAATCTGTGAGCTGACCTCCATGCATAATTTTAAACTGTAATCCGTCGAAAGTATTCCGTGTGATGCTGACTATATTTTTGGGTACGCCTTAATATCGTAGAAGGCTCCATAATATGCTTTTTCATAGTCGATGAAGTTGATGTGAAGTGGTGAATTCCATTCAATTGATTGTTCAACAATAAACCGTAGAGTTGCGATTTGGTCGGTACACGATCGGTCTTTAAGGAATCCGACCTGTTGATCTCAAAGTTGGTAGTCAACTGGATCACTCGTTCGGTTCAATAACACTCTGTTGAAGACTTTTCCTTTAATTGAAAGTAGAGTCATGCCTCTATAGTTCTCGCAATTGCTAATATATACTTTCTTCGGTATCTTGATGAGGTACCCTTCTTTCCAGTTTGCTGGAACTTGCTCTTCCTCCGAAATCTTCCTGAAGAGTGCCCAACACTAATTCAGAGTGTCTAGTTATATAATCACGGGTATAATCTGTCTCAAGAGAACGGAGTGTAAATAGATGCTAAGTAGATTTCAGTTTGAGTTTATCCTTATTGCAGGCATCATTAGGAGTGAGAATACAGTGTTCTAGTGGTCGTAAACATACTTTATAAAGCAATATACGGATTGCCTAGTATGTAACCCTAAGTTTGGCGCAACTTTGATGCCTGCAGAGTGATCTAACCTGTGAACAAATTGATTATAAAGGCAGTTGTTGGTGCCTCTTGCTACTACGGTAAGCAAGGAAACTAGACAGTAGTTAGAGGCACGTTTATTAGGCGGCGATATATAGACTAACCAGTCCCCCCCTGAGTCGTTGGAAAGTCGCCACTCCTTCCAGACAGTACGGTTACACTGGGTGCTGTGCATTAGTTAGGTTGCTCGCCTTAGATCTTTACTGTTAGACCAGAAAATTGAAGCATGTCAATATCTACACTGGAGGGATGACCTATGCCAAGTTCCGTATCTCGCCCGTGACCACAGAATCGTGCTCATTTCACCAGAGTATGGTGTCTACATCTACTTTTATGTTAAAGAAATCCTTAAATACCGTGTATCTCATCGTGAGACTGAGGAAAAGTTCGATCAACAAAATTATATAACTTGTACTACCCATGAAATTTAGTAATCATTCAAATTATGGGAGCCAGTTACAGTCATTGAAATTTGTGCCCTAGTCTTGGCAAAGTTTGAGATGATCTAAGGGTTTGAAATCACGCCCTGGAGTGGCTTTGGGCTAATTCACCTTTGTAGGCAATAAAGTAGGAAAGGTTGCACTCCAACACCCATTATCTTTGAAACAGCCTAACATGAACCTGTCAATCCCTGTGTGTATTCGTCTTTGAAATTCATTAGAGGTTCTTGACCATTTTGGAGGAAATGAAGTCATTTTGCATATTGGTTGCAGTAATATAAGCTACCACTTTTGCTAGTGGTTATCACTCCCGTATTTCACTGATTTATGTGTGCTCGCATCGTGATATCGAGGTGAGACTTCGGATTGTCGGCGGCACCCTCTGAATGAGTTGTAGTTACTCGACTGTGGCAGTTGATCTGGATAACTGACTCCACTTAAAAGTGGATGAATGCATGCCACACAGACTTAGGTTAGCGATGACCGGCAGCTATCACTTTGTTGGACATTTGGTCAAGTAATTGAGATATAAAATGAAGATGGGAAATAAAAAGACGAAAGACAATAAAATAAAAGATGAAAAAGACATAAATAGTTATTAAGAGGCTAATAATAACGTAGTCAGCCTCTGCACCAAATGCTTGACAGAATTTCGGATGTACATGCTTGTTAGTTCAATTAATTCCTAAGGGTACTCAATAAATCTGAAGTTGCACCCGGTATATGACCAAGTTACGTTTGGATTATTACCAGAGCAACTTCTAACGATTGAACCCACTCTTACGAATGAGAAGAAATCAGAAGGCAATGAAGGATGGAAGAGAAGTTATATTTGATCGTGAATGGAGCGGCAATGGGTTAGCAACGTCTAGGCTGGCAAACTAGAGAGGGTTGCTTGTTTCGGTACGGCGTGGCGAGATGTGGTAGTGATGCGTGACCGAGCGCCTTCAACTTAGTAGTGTCCGCTAAAACAAACATGGTCAGCATCAATGTCGAAACCTATGTAACTATTTATTTTGGGGATTATTTACCGCTACAGCTCACTCCCCCCCTAATGGGTTCGTGAGGACCCTATGACGTACCAGCCAAAGGATAAAACCCAATGCGTTAAGCATTGGTAGACGTTTCTTTGATAGCTTGGATGTTGTTCAGCTTCTGGCCGTCAGTGCCTATGCTAAAGTGTCGTTACATAAAAAAGAAATGTACAAAATGTTATCGTTCTCTTCCGTTTTCTTCTGGTCGTTTCCAGGCGTCCTGGAAAACCAAAAGAAAAAAATTTAAATATATGCATTTCATTAATATATATATATGTATATATATTTAAAAGCAATTTGGCGGCTAAATACAGCTACAAAAACGCATAAAATGTCGGCAACGCTAACATGAATAAATAAAAAAATTTTTTTTGATAGATTTTTTTTTAAACATACGAAAATGTGTAAGCAAAAATGCATACCACAAAGTAAAGACAAAATATTTTTATTCAATTTTTTTTATTTTGTATATATGCATATTCACAATACACACGGTGGAAAATTAGAAAAAGAAATTAATAGACGTAATATTCATTTAAGTGTTCTGGAAATCGTACATTTCTACCAGAACGTGTAGCTCTCGACGTTATGGAGCTCTTCTGAATTTCCACTTGCTCGTTGGTTGTTGCTTGAGGCATGGCGACTTTGCTCATGTCGAGTTTCGGCGGTGTTGTGGCGAGTTGGACATCGAAGGGTTTACCTTCTAGGTAAGCTGCCTTGAGGCGGTCAATGCTGACGTTCTCTTCGTGTCCATTCTTATCGATCGTATAGTACTTTATTTCACGTTTCAAAACCTTGTATGGTCCTTCGTAAGTCGCATCAAGAGGTCGGCGTAGAGCGTCACGACGTACAAAAACGTGTGCACTATATTTTAAGGCGGGTTGGATGAAAGTGTCTGTCGATTGTCGTCGAGTTTGAACTGGCTTAACTGAACGCATAGCATTTGTAAGCCGGTTCACGTAAGAATTTATATCCAAGTTTGTCGAGGTGGAAGCGGTTTCCACAAACTCACCTGGTAATCGAAGAGTCGTTCCGTAAACTAGTTCAGACACGCTGCACCCGACATCTTTTACCATGCTTCGGATACCGAGTAAGACTAGTGGCAAAGCCTCTGTCCACTGCGGCATGTTTGTAGCTGAAAGTGATGCTTTCAGCTGTCGATGAAATCTTTCTACCAAACCGTTAGATTGTGGATGGTAGGCTGTTGTTCGGAAGCGCGTCGCTCCAAGAAGTTTTGTCAGAGAGTGGAACAATCCAGATTTAAACTGACGTCCACGGTCTGTCGTTATTGTAGATGGACAACCAAAGTTCGCTATCCATCGTTCGACGAAAGCGCGAGCAATCGTTTCAGTAGTGATGTCTTTTAAGGGAATCGCTTCTGGCCAGCGTGTAAAACGGTCCACGAATGTCAAAAGATAAGAAAACCCATTTGATTCAGGTAAGGGTCCTACCAAATCAAGGTGGACATGGTTGAATCGAGCGTCGGGAGTTGGAAAAGTGCCAAGAGGACATTTATTGTGCTGAATTACTTTGCTCTTTTGGCATGCCACACAGGAGCGTGCCCATTCTTTGATGTGTTTATTCATCCTTGGCCAGCAGAATCTCTGAGCAATTAGTTTAGACGTAGCACGAACTCCAGGATGAGAGAGGTTGTGCAATGTATCAAAGATGATTCGTCGATAACTCTTGGGAACGATTGGACGGGCTGTACCTGTAGAATAATCACAAATTAAAGTGTTTTTACCTTTTCCAATCGTCTTTGTTTGGAGTTTAAGCGTTGTTGTGGATAACTCGTGATGAAGATCATTGTCTTCATTTTGAAGTCGAGCTAGTTCAACAAGGTCGATACCTTGGATACGACTCAAGGCATGTATTCGTGATAAGGCGTCGGCAACTACATTGTTAGCTCCAGATATATGTCGTATATCAGTAGAGAACTGCGAAATGTAATCTAGATGACGCGACTCTCGCGGAGAGTACTTATCTGAAGATGACTTCATAGAATACGTCAGTGGTTTATGGTCGGTGAATATTGTAAATTCCCGGCCTTCGATGGAATGTTGAAAATGTCGCACAGCACAGTACATGGCTAGCAGTTCACGACCAAAAGTGCTGTATCTTGATTCGGTATCGTTTAGTCGTCTTGAGAAAAATGCCAAAGGTTGACAAGCTTTGTCAGTCCATTGTTGCAGAACTGCGCCAATCGCTGAGTCAGATGCGTCAACCGCGATGCTGACAGGAGCTTCGGTATTGTGATGTGCCAGCATAGTCACATTGGCTATTGCTTCTTTAGTCGCAGTAAAGGCTTTTTTTGAGTCTGCATCCATTGTGACCACTTTTTTATTTCCACGAAGCTGATCCGTTAGTGGTTTTATGATAGATGCACAGTTCGGTATAAACCGTCTGTAGAAACTTACCAATCCATTGAAAGCTCGCAACTGCTTGATGGTGGTTGGTTCCGGGTATTCCAGAATAGCCGCCACCTTGTGTTTTTGGGGTTGTATACCATTCGCATTAATAGTATGCCCCAGGAAGTCCAACGAGGTTGTTCCAATTTGGCATTTCTGTATGTTTATGGTTACTCCATATTGTTGCAGTCTACTAAAGACTGTGTCCAAGTGTTCATATGTGTTACCTCGTCTGGACTTGCTATCAGGCAGTCGTCCGACGTATGCATGGATATAGTCAAGCCGCGGAACACGTCATCAATGAAGCGTTGGAAATGTTTTTTTGCTGCGTTCCTCAACCCAAAAGGCATTCGGAGGATTCGTAAAGGCCCAATGGAGTTACAATAGCGGTTTTCGGTGAATATTGTAAATTCCCGGCCTTCGATGGAATGTTGAAAATGTCGCACAGCACAGTACATGGCTAGCAGTTCACGACCAAAAGTGCTGTATCTTGATTCGGTATCGTTTAGTCGTCTTGAGAAAAATGCCAAAGGTTGACAAGCTTTGTCAGTCCATTGTTGCAGAACTGCGCCAATCGCTGAGTCAGATGCGTCAACCGCGATGCTGACAGGAGCTTCGGTATTGTGATGTGCCAGCATAGTCACATTGGCTATTGCTTCTTTAGTCGCAGTAAAGGCTTTTTTTGAGTCTGCATCCATTGTGACCACTTTTTTATTTCCACGAAGCTGATCCGTTAGTGGTTTTATGATAGATGCACAGTTCGGTATAAACCGTCTGTAGAAACTTACCAATCCATTGAAAGCTCGCAACTGCTTGATGGTGGTTGGTTCCGGGTATTCCAGAATAGCCGCCACCTTGTGTTTTTGGGGTTGTATACCATTCGCATTAATAGTATGCCCCAGGAAGTCCAACGAGGTTGTTCCAATTTGGCATTTCTGTATGTTTATGGTTACTCCATATTGTTGCAGTCTACTAAAGACTGTGTCCAAGTGTTTCATATGTGTTACCTCGTCTGGACTTGCTATCAGGCAGTCGTCGACGTATGCATGGATATAGTCAAGCCCGCGGAACACGTCATCAATGAAGCGTTGGAATGTTTTTTTGCTGCGTTCCTCAACCCAAAAGGCATTCGGAGGAATTCGTAAAGGCCAAATGGAGTTACAATAGCGGTTTTCGGGATATCATTTTCAGACATCGGTATTTGGTTGTACGCCTTTACCAAGTCGAGTTTTGAAAATATTGTCATTCCCTTCAGAGTGGCCGTTAAATCGTGGATATGCGGTAAAGGGTAACGATCAGGCGTAGTTTGGGCGTTAAGACGTCGGTAATCACCGGTGGGACGCCAGTCATTGCTATCTTTCTTCGGGACCATATGTAATGGAGATGACCATGGACTACTGGAAGGTCGAATTATTCCCAAGTCAATCATATGATCGAATTCGTTTTTCGCAATCCTTAGTTTTTCAGGCGCGAGTCGGCGTGCTTTGGAGAATACAGGTTGACCTGTAGTCGTGATGTGATGTGTAACATTGCTGGTTACACCTGATAATTTCGATGACACCTTATTCAGATCTGGATACTTGTCGAGAATCGGCTGAAAATAAGGGTTAATTAAATGTTTAAAACGAAGAGGACATAAGCTACGACCTGTAGCCACGGTTCCACGAACGTATAGATTTGTGTTACTATCCACTAATCTCTTTTTACTAGGGTCAACAAGTAAGCTGTGGTGGCTAAGTAAATCCATGCCTATGATGGGTATTTTCACATCGGCGATGGTGAAAATCCAGTGTATGGGTTTTCGTAAACCCACGTTTAAGTAGACGTATCGTTTGCCATACGTAGCTATGTGTTTTCCATCGGCTGCCTGTAAATCGAACGCAGCTTCGTGATGGCGATCAGATGGAGCTGCAGGAAGAACGCTAACTTCTGCTCCAGTATCGACGAGGTAGCGAACCTTCGTTATCACATCAGTGATAAATAACAGGCGGCTGCTTCCACCGGCTACGGTTGCGCCTAACGCGTGCCGGCGGAATAGTTTCCCGATGCGTCAACAATCGGTTTATGTCTAGGGAAACAACAGGGGTCTCTACACTTCTTGGAATTTTTTTCCATAGGTGTTGTGGTACCAACGCCAATGTGAATTTTCGTTTCGTCGACGTCGAGACGACCTTCTCCGTGATGTACTTCGTTGACGAGAATCGTTCGGTCGGTGTCTTTCCTTTAGGTCAAGAAAACGAGAAAGAGCATTACACAATTTCGTTACATCGTTTTCGGTGGCCTGAGGTTTTTCGGTAATGGAATAAACCTGATTGTCGCGAGTTCTGGTGATCTCCAGAATTCGATCAGCAGATGAGGCTAGTTCATCTACTGGGTTGTTATTAAACGTTACCAGAACTGCTTGCACTTGTTGTGGCAGTTTTGATAAGAAGAGTTGACGGAAAATACCTTCGTCGAAAGTGCGTTGACCAATTACCTCTCGCATGCGCGTCAACATTTCCGTTGCTAAACCACTACCTAGCTCGATGGTGTGGAATAACTCATCAAGACGTTGTCTATCGGACAAGTCTCCGCGTTTGAGAATCGATCTTTTGAGTTGGTCATACGTTTCTAGGCAGTCAGGGCTGAAAAAGAAAGGGGTGACGTACCTGTTCAATTCACGCGGAAGTGACCTTACGACGGCAAGGAATTGAACACGTGGATCTGTCACAGCGTGGTCTCGAAACTCGGCTTCTGCGTAGCAGAACCAAGCCTCTATGTTTTCTGTCCAGAAAGGAATGAGCTGGAAGTTCGGGGGTGTGGGAGTTTTAATCTTAATGAACTTAGGAGTCTGATCAGTCATGCTATATATATGCAATATATAAAAATATAAAAATAAATGCGATCAAAACGTGCAAAAAAAAATGATAATCACACCAAAAATACTGTAAAAACTACAAACAGGAACGAACTCACAGTTATGAAAGTGTTCGAACCACGTCGGGCTCACCAATGAAGTTGCACCCGGTATATGACCAAGTTACGTTTGGATTATTACCAGAGCAACTTCTAACGATTGAACCCACTCTTACGAATGAGAAGAAATCAGAAGGCAATGAAGGATGGAAGAGAAGTTATATTTGATCGTGAATGGAGCGGCAATGGGTTAGCAACGTCTAGGCTGGCAAACTAGAGAGGGTTGCTTGTTTCGGTACGGCGTGGCGAGATGTGGTAGTGATGCGTGACCGAGCGCCTTCAACTTAGTAGTGTCCGCTAAAACAAACATGGTCAGCATCAATGTCGAAACCTATGTAACTATTTATTTTGGGGATTATTTACCGCTACAAATCCACTAAGGTAACGATAGTGAGAAGAGCATTTAGGAGCAACTGATCCCTCCAGGGAGGAGTGTAACGTGGCCAGAGTGTTTGCTCTTTGGTGGGATATCATTCCAAGATCGTTTAGCTGTAGACCTCAAAAACCTGAAGTAACATTACTTTTAAGGTTGGAGAACTGAGCAGTTCGGGATCGATTCTTTTACTTGTAAGCGTGAACACACCACGGAAAAGGCGATCGATGTCTGCACTGCTCTATGATACGTTATACGACTCACTTTCCAGACCACTTTAACGCTGTTTTTAACGGCTTTGAGGATGGGAGAAATAAGATATGGTTAGGTACGAAACGGCTGCGTAATCTAGCAAGTGTGCATGGCCAGGGCTACTTAATATGGTTACTTCAAAATTTCTGTTTAGTTGTCTCTAATGCGTGAAGGGCCTCTACCGAAGCATCGAGGCCAAGACACTGAATAATTAAATGGCTTATTATAGTATATCGCACATACTGAATGGTAAACTCATACAAATAGTTAAATACGGATAAATAGTTATTCCGATTCCCTAGTGTTAATGTATGCTACTAGTTTAGGATAGCACTTTCAGATGACAAGTTAATGCAATGCGAAAATTATCACCAATATTAGACAGCCAGCTTTTCTGCATGCGTTCTGCTTACGACTGAGTGCACTTTTTGCTACGTTTAATTTACCTACGCATTAAAAGCTGTCTGGTAAGACAGTGCAGAGCTTAGTTGCATCTAGAGTCCTTTTACCGTGACTAATAAATGCAGGATATACCATCAGTGTACTAGCATTAGAAGTAATGAGTGACTCCTTTTCATTTGCGTTGGAGAAAATGCTTATTGGGACTCTTTCAGTCGTATCCGCATACTCGGTTGCAATTTCTACTTCAATGTGAATGTCATAACATTCACCTTACCTCAGCACTTGTTTACAAGGGTATATCAACTAATTATTTATATAACATCATGGATGATTATTTCTTCGGGGATCAACGGTTCACAAGTTCCAATTTTTACCATACCTAGGATTTGGACTATTCACAACCATCATCGTAGCGAGGGCACAAGTGTCCTTTTCTACAGCAATGAAAATAAGGCTTTGCTTAGGCCGTTTTCAACATGGGTTACATGTTTTTTACATGGAATGTATAATAACTTGCCCGGTTGTCTACATAAAAGTGTTAAATTGGATAATAACATAATTGTTCCTTTGAAAACCTGGAATAGCTTCCTCCTCGACGGAATATTTGCCAATGTCTTTAAACAGTAATGAATAAAAACAGTTCCAGACAACCCATAAGCACTTTCGTACAAGGAAACCTTTTATAGAGAGTACAAATTATTATTTTTGATAATTAATTTCATCATCTGATGTTTTGTCTATCATCTTGAAAAGTAGGTAACATGTTATAAATCACTGGGCACAAGTGACAAAATGAATACCAAGCTTGCACAACAATTCGCAATCGAGGATGGAGTTGGTTTATCGTCACATACTATTTATATCATAGTGGAGCTGGCTGTCTCCTATGAATTACAATCATTTTCGTAAACACAACGGACGGGTACAGCCATCGCCAACGAAGCCTAAAGTAGACGTCATTTGGTATAAAACTAAAATTGGCCTAGAACTTACACCTATGTTTATCGAAGAGACACAAATATATGAATGTTCAAAAAACTCTAGTTACTCAACTTTCACCTAACATACATTGCAAACCCTTTACTTGAAATGGTTCGAACTCTGTTTTGATATTTTAACCGGCTACAGTATTCTCATTAACACAATCTGAAAGAAATAATTTTCGTCCAGTAACTATACTTCTATCCGAACACATATTTAGAATTTTTATTTAAATTGTATTCACCTTTATAGACAGGTAAAACGTAAGTTTTGACATGATCCAGCCGTTATAAAAGTAGGGACTAAGTTGGAATCCATACGGTAATAATTATCCTATTTGCCCACTACATTTTTATCTTGATCATAACTTATCACTAATATTGATTTCCATACATACTTAGTCTAGCGGCTTATTACAGTTTTCTAAACATTGAATTTTTGGCCTAGACAAAATCTAACTTCGTCTAATGCAAATTTACAAGCTCTCTCAGTAAATTTATTTGAAAGAGTTACATAAACCAGCTGACCCCATCATGCAAATCTTGTCATTCGAGCTACCTTTTAGACTGAAACCTTTAGGAGAAGTTGTTTAGAAATACATATTGCATCAAAATCATGTACAAGAGTTACTGCTATAATGAGGATAAAATGACACTGAAATTCGAAGTTTTTAGATAGCAGTAAACAAGGTATATGAAAATCAAAGTTTTCTATCATCACATATACAACCCATGTTTAGGCCGCACTATCGTATCTTCAAATATCGTTTGTGAGATATATTCATATTTGATATAGAATAATTAACCAGAAAATAGTGTTCAGGCTCTTGGTTTAATTTTGATAACCCTTTAGCTCCTTGGTATATCCCTATCTAGTGACACAAGAATCCAGAGTATTATGGGAATAGGTCTTTATTCAATAGCGTGGGCAGGAGACAGTGGAGCGCAGTTCTAGTTAATCAAACACACAAATAATTCTCAACGTTCAATATAAGCTAATAGGAAATATAATCCCTATGCAGAATAAGGAAGTAAATGAATACTGGAGCCTAATTGTTTTGGCGTATGCTTAAGTTTTGAAGTGAACTTTTAACTAGTCAAGCTAAGTTGCTACAACCCCATAGGTTTATGGAATAATCACAACGAATATTAATTCCTAGATTCTATTATTCTCAGCGGATAAAAAGTATACGCCGTAAAATACGATTTTATTTATCATGTAAGGAGATAATATTGAAATCCGTGGTTCATATAATCCAGGTAAGCATCGCAAACTATCTTCATCCTTCTCTAAATTTATGCTGTACTCTATCAGAGTCACTATTTGGGTCCTTGTAACAAATAATATCTAAAGTTTAGATACAACCTGACACTAGAGGATGGGAAAATTAATAATCACAAAAGGCATGAGTCATTTCGAAATAATTATAATATTTATAAATTATATATATATTATAGGTTTCAGTCATTATATGTTGAGTTGCGTATTTAAATTATGCCATCAGTTACAGTTAATGTTGGTTGCTCTATGTAAGGCAACAGAACATTTTATTTGAAGAATTAAACCTACGGCCACCTCTTAAGTCGTCGGTTTAGTGCTATATAACGTCGTTTGTTGGACACATCAGTGTGTCTTCATATCACTAAATAAATTTACTTGGTCTTCTAGACCGAAGCCAACTGTAAATCGTACGTAATGGCTCTACATAGCATTTAAAAATGTAAGGAGCTCTTGATGTAGTGGTGAAGTACATTATTATTGCATAAGAATCTTAAACAATGACTGTCAGTAGACCTAAAAAGAAAGGCCCATGAAAGCTATGCCGTTTTTAATATTCTGAAAATTATCTCACTTGTTAATAACCGGCCGTCTAGTTTGAGTGAAAAATGATCCTGTTTAATCAACGTAGTGTAGTGTTGTAAAGGAAAATGAATCAATCATGATCGAGCTTATCGTCGATCTATTTCAAAATCATAAAACATAACACGTAAAGACATCAGTCAAGCAGAGAAGTGTTTTTTATGTGCTCCGCTGTAACTAAATATTAGTTAATAGTAAAAATATGGCTGGTGAGGGTAATGTGATTATTTTACAGGATGTGATAAAATCCGTTCGGGCATTCAAGAATGGGGCTTTTCAAGTTACGTTCTCAACAAAATTAATGATGAAAACAATTTCAGATTGCTCTTTCAGTAAGATTAAATATCATTTTGAAAGAGTGACATGTTTAATTTTAGAAAGTAATAATTGAATAATTGAATTGCTTTTGTTTTAAAGAAACAGTTGGTATCTATATCACAGTAGCACATGACGTACTCTTTCAATTTGGACTGACTATTATAAACTGGTTATTCGTGGATCACTGTTACAAGCAGTCAAATAGTTTAAAATATTATGCCAAAAAGCATTTTGATACATGCCATGCATCAGTTTAACGATTTTAACGACACTTTTATCGATAACAAATATGATATTTCTGATGAACAATACTACTACGGCTCCAATAAACGTAAAAGGAAAACAGCTGCCCCACAAAAGCGTGAGCCATCAGAGGACAGTTCAAAAGAGAACGTTAAAATGCTGTTTAAAAATTCATCATTTGGCCCTATAAATTTGGTCACAAAAGAGAATAATATTTTTCTGTCATCCATGAATGGTAATGAGCATCTTAGTGAATCTTCTAGTGATAGCAGCATTTCCACGTCCCCAGAACACATTAGACTGTATACTACAATGTTGAATTACTTTCTTATGAAGTATAAAACACAAGTTGATTTGAAAAGTGGGTTGTTTCCCACGAGTGCTTCAACAACCGGAGTCAGTCATGGATTTGATAAGAATTCGAGTACCTCTTTCCAAAACAATTTATCACAACTATTTTGTTCAGCTCAACTAAACCAAAATCTAGATCATATGACAATTGCTCAGAATAAACAAATCCCATTCAATGGAACAGTTAATGATGAATCTTGTTACTCAAATTCGAAAGAAATAGACAAACCTTATAAACACATTTCAACGAAGTATGAAGCATACTTAGATTATCGACAAGCCGTTATAAATTCTATAAGCACTTGCATAACTAGTATACCTGTTCCCAAATCTGGTTATCCAAATTATGAGGCCATATCTGTTTGTTATAAATCGTTAATAGACAGAGCGTATGCTTTGCAACAGTCTGTGGAATTATACTTTGGAATGATTCAAAACTCTCTTTCATACAATCTGTTTTCAAACCAACAGGTAGATAATGATAGCATGAATTCTGCTGTTCCTAACGTTGTTTGGAGTGGACAAACAAGCAACATCAATAACTTTTCAGGTCGACCACCATTTACCTCAAACTCGTATTCACCAATAAATTTCCCAGCTGTCCTTACGGACATTTTTCAGGCTAATAATCCGTCAATCAGTTCTCAGGAATTGATTAATGAGTATAAACGAGTTTCTGGGATTGCATTTGAACCTTCTAGTCAGCTTCAGAGTTCCTATTTATCTGAATGCCAAGCACAAAATAACTTACAGTCTCCAGTAGACTTGACAAACACAGAAAAAAACAAGTCGGTCGATCCTTTTGTTTCATCATTTGTTGAGACAAAAGCAAATAACTCAGATAAGTCAAACAAAGAAAACTCGTACGAATACCCTGCAAAAAGTGAATCAGAGAGAAGTGATGGTGTACAAAAATCTGAACATGACCGAATTCCAACTTTAGAAGGAGATGCAGAATATACATTTCCGAATGCTAGCGAGCAAAATATGATTCCCAAAACTGACATGCAAAATGATTTCATTGCTCAAAATTTGAAGCATGGTGCTAGCAATCTGCTTTGTAGCTCAATAATTACTTGCTCTCCAAGGTCTAATATTAATATGAGGAAAAAGGTTTATTTCAAATCGAAACGTGTAAAAAAGTCTTTCACATCAAGTTCAATATCAAATACGAACAGTATTTGTCCTGAAAATTCTTCCCCTAAAAAGTCTAACTTCAGAGGAACTAGCGAGGAGGAAAATAAAGTAGCACCAAATTTTAAACCAGTAGAAGTAAATGTAAGTCATAACTCTAAATTACATAAAATTTAATATAATATTGACAGATAATTTTCTTCCGTAAGCGATTTAACTAGTAAGATGTCTATTCAGGTTTTTTATTTGTCTGCTTTCTTGTCCTGAATGTGTCACAATTAGATTTTTTCTACTTTATAAAATTGTGTTTAGTGCATCGTGTAAGTCAACCTTGTAAAGTGTATTCAATACGTTTGAGAAGCTATATTTATTTTTTTTTTATTTTGTCAAATTAAAAAATATCAGTCAAGGATATATGTCCGTTTTCAGGTAAAATCGGAATCTTTCAGCGTTAACATTATGAAGAAAAGAAGTCAACAGTTTGTTAAAAATGAGGACAACTTTTTATAGATTTTAGCATGTTTAGCGTCTGAAATCCAAAGAGTACCAAGTAACTGTCCACACACTATACTTAACATGTGCACTTCAAGTTAACCAATTCAAAGATCGGGATCAAATTAAAATACCATTCTAGAATATTAATAATATAAGAAGAAGAAAGCGTGAATCCCAAGGTCATAGCACAATGACTAAGTTACTACAAGATATTACCATAGCCTGATGAATGTCTTCCTTGTTATTACATGAGATGCTGAGCATACAGACTCGCAGATTGTAAAATTAAAACATTTCGTGTAAAATCAACCGTTTTTGAAGGTTTTACTTCACTGTAAGGAACTAGTAAATATTACTTTAATTTTTTGTATGTTTTACTTGCACAAACTAAACGTTTCTGGCGGCCTGTGAAATACGAATAAACGCAAGTCATTTTTAGTTTTATGAGTTACAAAAATACAGATATACTCCTTAATTATCAGCTTTAAAAACAATTTTTATTGAGTTCAGCAGCTGCTATAAACCCAAGTAAATAACAAGAAGGCTGTGGTTGTTATATCCTGGTCATAACGACTATCCACAGTAATTATTAGGTTAAGTCAACCTAGTCTTAGGTAATTAAACATAATTTTACCTGTATTTAAGTTACTCGGTAGTACGATGCTATATAATTTGTTTATAAAAATGTAAAACAGTGGTACCTGTAACGTATACAGCTTTTCAGGTGCAACAAGTAAAGGAAGTTATATAAGATTTTTCTAAGTTTTCCACAGCAAGTTTACATTTATTTAGACATTTTTACCCATTTTCTAGTACTTCTACCGAAAAAAAGTTTACTTATATAATGTGTCTTAAGATGACAAAGCTGCTGGAAATATATCATTATCAAGATTAGATCTGACGATTTTTAAATAAACAGAGCATTGGATTGATTTTTCATAAAAAGTGAGTAATATATATTAATAATATTTCATTAAGTAGAAATTTAGTTTTCTAACGTTTTGCGGCTTAGTGCAAGTCGCTTTTTCAGAGGAAAATGAATAACCAAATTGGATTAACACAAGAATATTATAGTACAATGAAGTAATTCAAAATAAGTTTGCTCAGTCAAAATGCAATTCTGATCGTGTCACTTAAAGTCATTTGGGTCAAAGTGATTTAAAGTGGGACGTGTACATGTCACTACAATGCGAAATGTTTCAAAAAATATGTGAAATGAGGATGAAATTGTGTGTGATTACATGAGTAAAATTTAACCTTCTTTAATTATGGTCAGGAATTTTAATTTCTACTAATTGGAATATTACAAATATATATCACTCATATTTTATAAACTGCCGAGAATGTTTTAAAGTTTGGTAAAATTTTAAAAGCTCTGCCCAACAGGTTAACTTATTCAAAGGCTTTCTTAAGGTGTCTGTTTTACATACATCTTAGGAATGCGTTGAATCTGAAAGCTTTTCATATAATTACCACAATAAGTAATACCACTTTGCTAACTGATGAAAAAGCAGAATCTTTCATTTTAGAGATATATGTACATACACTGTTAATTTTGTCACATCATATTTTTAATGTATTAGGTGTGATATTTTTGAGAACACCAGCCACATATAGATTTATAGTAAAGAACATATTTGTACCCACTGGAATCGTACTAATCTGTTATTTATCATAAACTATCCAAACCAATGCTCAATTTATTTCGAATTATCAAGTTTGTCCCCGGTAATGATATCTATATGTAGGTTTGTTCATGCTAGTTTTATGCTATTTAACTAACAAATCTTTGAAATATAACACTGAGTTTTTGCAACAAGTAACGTTTCATTAAATTAGGTTTAGCATTTAAGAACCTTATTTCATCGCAAATCAAAATTCTGATGAAAACACAATTCAGGGGAATATTACTAAATATAATTGATGCGGAACCATACGGTTTTATATTTAATTAGTTGATTCACATCCTTTGTGGGATAAAACCACAGTTCATATTAAAATATTACATCATGATATTCACTTATGAACACTGGCGACTGGAAGTAAAAATTTTATATTGACATGGTACATATTTACGTATGTCTGTGTAAGTTCATTAAGGCCAGTAAGGATATAAGATATTCGTAGGCTTCTAGTATTAGATCATAGATATCTTCGAAGCATGGCTCGTATTTGCTGGGACCACCGATTAAGCAATACGTGGGTTAGGAATAGAGCACTAGGTAAGTATGGTAAATCTATTAGGGAGGTAATAAATCCTCATCAGCTGAAGTCGTTAGGACATGTGTTACTTAGGCCCAACCACCACCTACCTCGACGAGGAATGTTGTCCGGTGCGGGTAAAGATTGGAAGAAACGTATGGGCGGCCAAACCAAAACATGAAATTAGTCCATAAAGTCACTGGCGATTGGGCTGAGTCATGCTAATTGGTGCAGACTAATCATTGGGGTTCGCATGATGATCGTAACAAATAGTTAGAGACTTTGGGTGACATAAATCAAAATCGTTGGCAACGGCCCAGTTACATCCATTCCTCATCTACCTAAAAATCCCATGCTTCTGAATCCATCAAATTTTCTTCTCACTCAGTTATGTTTTCTTGAATTTTATCCTCTCCATTAACACTAACTCTGTCTCTAACTTCACTTTTCAGGGATTTGATCCGATAATTTAATCTCTATCCGCTAATTGAGGCATGCAACTTAAACTAATGTACGCACATACCAAGTTCTACGTTGTACTTACTGGCTGACTGTGACACCACTCCAATTTTTCTTTTTCAACTACTAGTGGTTTCGATCACGGTAGGACTAAGAAAACATCCATGGTTTGTCCATGGAATTTATCCCATTTATTTCACACAAAACATTTATCTATTTAACCTTACGATCGACTACTAAAAGTATTCCAACACATCATTTGTTCTACCTTTATTTATATGAAAAAATAGTGTTTTGTTAAAAACTTTAGTTTATAAAGCTGCCATTTATTGAAGAGAAAATGAGGGTTACGCGTACCGTAAACTGTGGAAACTTTTTAGATAAGTCTTAAATATTTAAGATGTTTCCTATCGTAATGGTCTGATTATTAATTTAGTGAATTAAGAGGAAGATGGAAATAAAGTTGATGCTTTGTTTTTACGGACATTTTTGCGTTAGTTTATGTACCGAAAGTGATATTAAATTTTATCTAACAGCGATTAACTCCATCCCCACAAATATTATATCGTCATAAAATGAGTGGTATAAAATAGATATTGAAAAGATTTATGTATGGCGGTCATTAGGGCAATGATCAAACTCTAGATCCAAAAAAACAAAGTTTCATTTTATCCATTTTGTTTCGTATCTGTTAAGGATAACAAAAGATACATGAATAGTGCATTCAATGAACGGCATTATCTTTTATTTAGTCATTGATGCATGTATTTGCAACCTATATAAAAAGGTTTGATTGTGGATGTTTGAAAAGTATTAGTAGTTATTTAGTAGAATAGTATGTCGGTTTATGATATCATACCAACTGGCGTGTTTTGTTAAAACAGCCTACTATAGATAATTTTTACCCTTCTCATTATTAAGTAAACTAACAGGTTTTTGCTAGCTTAGCCGACTGTATTGTTTAAATTTCATTTATTTTATTCTTAAAATCGACCGACGAGGTGAGGTAATTTTACTTATCTGAGTAATATGACAGACTTAACATATTAGTTATTCCTACTAAAATTTGGTACTTTGTCATTATGCATTTTTGTTGTCGTGGAATCAACGTGTAATACTTATACGCGCTTTTTTAGTAAATCTCTAATATTACTACAATTTGTTAGCAGAACAATGTAAAACAATGTCTTCAAATTTGTTAAAAGGTAATAAACAATAAAAAGTAGTTCTGTAAACGAAGTTTTAGTAACGAATCAATGTAATCCACAATTTAGACGCAATTTATTAAAAAGTAACTATATTTTCTTCTTATTTGTCTAATACATTCAGAACAATAGTATACAAATAACCAGTTAATATGGTTTGCATGTATATCACAGTGAAACTAACTCATGTCATTATTGAGTTATACATAATTTTATATGCTTTGTTCTATGTATTACCTTCAAAACAAACAAATAAAAATGAGTTGTTTATTTAGTCACAAATTATGAATTCATATGGAACTACTTGCTTATGTAAAAAACACACTACTTAAAACAAATGAAGAAAATAATCCTGTGTAGCATTACAATTAAGTATTGTTTGTCCTCAATATAAATATTTATATTTGTATACATATATGACATTATCAGGTTGTCAGTTTTACTTCTATTCTGTTAAATGTTAGATTGCTTGTTTTAACTTAAACCTGCGGGTGTTAGATAGCATAATGTACATATTTATCAAATAAGTTGACTGAAGTGCTTAAAAGTAAAATAATTATAATAGAAAACAATTGGATGATGAACACTATAAAGTGATATTCAACAAAGAACAAAAGAAGCTCTATTATTTTCAAATAAATAAATGAGGCCAAAGTGTTTCGAATATGATTTAATTATTATTACGAAATGATTTGGCCTTAACACAGTGAATACTGAATGTGTGCACTTGTAATTATTATTATGAGTAGCTTTTGTCATTATTATTTTTACCTTTTAGTGGTGAATGTGCACTCGATTTAAATAGGCGAACTACAACTATATTGTGCAACTGGCTAAAATAACAGAAATTTGTTTAAAAATATCACTTTTTGTGTGACGGTGGTAAATATTCACTCATAATACAGTAAACTAATGTAAAGCATGTTTTTTGCTTCACAAAATGTCTTTAATACTAGTATATAATAGTGCTACAGCTTTAAGGTATTAAGGTTTTCCGATGCTAGTCTTATTTGTGGAAGCATTAGTGGTATTATGGGGAGTATTAGGACTGAGGAAATAACCAATCGTGTAAAAGCTCTTTAAAAAATTGGAAACAAAATCCACCAGAGAGAAATATGTAGGTAGATATTTTGTCAGTTATTTTAGTTAACTTACTGTGGGGAATGATATAAGTGAGATCATTCAAGTAAGTTCTTGAATTTAAAGTTAGTATAAAGCATAATAACTTAACAAATAGCTTCAACTTATGTAAAGTTAGTTTTCCTCATAATGTACGTAGTTAAAGAAAGCCATTTAATATCATAGAATATGGGAAATTCGTTTAAATGGAAATTTTAAGTGATATTTCAAAGGATAACTCACGATTATTACAGATGTATTAACTTTTGGTTAAGTGAAATCTCCTTTCTAATCATTGCTTCTAGCTCATAAGTATTATAAATAGTAAGAGTTTGTAAAGTAATATTGCTAATTATAATTAAAATATCTTAATTTACTGAAATGGAGTTATTTGTGCTGACATAGTATTCACTAGGATTTTTATTAAATTTACTCAAAGGAGTAGCTTATTAAAAATAGTCTGTACCAAATATGGAATAAGATGTTCATGAATAGTAAAGTTTTTAGAGTTTATTTTTTAATCCAAGTATACAACACGTGGTTAATTGTTTGGAGCCAAAATAAACGAGTTCTAGAAGTTTTCTGCAGCTGTTCGCTTTAAAGAGTAAAGCCACATTTTTGATTTTTAAGACTTAAATTTTTAGTTTAACATGGTGAGAGTAAAGAGGAAGCACTTGTCTATTTAATAACTAATTCGAAGTAAGGTTTCATAACAAACTTAAGCTACTAAAAACTCAAGAGAATCGAACGACTTCTAAGCAGTAAGCACTCACAATTTCACACATGGTCGAAACTAAGAAACTCAAATCATGCAACAAGCTTATCACCTCTTGATTACTAAGCTAGAACCAGAAGATCAACATTACTAACTTTAATCTCATACTGTATCGTGAGTATGGAATGCTGAATAGTCTTAAGTTAGGATGAGGCAACTATTAGATATTCACTAGTTTTCAGTGGTTCTCTAGCTCATATCAGTCAGCAATAAAAACAAATTTAGCATTGAACCATCTTCATTAAACAAGTAATCTTAAGTTTCTTGAACAGTAAGAGTAAGTCAAATGTTTCAACAAATATGAGCTTGGAATCACGTAAAAGTTACCTCCTTCAAACCGTCTTTTTCTCCACTTTATTTGGAGATTTTAAGTTTGCTTTAATGTGAAACTTGGCCCACGATATACTAGTTTACCACATCTTTAGAATTTGAGACACTGTTTTTTTAATTTTCTGGACATTATTATTCTTCTTGTAAACCTGTACATTCTACTATGCCAATGAAATTTAATAATTAATAAGTTTTGGGCTGTATTTTTTACGGAAATACAAAAAGACTTGATCAAACCTTCTACTCATATATCTATTGTTTATTATTTAGGCTTCTGAACAACAGTTTCATGCATTTTTATCTTAATGTCTTGTATAAAATTGATGTTACACATAAATATAATTATAATATTTTTCAAAGCAAAGCCAAAAGTAATACTTTCGTTCAATTTTTGTAATTGAAATGTATTGATACATATCCACGTTAACAATTATAAAGCTGTGTTGACTAAGAATGTTAATAAGACTATAAAATAACGTACCCAGAAGGAAGTTTTATATTTTAATTTTTTAGCATATTTCGTATATAATTAGAAATGTCAACAATAGGCAAGTATTACATTCCGTAACATCACAGATAGAAAAAATACAGTTTTAAAAATGGGGTAAATAGATAATCAACGAAGCATGTCATAGAAATTCAAAGGTTTGAGGATTAAAAACAACGAACGGCTTTATGTTATTATGATCATTTCCAGATTATGCTACTTTAGGTTCCTGACATTTGATTTGACAACCCTACTTGGAAAATGTATACACTTTTAGGTTACTAGAAATAATATTCAGCGACAAAATGCACATGTGCTTATACAACGACGGTTTGTATCTACTTGCCGAAACAATCGGTGCATTGGAGCACCAACAAATGCACCGTGTGAAACAAAACGATGGAATTATAATGAAATACGAATCATGCAATCATAACTAAAACGCAAGCACAATTCAAACAGGAACACGGTTTTATAACATACATCATTGAGTTAGGTGACAGTACGGTTTATAAAAATCACCACAAAACGGCATGTGCCTCACAGTATTCTGTTCTGGGCCACATATGTCACTATCTAGTTTACATTCTCCCGGACATAATCTCGCTAGCTATGGTAAACCAACAGATGCTAGCCTTGTTCCGATATCGTTCATCTAGTGTCATAATGCTGAAAAATCTCCTTCTATAAATTTATTTGTTATTATCATTAAATATCTTTACAGTATTCTGACTAATAAATACTCATACAATTCATTTTATAAAGTTAAACAAAAAGCAATCGTTTGTTTTTTTATACGGGTTAAATAGAACTAGATTTCTTCACTCTTTTTCGAATTGTTCATCACTTATTATTTTTCCATATATTTTGGTTCGATTGATAATGTATTATTTGCAGTAAAGACAGAAAAGAAAATTATTCCACTTATTCTTACTTATCATTACCACTTATATGATTATTTAATTTTTAAGGTTACCTAATCATATTTACCTCCCTTTTATTCTTTTGTGACCTAAAATACAAAACAAAACAAATTGTGTTCTCTCATTAGGAAATTTCGTCATTATGTTAAACAAACTTATATGATGTACACATGCACATATGAATGCATGTAAACAGCATTTCGTAAATTGGGCATAAATTAATGGTTACTTATTTAATTGGTGACTAATTCTAAATTTTCAGAAACTGAATGTGTTGTGAGTATTATAATTATTATTATTTCCAATATTACTATTGTGTTATCCTTATCTCAAGTATTATTTTATCTTATAAGTGTTCTTATTTCATTTTTTAGCTCCCAAAGTATTACTTAAATCACATTAACATGGATGTATTAAGAAGTTATATTTTCTGTAGTCTACCTAATGATGCATATTTTACGAGTATGAGGAAAAAGTAAAAATAAGAAAAAATCTGAGTTATTTACTTAAACGTAAATCAACTCTTTCAGTTCTTGGATTCTACATGAATAATTAATATGAAAATTTCTCTTTGAATGTCAATGTTTCATTTCAACATTCTATTACCGTTTATTCTTCACTGGTAGGCATCATTCGTACGTTTTTTAAATTCAAATCATTTCTCAAGTATTCTTTATTGAACCACTTACATACACAAAAAGCAGTTTAGTAGAAAAATATTCTTCTCAATTCCTTCATTGATATTCATTCACTTGATATGGTTAGGCAATAGCCATGTACAATAAAAATGTTGGAGAGAAACATACCAGTAAACTACATAACAACAAGAAAATGGGAAAAAATCCCACCATTTTCCGATTCTAAGTAATTGTTGTTAAATTTCTCTCATTCCGTTTTGTTCTTTCTTATTATTCTTCTGATTGTATACACGCACACATAAATATATGCACAAATATATATGAATGCTATTCTAAATAAGTGGAATATTTACTTCATAATGACTATTTAGTTGTTTTCCCCCCCTCCCACGTAATGTTATATAATGGTCTTTCCTCTCTGATTACCAAATCTTTTGAAAGTAGTAATAGTAATAGTGGATTAAGAAGTAGTAGACGAAAGCAGGCGAACAAATTAATATAAGTTCATCACAAACCATGCAAACTAACTCGAGAGGGTTTACACAATTCACTTATTTTGTTTAACCTCTTTTGTCACTCTTCATTCCATTCTTTTTCTCCGCCTTTCTTACCTACTCGTTTACTTTTATACAAATACGTACAAGCGGACACAGGAAACGCTGTAACGTGTATATTTTTACATGTAATGTTAGTTACTAGCTTGCTTTGATTAATTTTAGGTTAATCTCATATTTCTCTATTTGGTCCTTTTTAGCTCATAATAATTACAATATTCGTTATCAAAGGTGATGTAATTCATTTTGGCCTATGTTAGTAGTTTACTAGGCATAATTCAGTTAGATAAAACTGCTTCAAAGAATGACCATTAAGATTAGCTCACAGTAATTAAGAACATAAATCATGAAGAGAATTATATGTACAAATTAGAATGACCAAAGAAAGTAAAGTTAGTTTTAAGTAGTCTACAAAACGATTTTAAAAAATACATAAATCTGCAATTATCTATGATAGATTGCATATACTTTCGAAAACGTACCATAATTTGCTGACCATATAGATTTTTATCCCTCCACTCAGTTTAGCTTTCAGTGTCATTTCTTTTTAAATTCCTCTACCTCTGACTGGTTTCGATCTGCGGATTATTGAGATGAAGTAGATAAAAGTATTTGCATACAGCTTTCGAACAGCAAAACTCTGATATATTTTTCCAGTTTATTATGTAAGAATTATTACTATTAATTCAAAATTTTGTTATCAGTTTTATCTTCAACAGTAGTGCTGGGATAAAATACTTCCATTATAACAATTTTAGGAAATTATCTACCTCAAACAATATACTAGACTGACTCTAAAACTCTACATTCAGTCAATTTTAATGGTTATTCCGTGTACCTGAAATTTAATTAATATTTTAAAGTGAGGAGAAAGAGTAATATATTTAGTACTGTAGTCTGAGTATCTTCATATTATCTTAAGTATTATATAACGTTGTTTGATTATAGATTAGAAAATGAATATTTCTTGTATTTGGTATGTTACTATTGTTTGTTTGTCAGGTTATCAGGATTAGTAAAGTATTTCCATACTATACTAAACAATCTTCTGATCGAAATTATGATTTGTTGCATTTACCCATAAAATGCTTGCCACAATGGATACTATATTAAGTTTGTTTCATCTTGCATAATAAAAACATAAAAACAAGTTATTCATTTTTATTCATTATGTTACAGAAAAATTAAAAGATATTGGTTAAAATTTTATCATTGCTTGAATTATTATGAACTAATAAATATGATATTTTAGTGGCTGCATCTGTATTATATAAACTAGTTCATAATGCGTTGATGGTAATTACCGTTGATCGATATCGGTTGCGTAACCACTGTAAGCATGAGACAACTACTCAGTTGTTCTATCCTAGTGTGAGTCTCATCAGCAGTACACATCTTTATAGGGATCAGACGCACATGTTTAAGGTTCAGTGTTGAGGGCGTTATATTTAGATCACTGCTTATCTAGTTTGCCCACCTATAATTGATATTAGCTGTACTAAATCTGAATCATTTCTCTTTGTGAAACACTTTGTAGTATTTTATTTACTTGTGGTGGTTAGATTTCACATACTAAATTAACTTCTGAAATCTAGGTGAGCAAATGTTAGAAAACAGAGGTACTGATCAAATGAATAAGGTAGTAAGAAAATTAAAAATTTTGTCAATATGAAAAATTCCTCCAAGTTAGTGTACTTGTATGTTACTTACCGTATGAAAAATATCTGATTGAAGATAGAAATAAGCTTCATAATGCAACCAAAAATCTTCACTCCTATTAATTCGATATATATATATATATATATATATATATATATATATATATGGTAGGGGTAAACTGATTCAAGTAATTACAAAACCTGTACCCTTCATTTTTATCTTTTATTGAGCAATCTTTTGCCAAGCCTGATTTGTTAAATTTGTAAAGATTTTATATGCTTAGCTTAAGTGATATGAAACTGTTAGTTTTCGAGTGAATCATGTAAAAGCTTTAGATACATCCTGCTAACATATGAAATAATACTCTGAATTTACCTTATTTAATATAAAGCTTCATAGACACTTTAGAAAACATCGGTAAATAGGAGTTCTTTGAATATGTGCTAGTGAACTGAGGTGATTTAATTTGTTAGCTTTTGTTACTGCTTTCGTGTAAATAGCCTAATTTTAAATGGATTTTAAAACAGGTATATGGATAGGAATTTTAGGTTGGTATAAAAACTGGTTAATTACTGTTCGCTGATTAATCGAAGTTGAGTTTTAATGCCTACAAAACAGCTATTTGGTCCATTTATCATAACGATAGAAGTCATGGAAACTTCAAGTATTTATACGACATTTCATTGATTTCCTTTTATCTAAGAATTGAAATTGATTTTAATACAGTTTGCTTATAATAGAAATGCCTCTTAAATACAATATCCCTTAATCATGTTCTTGATTTTGATATCTACTCATTTTAACACATCGGATATTAAATGGGGAAAGTTAAAATCCGTAGATGAACAGCTTCTAGTCCTGTGGGTAAATTGATATTATAACATGGGATTGATTTTTAATTGACTTTTAATCATGAGTTTTTAAACAGTTACTTTTATTTAATCATACAAAAGTGTTATGTAAAGAAGCAACATTATTTGCGAATGCAACTGTCCGGCAGAACATTAATTGGGTTTTATTCACTACATGATTTTCTCATATATATATATATATATATATATATATATATATATATATATATATATATATATATATATATATATATATATATATATATATATATATATATATATAACTGAAGTTCATGATACTATGACACAGTATGAACCAAAGGAGAAATCTTTTATAGGCAGGTTTCAATAAGTGCTTTTTTCAGAAAATAAATACGTAAACAATAAACTAGTAGCCTCAGGGATATATACATTCATATTTTATTTATAGATTACACTTAATCCGATGAACTCATATTGCTGTTTATCATGGATTTAAACTCTTGGGACATTTTCACATCTGCATGGGGAGGGGTAGCGACCCCAATTTTGGTATTTACTTCTAATGGAAAAATTTAGTTTTGTGCATGTATATCTGTTTCTATCTATATGTGCATGAACTTTTTGGTTAATAAATTAAATGGCAATATAATACGATATGATACTCCATTTAGCATGTTTATGAATGTATGTACATATACACTTATATACATATATATTCGAGTTTGAGAATAAATGAGGTCAACTAATGATGCTACAGGTTATATTGAATCGAAATCTATTCTTTAACCATGTCATTTGAGATCTGTCACATGTGTATTCATCCGTAATACAGTGATGTGTCAAAAAGTGCGTACGCTCTTTACTTTTATGTATGCGAATCCCATGACAGATAAAAGATAAACAATTATTTTTTGCTTGGCTATTTTTGATTAGTCTTATTTGCCTCTCATCTTTAGTGAAAAAGAAAATAAATAGAAATTATCTCTGAAATGTTCCTTTTCTTAGTTTTGTTTATCTGAAATGTGTTCATGAGATATGAGTAGTTATTAGTAGTGTCAACTGTTGCTTATACCAAATAGGTCATGAAGAATACGTGGTTAATGTTACATTATTAATCTTGTGTGTTATATGAGCGTGCTTTTAATTTCTCATGATGGGCTCCACAGTAAAAACAATAATTAAGAGGGGAAACGAATTGGAGAACAATCTATAATAGACATACCTTACGCTTAGAAGATAAGAAAAAGAAAGATACTTTTGTATGCTACTAGTATGTTAGTATTCAATCTCATTATTGGTCATACTGATAAAAACACCCATAGAGGTTAATCCATTTTTGTTTTATCGGTGTTAAATAGAAAGGTGATATGAAGAAAACTTGAAAATAATTGGAATACGTGAGGAGAAAAAGCGTTTAGATACATGAAAAGCCTATAGTTTGTTGCTCAATTCATGCATTAATTATTCATAATTACTTCTTTATTTTGAAGTGTGTTACCTTAGTTTTTTCGACTAGATTCTTTGAACGATTCATCAGTATATTATGTAGAAATATTTATATGATATAATGGGTGACAGTGAGGAAATAAATAAATATAGTTTTCATAGTAGGAACTGTTATATGTGTGTGTCTTAAAGTAGGTGGTAAGTTCTATAAGACACTGCTATACTTTTAAGTTAAATGTGTATTCCCCAATTGATTTAGATTTTGCTATTTGCAACGTAAATCGCATTATCTGCACACAGTGATGTGTATGTCTTTGTATTCGGACAAATTGAATACATGACTCTCATCAGTGTAAACAGGAAGACAGGTGTCAATGCAAAAAAATAACCAAAACAGAAAATGATTTGAGAATAAGCCGAAATACTTCTAGCTTTAAAATCTTTGAGCAATAAACATAGATAACTACTTACCCAATTATTTGGACTTCATCTAATTGAAGTATTTAATGTTGACAAGACGATTCACTGACAATTACATATAAATAAACGTGTTATGGACTTGGGAATAAGGAAATTATGAAACACAACTTTTACATTTGTCAAAATAAGGAAACTGTTAACACATGCCTTGTGAAATAAATTAGCATCAAGGTAAGTAATGCGGAAAGTTCCTAGAGACGGAGCCACCTCCAATACGAAGACATTGACGCTATTAACATAAAATTCTTAGAATTGTTCTGGTTTCTACTGTTCGCAATTCACAATTTCGTAATTAGTTATATAACCATAGGGTTAAAATAGTAAGATAATAAACTGTTTTCGTTGGCTAGTCGAAAATCTGGTTCCTATATAACATCGAGACATGTATCAGTTTAGCTACAAATAAGAGATTATATTTATTTAACTAAATAAATGATCAATTTAAAGCTGTCCGAATCAGAAATTAACGTAAGTTGGAATCAGTTGATATTAGAATAGTACTGGATAACCATTTCGTTCTTATTCTGAACATCATAGCACTGCTCTAACAACTTATTTCACCTCTTAAAAACACAGTAGAGTACAAACTCAAAATAAAGTCAGATAATTTTACATAATGTAACCATTTCCTCAGTTTTGTTGACTCACTGGTATACATTCGTGAAGTATGACTTATGACCTGATTACCAAGAGATATAAACGTGCTAGTTGAATTTTCTATGAAATTATATTACTCAGTGTTCCAAATAAGCAAAAATATCCAACTTTGGTATAGTTGCATATTTCTAGGCTATTCAAGTGCATTGATCAGAGAGTATCTGAATTCCAATCAGAGTGGACCCGGATTTGATTTAAATCACTTTATAACGTGCAAGTAACCAAAGCCGATTATTCTTCACACCTGTTGACTTTTCAGTAGTAGATTCTACTTTTGATATTTATGGATTTTGACAATTTCATTATAACTACAATTAAATTAGATGGGATATTTTGTGGTGATATTCATGGATTTGCACTCTTGAAACTTACAAGTGTATTCGATTAAATATGAAATTGTCTTCAATTATTTCAGTCTATTTAAATTTTTATTTTTGGTGATTGCTGCAAACATTTGCCTATCTACTTGCCCATTAATCTAAAACGGTAGAAATGACTGCATTTTGTGGAGTTATTGGTCTTGCAGGCTGCTAGAGAAGTATCCGATTCATCAAAACGGCTAATTAAAAAAATACTCTGTTTTGTATATCATAACCGTTTCCGTTTGAAAAACTATTTTAGTACCTTATTTTTTTTATTTCTGTCTTTGTGTCTATTGACGAGAAAAGATTAACCCAAACAAGGCAACCGTCCTATGCTACTTAGTTTGTATTATTTTTGGAGATTTCCTTGGTCTTGAAAGAAAGGGAATAACTTTTTTTAATGCTGTGTCTTGCTACTATTATTTATGGTGGGAAACTGTTATCAAGTAAAAATTCTCATAACGTTTATAAGTAATAAAGAGATTAAAGGAAACAGTTCCTTAAATCAATCTTTCCTACGTCAAGGATTTGATTTAACCCTATCCATTTCCATAGATTCGAAGTAAAATTAAATTCCCATAATCGTTGAAACTAATATCTTGAAGTGTCTGAAGGCGCTTTAGCCATCACAGTGTGCAAGATCAGAGGACATTCCAAACCCTCGTTAAAGAAATGTGTTGATGCTCTACATCAACCACTAACTAATATCTTAAACGAATTCTTTTGATGATTTTTATACTAAAAGCATGGAAAATAAAATAACAGTGTCATCTATAATAAAAAGCATGTTTACTAATGGAAATGTTATGTTTACATCCATAGATATAAGTTTTCCTTTCTCAAAACAGTTGAAAAATTACTACTACGTAAGCCGCAAACTGTACTGAAAGGTCAACTTGACTGATGCTAGTTTGTATACAGATGCAAGAGAAACACACTGCACATAGTAGTTGTCTTGCATCATAATATATTACTTAATTTATAAAGAGGCTAGAAGTATGTCCAAAGTACGTTTCTCAACTATGTGTCAGCTTTCGATTTTAGTTTTAAGCCCATATTACTAGGCATGCTAGCTAGCATGAACACAGGAAACTGAATAATCAATTGGATGCACTCTTAATTTTGTGAAAGTGAACAGTATACTGTGTACAAGGGCAAGTTCTGTACTCATTTATTAACAGAAGTTGGTGTACCTAGTGGTACTATTTTCTTCCCATTTTCTTCCCCCGTTTTTCTTGCATGAATTGCCATCACTGAAAAGTGCCTTCGCTAAGTACGCGAATGATTTTATTATTAGTATGTCTGTTTCCTCATCTTCATATTGTTCTGAAATGGATGTTTACTCAAAGAATGTTAAAAGATGATCTATTTCGAATGGTTGTAGACTTAATTCCTCCAAATGCCAAAGTGTTAACTTTGGTTTAAGACGTGAAAATACCTGAACACCCTAAATTCGCCATGATATTTTAATCGTTGGAAATACTGTAATAAATGATGTATCGAATATTGTAACTTTTGCTTCTGATGTATCTTGATTTTCATTTGTTTTATCAATATCAATCGACGTTTTCTATTTAGTTTATTACGTAAAGAAACTGTGTAATTTCGGTGTTACTAATCACTTATTGTTGCAAGTTATCAATTCTTTTATATCATCTGCTATTTTATATCGTTCCCCATTATTTTTCTCAAACCTTTGAAAAAGGACTATGTGGTGTCACCTAGAGTTTTGAAGGCAGTCAGTAGAGTATTTAATGAAGAATTTAGTGTTTGTATGAGCATAGTTGTGGATAAACATATGAAATCCTGCATAGAACTGACAAGTATTACTTTATCAGAGATAAGCCACTTAACTCATTCACATCTTTCTCCTTGTATATTTCCTTGCAGAAGGGATAACAATTATATTAGAGTTCATTCAGGCACAAGAAGTACAAAAGCTCTGTTATTCCATGTCTAGTACACATATGAAAGAAAGCTTTTTAAGTAGTGATCATATTAGAACTTTGTGATTTTGAAAATACATGCCATTATATAAGGTAACGAACTCCATCTCATGCAAAACCTTCGTCTACATTTTACACATATACACATAAATCTTATATTTTATTTTACTTTGATTTTTGTTTACATCAGTTTATATATATATATATATATATATATATATATATCCTTTGAGGCGTGTACGTAAAAAAGGAACTTGTTAAAATACTGTATAATAAAAATGCATACCTTACTAAACATAATATTAAATTAGGCTATTATTATTAATATTAATATCGTTATTACAGTTTGTAACCACTTTGCAGCTACTAATATTACTACTGATACCAGCAGTATTCGTCATAATAACTACTTATTTGTTGATATTTTCATGACACTAATAACAATGAAGGTAACTAAGACACAGATATTCATGTGTTTCTGACAACAATAATAATAATACTGAAGTAATAGGTCAATCAACGAAAATTGATTTAGTAATATATATTCGAAGTAGATAAGTGTAAAGTTTCCAGTTGGTGATTAAATCTGTGCAACTTCTACCAGCATCCGATTATCATTTCATCTTGATTTTTGTCAAGTTAACATGTGATTGAAAAGCTTGGTGCTAAGCTCCAAGAGAAGTAAATAAATTCTAGACATAAATCACCCACATTAAACAAAAATGATAATAATAATTATCGTGCGTTATACTAATAGCAATAATATTGTTGTTATTATTATGAAATATTCGAATTATAATTAAAACTGCGGGTTAAAAGTGTGAGATTTTTGATAAATATTCACGAATATAGTTAAATAGATACATGTGGTGAGAAACATAAGTTATAAACATGAAATTAAATAAACAACGCTTTTAGTTGTTTCACAACTGAAGTACATTTGAGTTTCGGTTGACATAGTACGGTTTCTATAACAATAATAACCTATTTAAAGCAGTTTGACCATTCTAGTGAAAAAGCAGTCTGCTTATTTAGACAAATTTAGTTTACCGTCTGTTTTTATCTGACCTGAACAGTAATGGACATGCCTTTAAAATGTTTTAACAGCGTAAAATTAACATTTAATTAATTTATATATATTCAAGAATAATCTTAGTTAACACGATGTATTATTTTTACATGTAAGGTACAAATTTATGATAAATGAAACTTGAATAATAAATCCGTATAAATAACTTGACAACCATTTGTTTCATGAAAACTTATCATGACTACTCAGTGATACTTTTAAGAGTTTTTGCAGTTTCAGTTATATTTTTTTTCCGATAGTGAAACTTTAATCCATGTCGTTAAATGATCAGTTACGTTTTCTTCCGACTTTGTGGGCACCTTGAAATTTTCTTTAATACTACTTATATTTTTACACTTTGTTTTATATTAGTTCAAAAGGCACCAACCTGCTAAATAATGAAATACATTAGTGATGTTTGGTCTGAATGAGATAACTGATAAGTAGAGGTGATTTTTGTTGGGAACACATTGCAAATCACAGAAGCATTCCTGTATAGTTTGCTTTTCATGAAACTTAGTTATTAATTAGAAGCTGTAAGATGTGTTTATGTCAGGTAAAAACGTGTACCGGGTATATCAGGTGAGTACTTTCTAGAGAACTTCAAGCTAGGAGAGTGCAACCGTCAATGGTTTACTGGTTTACAGTGGATTGTAAGGGTATTCTGATTTATCACGAAAATGAACGTTTGAAATTCTTCCTTTAATGTGTGTTATCAGAATGTTTTAAGAAGCGCATTATTAAAGATAATACATGTTTGGGCGATGAGATTTGTATGCAGAATACGACAAAAAGAGAATAATAGGTCGCAAATATTTGTATGAATTACTTTTGAAATTCATTATACTTGAAGGGGAAGTAACGCAAAATATATTAATGATATGGTATACCAATGACTGATTATATTTGTGGAATTTTTGCCGATAAATTTTGACGTACACGACAATCGCACATTTCTTTGGTTTAACTTTGGTTTGTTTCACCGATTTACATTGAAAACCATTTAATGAGAGCACCCTATTCAACTGATTTGTTTCTTGAAATGTAAATAATTCGTCCTCTATAAAACTAATTCAGTGAATACAATATATAGGATATAATAGAACAAGAATGTTAAGTATGAACTTTGTTTATCTGTTTAATCATTGCAATCAACACCATTGTTCGACATCTGTAAAGAGTGCAAAACATTTTAGTGCATACCATTATGTAGGTGTATGTTTAGATTTATTATCATAAGATAATTTTTGTATGAAGGATTAATAAATCTGTATCATTGTGATTGATTTCAAGGGAAATACAGATTGATAACCTGATAATTCTCGAATTTAATTAATTATGATTAGAATTATCAATGGTCATACATCAACATACTTATTTGTAAGTATATTGTAAATAAAAGTGTGCTTCGTATAGCAGATTTTTTATAATACTAGTTCTACTTGTGTGGTAAGTAAATTGTACTTTCTTATGATTTCATCTTAAATAATAGATAAAGATAAGGAACAGTAGACCAGAAAGAGCGTTACAGTTGGTATTTCTATTCTTTTTTTACATACACTTATTTTCTGAAAACTTACTTTGTACATAAGACAGCATTATTAATATTTCATGGCTTATTTGACGTTTTATATGTATATAAATATACACATCAGAGGTAAAAAGAGTACACGTGCATCAATCAGATTATAATCTACCTGTGGTTATAACGTGTTTCTTATAGTGTCATTTTAAATCGTCCCATCAAAAGCTTTAGTATATATATATATATATATATAGCAATACTTATTTATACTGCATATGTATCCTTTGGGAGTTATACAGAAGAATTTTAGCAAGCATTATTTGAGAAACAATAGTTAAAAAATCTGTTGAACTTTAAATGAACTAAAATACAAAAATTCAGTTTATTACTTCTCTTTTTGTAAATCGACGAAAGTTCATGTGTATTTTGTTGGTAAAATAAAAAAGAAATTAGTCAATCGAATATCATCACCATCATCTGATCTAAATTGTCACAACTTTTACTAAAAAATGGGATGAAAAACTATTCCTTAAATGTAGACAATCTTAAGCAGACACTTGAGCAGACATTTTTTAAATTTGGTTTAGAATATAGTGGTTACACTAGACAACACGGTGCTAGAATATCTCTTAATAAAAAATCTTATTTATAGTTTGAAAAAATTCGCCTGTAGCGGACTCATTGAGAAATAAGTACAAATTTGGATTGAAGATTACTTTTTTCATTTTAATGATTTTGGATTATGTAATGAATATTTTTTGTTATAAATCATTTTCTTGTTACGAATGATATCCCCAATGTAACACCATGAACTCTCTCCATCTGAACCGCATGTTTCTCCATGAGTTTCCATTTCGAAAATTAGTAAAGATGATTTCATGTTTACCAATAAAAGGTTTCATACTTTAGCAATCTAGTCTGCATAAGACTAAAATGTTATGTTCCTTATACGTAATATGATTTTGGTGAAGCCGCTTAACATGTTTTCCGTTTTTCCAGCGCACATACATTATAGATTAAATGCAAATACACAGTTACATATTTAACAACAAGTATGTGGCGGAAAAATCATTTGTTATCATTCATGGAATATTACGTAAGATTTAAATTATTGCCTCAAGGCCGAACTGTATCAACAGCTGAACCAAAGTTAGGAAGTAAAGTAAATGAGCACGGCAATTACTTCGCTTACCTTAAAAGTTTGATCATCCCCGATACGTAGGTGTCTGACTAAATCTATTTTGGCTTTTGACAACTAATGTCATCTATAGTATAGGTAAGATATCCATCTACCAATTAAAAGGCGATTATGCTGCACTGAAGTTCGTTCTCTCTTAGTGTATGGTTGTGAAACAAAGCTAATAAGAATAGACGACACTCATAAGCTATCAGTATTTGCTCACAAACACCTTCGGAAAATCGCTAGTTTTTGTTAGGACCATTGGGTAAGTAATAATTAAGTTAAACTAGATCATTAGGGGAATAGTGGCAAGCAAGCCAATGAGATTGTGAATCTTCATCGACTATGGTGGTTGAAACATGTATTACGTACATCTGATCGCAGCTTACTGCGAAGTACAATCCTGATTGTTGCTGGAGGGTGGATGGACTACTTAGTTGCAACTTAAGCGATTATCGTAACCAGTAGCTGGAGACTGAGTGACGTGGCTCAGAATCAGTTGAAGAGGTGAATGTGCGTTCATTCTTTGTCTATACTAAAAATGTGAGCTCAAAATTATTTTCTACTTATCTCTCCAAGAACTTTTTCTTTCTTCCCTTATATTAACTTATATATACACTATCCCTTCCTACTACCATTGATGTAACTTCCACTTCTACGAATTCGGTGTTTATCTTATTGTGCTAATGAGATATAGAAATTTAATCCGATTCACAGATGCAACAAAGTCATAAGTTGTATATACACACATTCATACATATATCTAACAATTATGATATTTGGTCTGTTATTACTAATTAACAGTTTCTAATTTAAGTTAGTGAAGTTAGCTACATCTAATTTCAACATGCTCTGTAAAGTGCATTCGTTAAATATAACTTTAATTACTGGAAGAATCGAGTTCAAAATGACCTAGTTAGGAGCAACTGATTAGATCTTACATTTCAGTTTGATTTATTTAAGGAGAAATGTTATTTTGAAATAACATAAAAATAAAGTTGAGGAAGAATTTGAGCTATTCCGGAGATTCCGCAATATATATCCAAGACCTACACAAGTCAGACTGTTTATAAACATATGAACTATTAAACATAAGTTCATCTCTGCGACTTTAAAGTAGACACCAATTAAAGATAGGTCTAACAAACGAGGTAGCTATAGCTGAAAATGCTTTTTCAAACAGGTTTAGTGTTATAAGACATTAAAATAATGGAACTTTGTAGCTGGCTTCCAACTTCAAATCAGTATCCCCTTAATACATTCAAATATCGGCGATCTTTAGGTGTATGACTGGACTTTAACCAAATTAAATATAGTTAATGTAATGAATATCTAGGTTTTTCCTAGGATTTCATTATCTATTAAATCCAGTCGCCAATACTACATTAAAAAGAATAAATCTACCATAGTTTTCTTTTCACTTACCGATTACTTAAATAAAATCACTGTGATACCGTTTTACACAGTTTATATATTACACACTTTAATTTCAATAGTTTTATCGTTTATAGTTCTCTATTGCTAGACGTCGAACAGCTGAACATGAGAACAGGCTAACAAGCTTAAAAATTTACGAGTCAACAATTTAGAAATCACCCATGAAAGTAATCGAATCCGTTTTAGATACCATAGTTTCATCTAAATTTCAACCACAGCTTTTCATCATGAACAAAGGATGAATTTGATGCAGAATGTTATACAGAAATAAATCCAATGTATACTTAAACACGTACACTTTCGTTTAAATTCCCTCAGTTATACCGTCTGGGGTGTGCGACACATGATTTCGAACTGCTGAGTATTCTGATCCTGGAAGCATCTACTTCTCCACCACACTCATACGATAATCTATCAGCCACAATTGATGCCATTTTGGTTTTGACACTTTTAATATTATTTTCAAACAATATCAGCACCTTCAAATGATAATCTTATCAGTTAGTACTGTTATTTCTTGGTACACATCATATTATTATATGTGAGAAATTAATTGTTAATTTACACCACTTCAAATTTGCTTAAATCTTTTCGTTCGGCTGGAAGTCTAGTTTATTTATATACAGAATAGAACCCTAAGCGTATAGGCATGAATCCATGTTATCATAACACATTAGCACAGCAAGATCAATTTCACAAGAATAACAGAACAGCATAATTCAACAAAAAGTGATGGAGCAAACGAAAGTGCCAAAAATAATGAAGCCTAAAATCCAGAACAGAACATTAGGAGTGAGTAAAGTTACGCCACTATGACCGATGATGAATCCTATCACCCGGTGTTTCCAACCACTGATCACGACTGTCACATGGACCCCAACCAACTAGCATGGTTTAAGCCAACATTCAAAAACTTCACATACTGATATCGTGTTTTGGTTTGGCCGCCCCTACCTCTATTCTTGCCTACTCCTACCCCAGCCAGTATAGCACGGTGATGCAGATTATGGTCAGGCATACACAACACGTCCCAACCATCTCAATCGATGAGGGTTTGCGACCTCTTCAACCGATTTGTTATGCTTTCCCAGTACTCTGCGTTTAACATTAATATTACTTATTCAGTCATTTCATGATATACTGGCGATACTACGAAAATTTATATGCGCAAAGACCTGGAGTCTACTCATATCTTCTGCTTTCATGGCTCATGTTTCGCACCCATATGTTACAATAGAGCGTACTGATGCGCAGTATACTCGGTCTTTTAAGAAATTTCATACACTTTGTTCCCTTTATTAATTTCAAGAGAGCAAGAACAAATATTTGTGCAGAATAAGATGAATTCATTTTATTTTGTTGGTTTCTCATCAGCTGCATACAACCTAGGATAATATTTTACAGAATTAATATTTAAAGCAAAGTTTAACGTACTCATGAGAGTGTTTGAACTTGGTTGAAATCAAACATGTTAGACATGTGAACATAACTAAAATGTTGAAGAAAATGCTGTAAATACATATCGAATACAAAAGAAGGTACCAGAAGGCGAAATAGAGATCAGAGTTCAAATGATTGCATAATAAGAGGTGGTTGGGAATATATGATAATCATGTGAATTAAGCTCAGTTGTTAAACTTAAAATGACCTAATTAAACACAAAAGTTGAACTCAACCATCTAAAAAAATGGTGATGTAACAAAAAATGTGAAGAAGTAATAGTTGAGATAGGCAATGAAAATGACGACATATAAGTCAGGTTACCACGGTAAAGAAAGGCTAATAACAGTTTCTTTTTGGACACATAAGTTTGGTTTCATTCGTTTAATGGCAATCGCTTTAGTATATTTTAGGTCTTTAGTTGTGAGACGGATATCTTGCCTACGCCACAAGTAACATAAATTTGAAAGAAACCAGGCGATTTTTCTGAGCCCGTGCTGAGACTTCATCAGACACCGATCCACCAAGGGTGATGAGATTTCCAAGATAAACGGAGTGGTCAATACACTCCACCATTTCACTCCCTATGACTAATTTAGGCGATGATGCAAACCAGTCCTGTAGCAAAATTTTGCGGTGGTATGAAAAGGAACACATCCTGAATATGCTTGTATTATTACTCAAGGTGTTCAGGAGACTCTGCATATTGTCAGCGTCTTCACAGAGTAGAACTATATCATCTGTGTAATTTGGGTCGACAATCGGCTTATTGGAAGGAGATTGATTCCCGAAAAGTTAGTCGAAATTAGCGTGGTTTCTGGGGGAGCATGTGAGCATGTTAAATAAACAGGGAGATCAGGGAGACCTTGACGAACACTACTGGAAGTTGACAATTCTCTTGACAGTCCTCCATTAGTTCTAACTCGATCAGTAGTGTTCAAGTATAAGGCCTTTATAAGGTTTTCAGGTATGCTTTTCAATGATAAACACTGCTACAGTGCCTCTCAATCTACAGAAGCAAACATGGATTTGAAGTCACGAAATATAACTATTGTCGAACAATGGTAACTATATCAATATTCTAGGATCTGACGAAGGGTAAATAACTGTACACTACAACCTTTTCCATGCTTGAAAGAAGCCTGGTTTTCACGAGTTTGCTGTTTCTCGGCTTCGGACAAACGTCGAATGATTGCAGAGTCTAGTATCTTAGGCACTATGTTAGTTGAACTGATGACTTTGTGGTTGTCACAATAGGATTTCTGTCCTTTCTTGTAGACTAAGACCAGTCTGATGGGATTACGTCTAGGTCCTAGACTTTAGCTAACATATCAGTCTACCTGCCTGCGGAAACTGGGCTGCTGTCCTTGAAGATATCTGGGGTCAACCTGTCGGGACCTGGTGCTTTTGTTTGCTTCAAATTACCTATAGCCTTTCCAATCTCACAAAAAGTAGGTGAAGGACTCATAGTAATTTTTCACTCATGTAGTTTGGGGATAGTCGGAAACAGGAGAGTAGCTAGAGACCAATTAAACTGTTCACAAAAGTGTTCGGCAGATCGATCTAATCTTCTGGTTTGAGGGTGGATCATGGACCCGTCTTTTTCCGAAATAGTTTCACTAGCGGCCGAATTTCTTATACAAGTTTCCTTGGCGAATCGGAACAGTTATCTAGTTGTGACTTTCGTACGTCCGATAAAAGCATGGAAATACGTACTTTAACTGGGGTATTGTCAGAGTCCATGTATGAGCTCCAAAATGAGCGACAGTTCTTTTCAGTACCTCTCTAACGACGGCTTATGCTGACATAGTCTATTTGTCTCCGTCATTGAGTTGATATTAGAGGCTGCCACGTTATACGATATGCACGATTAAAATTTGTTCTTGCTATGAATACGCGGTAATCTGAACATAATTGTGGAATTCGGTCTCCATTGTCCGTTCGGGTGGCTGGAAGTCTTATCTTAACCTTAACTTCTACTGTTTAACAGTTCCTCGCAATCTAGGGAGATGCTTTGAAGATGCCCATGGTAAAGTTAGCCAAATAAATGTTACCTATCTGATGCGCCACTTTTCTAAGCTTGGATAAGATTCAAGGGGAGTTTTTATTAGCCATTTATGCTGTGATTTGCAACAGAGAAATAAATGCAGAGGAGTCGTTTTTGTAGAAGTGGTAACTTTAATTTGGTAATCAGTTCCTAAGTCTCGAATAAGATAATCTAGTGATATTCCTGTTAGATTTTTAGGTAACGACCTAAACATAATTAAATAATATATTGGGAAGCAGTAAATAATAGGCTTATTAACATAATTTACCAGATTTACCTTTCACTGCTCTCAAATTCTGGATGATAGATCGTTTGTTCCTAAAATGTCCATGCACAATTATTCTTACCTACTTAAATAATCTATCGCATTCTGCGAACAAGAAGATTAACTAGCAAACAGTTCAGAATAACTGATGAGTTTGTAACTGTTACGCCTATTGACGAGCCTGAGTCATGCTTTGCACATTCTGCATTGTCACTTTCATGATACATAAAATTATGTAAAATCTGAGTTGGTTTTAGTTATATTGCGTTCTCCGAGGTGACTGGACCAACTGGAGAGATTCATTCTCATTCTGGGCACCCTCATCTGAACAAACTTTGAAATAAGTGAGTTACGAGATTTTATCCACAATTAACTAGCAACCTGTTCTGTTGGCCTTCTTCGCCACAGATCTTCTCTATCATCTGAGTTGGTTTAAAAAGATACATACCTGTTGAATAAAGTCCTTTGACAACAAATATCAATTGTTATAAAGGTTTGATTAAGAGTCCAAAACTGGCGTTTAAATCTGATATGTTTTACTGGACTTCTCTTTATTTCTTCTCCCAAATCACAATATATTGCTCTTTTAAATATATCTCATTACGTTGTTATGGACTGTGGTAATTTGAACTGAACGACTATTGTGCATGTTTTCACATTGGTCGATTTTATCTTCAATTTATGTACTTTCGGAATTATTTACACTTAATCAATTACGCTACATTCGTAAAGTTATTTTGCAACAACCACGTAGTAAATTATAGTCTACGGTTTGTTACTTGTATAATATAACAAGCAAGTAAACAGTTGTAATTAAAATTTTACTTAATCTATAATATGTTGTTTACCGAAACAGGAATGAGAATTAAAGAGAAAAAAACAAAACAATTACAAGGCTAGATAATAAATATTTTAACATGAAATGCCTTAAATAATTGGCCTGATTTATTTAATTTCTGCTTAGTTTCCTTTTTTTCTTTCCTTCGTTTTGTTTTTTCTCAATTTAATTCTCTATTTTTTTTGGCTAAAAGTTGATAAGTATAGACATGGTAGTTAAGATTTTTAGTTTGGTTTTGTAACGTCTTCATTTGAGTATAGGGTATATAGTTCACAAAACATTATGTGCAAATGTATAAATAAACAGGTAGATAAATAACATAGAACACTGTGAACACGTACTAACATACCTGCAGACATATGCACTGTCGGTACAAACTCTACTACTGGTCGATAAACTACCATATCAGCAAATTCAGATACAGTTAGTCTAGTTCTTTCTCAGATACTACTTACATATTACAATAACCTGATCTACATGTTTATGAGCTTTTTCTGCCTTTTGCATGTATGTGTGTATATGTGTGCAAATCTGTGCTAACGTATACTTAACTTCTTTGGAATATCAACGATTGAATTTCATGGTTGCTTAGACATTTTTTATTACCTTTTATATAATAATAATAATAATGATTATATCACATTGAATGTCATGTACACAAGTGAAGTAGCCGAAAGAAAAGTATAGCACATGATCAGAATAATAAAATACACCAAAATTAAACTAGTTATGAACTTGAAAAATCTTTCCGTCGTTTACATGATAAAATATTTTTATAGAACAAATATTTGTTTGTTTCAGTTATCATTTTAATAATAGTAAGTAATGATACTTAGTTCATAAGAATGAGTAACAGAACTTACAATCTGTTAATCATATGATAGTGACTTAGTACAAAGTTGCCAAAGGTGCAAATTAAAAATACCTATTTGCATGTAATTTCCTAATTATGTATGAGCTAATGAAGCTGATATCGATTAGATGGGTTTTTAACAAGTCCGCTGGTATAACTGTTTCACTTTGACTACTCATCAAGTTTTAGCGAGAAAAAAGTGGTTACAGAACTGATTTCCCAAACAACTTGATTATTATTTGAATAAAGCTTGGACGAAAGTAATTGCAGAATATAATGAATTCATGCCATTCTCTTCATCTACGTACAGGTAATTAATCATTCATAGTTAGTGTAGCATGTAAATATCACTGTAAGTTTAATCAACATAGACTGATTATCAAGAGATGTACAAGGTTGGAATAGGGCTGAGATAAAGGGTTTTCAAGAGTATTTATGGATTAAATGAATGATAAATCAAGAAATTCTTTGAATTGGATTGATTATTTATTGTGAAAACAGGTTTACTAATCTAAGCAGATAAGCGGTCAAATATGACAGACAAGAATATTAATAATTTGGCTGCATAATAAGAATAAGATTTACTAAAGTAAGCAAATTGAAATTTAACGTATAACTATGACATCTAAGATAAATTGGATGTAACCTGATAACATAGTAAATAACAACGACAAGTGTAATTAAAAACAAAGTTGAAGAGTGAATTATATTTATAAAACAAATAATAACCGTCGTTTGCATCAATCAGCAAAAATTTAAAAGTTCACCAGTGATTCCTCCCGGACAGGTCAGGCTTTAACCTTTTAATAGCAGTGACTTCAGAAAATCTTAACATTGTAGAATTACATTGTTTGTTAATTATTTTAAAGGCATTAGGCGTATTCACCTCATGTCATCGGTTAATAGATATCTCGCATTTGAACTGCTTTTAACCCTTTATTTGCTGAGAGGTACGCTTTTGAGTGGTGTGGATTAAAATACGAAAACGTCAGTCTTTTTGTTCTCTGAAAGTACCAGCTTTTGTAGGTACTTGTGAATTGGTAAATGCAGTCGGAATTAATATGTGATGGGTATTTGTTGATTCTTGTTTGCTATATTAGACTACAAAGAAATCAAAGAGAATGTAAAGTGACTAAATCACTTACTTCACCTTTAGAATACTAAAAAGCGAACGTCTGGAAACTAAAGAAATTCTTGAAGTTCTTAATGTTTTACTAGTCTAAGAAACTGGAATCTAGGTAAGTTGAAACATTAAGTTCTTATCTGGAATTTACTGAGATTTTCGGTGAACAATTAGCTAGTTAAAGAAGCTTTAGGAAAAAAAGTAAGAAATTGATTTATTCTGGACGCAATAAATAATTCGACAGAATTTACCTGTTCCTGTTGTTTCGATTGAAGTTTTATTTAATCTTAAAGAATATATCATTAATGTGAATTGCTTATAACCTTAACTAAGAACACTTGGTTTGGGTTGAGTTTGGTGAAAATATTATTTTATTTTAACAATGTCAAGCATGACTTCACATGAAATAAATTCATGAAAATGGCAATTGTTTATTTATCATCAAAATGTTTCAGTGTAAAATTATGAAAAAAAAACGATTTAATGGTTGAATTGCTTTCATCATTATATACAATAATAGTTCAGTGAATGTTTAAGATTGATTTAACCACAGCTGATTATTTTGTATAAAATAAAATTTACTACTATGCAATTTTGTTTGGATTATTTTAATAATCAATCATTTATAACGCAAACAGGTGTAACTTCATTACCTCTAGATCGCAGCCTGAAATAACTGAACATCATAATTTGCATTGTTTTAGTTTTACGGCAAAGAGGAAATAAACACTGTCCATTATGTTTACTAGCTAGAGGAGATTGTAAAAAATAGATCTAGAAATTGATTCATACAGCAATATAAATACGGTCACTCGTATTTGTATGCTTTACTTGATAAGTGAATAAGTACACATACCTAATTGAAGCAGTGGCAAGTGAACTACGGAATTTTCTTTTAACAATTTTTTGTTTGGGATTTTTGCTCTCTCTCAGTTGAGTATTTACTATTGCTAAGAACATAAAAAGGGCCTTACCGGAAATCTACTATTCTTCTTAGAATACATTTCAAGGTAGTTACTTGTTCATATATAGTTTAGTTTTATACCTATGTTTTTTTCTATCATGTCTTATAAATCATCCTGTTCACTCGCAAACATGGTAACCTGACTATTTTACTATCAATTTTTCATCATCCCACCCAATCCCCTTCTGTAGAAAAAACAAAATATGCTTAACATTTTTTGTATATTGAATAACCATAATAATCATAATCATAATAATATGATTATTTTCCTGAATAGCTTGATTATAAGTTAAATTTTATGCACCTAGGGGACATGTATACACATGATATGAACAACATGTTTGTGTCTGAATGTAAGGCAAGAGTTGTAGAAAGTGAACGAGGTAGAGAGAAGAAAGCAAACAGATAGATGGATAGATATATACAGATAGATAGGTTAGGGAGATTAAATATTTAAGTGAGGAAATCACTATTTCATGATTAGGGTGGATAACAAACACAAATAACAAAGGAAGGTGAACAACTTGAACATAAAAATAATAACAAAGTAATAAGTAAATGTAAAATAAAATCCCTTTCCTGCTAATTCTTTCACTCTCCATTTAATGTCACATGCTAGACTTATTATTATTATTCCCCTTTTCTTTTTGTTTCAATTACATTGGTCACACCAATCAGTCACTGCTTCCGTTTCAGAAAAACTCGGTTAGCTGTATATAAGGAAATATAATGAGTATTATTTTATATATATAATATTACACCTACAATTGACGGGAAGTAGACATGTATACATACGCACATGCATGTTGCTACATAATTTCATATTGTGCTGTACTACTATTGTTGTGTTTTGAATATAACAGTTTGTTTGTGGGCGTATTTATTATTATTATTATTATTATTATTAGCAGTAGTAGTGGTAGTAGTAGTAGTAGTAGTAGTAGTAGTAGTAGTAGTAATGGTAATAATGTTAACAGTGAATTACAAGGAAGTAGTCACATTTGGCCCGTACATCTGTTCATATGCGTATACGTAATTTTACACACATAAACTCATCCATGAAAATAGTGCATATATTATATACGTATTAAACATACATTAAACATTAATAATAATAGGGAATGATGTAAACACATGTGGAATATGACAGACAAGAGAATATAACTGACAAAATAGTCTGTAAACGTTATTTTTAAGTCAATGCTTAAAAAACTTATATATTATGTAGAAACCATTTTCTTTCTGGTATATAAATAGTAATGAAATTTAAGGAGGTCTAAGTTACTAACCTATTTACAGCTCTGCTTTTTAAAAGATAAAAACTTGGGCCTACTAAAATCTTTCAAGAAGAGTGGGAACTGTATACTTTCTAGTCTGTGTATGTTAATTTTTTTTTCCGTTTAACTTTTCTCTTAAGTGTCTCTTCTTCATTTCTTTTCGTTGAAATTGGGTAGTTAGGTAGTGTTGCAATAATTATTCATGCATTAATATTTAATAATATTTGCGTATCAGAGAACAAAAAATATCAAGCCATATAAGCTGTAGTAATAACAATACCAGCAATTTACAAATCTAGTTCATACTAACACTGATACACACATACTTACAAGCATATGTGAATATATAATTAGTTTCAGTGCACAAAATTGAAGGAGGAGTAAAGAAGTTAGTGAGCAAAAGAATGAAAGAAAGAAATTAGTGAGAACAGAATAAATTATCAGAATATCATTTTTTCAAGCAATCTGGGGAAATTGTTATAATTTAATAACTTTGTTATGAACAACATCATTATCATCTACACCATGATTATCATAAAACAATACAGTTCATTGTTAGTAGTCCTAGTAGTAAAAGTAGCAAAAGTAGTATCATCTGCAATTGTATTAATTGTAGAAAGTAGTTAGACTGTTAAATAATTGCACTCAATCAGCTTTGTTTTATTTATTTATTCTTGTTACTAGCCAATCTAATTGTCTATTTTAAAAGAATATTGAACCTGAATGGAACACACACATTCATAAAAACGTATCGCTTTAAATAAATAGTGGTATCGTAATTAAAATTCGAAGATTTTGGAGATTATTTGTGATTGGAGATAGAGTACGCTGGCTTAATAGTTTTGCTAGGCTGAGAACGTGGAACGCCATTCGCTTTTCTTTATATATACAATACATTCAAACGTGATGAATAATTACTATTTTTTGAATAGATATGCTCCTTAATATGACTTGAGGTTAACGAACTATACTGACTGCCTATGATATGTTGTAAGTTGTGTAAGACACGATTAATTGGCGAAACTACGGTATAAGTAACTGCCAGTGAAAGTTTTGATTTCTTGAGGGTTTTGTGATCACAGAAATTAGTCCATAGATGATTTGTTGTGTGTATTTTAATATTTCCCACACGTGTATGTATACTCATACATTCTTCATCATGAATATGCAAACAGTTTAAAACAATAATTTATAAATGGCAATGCGAATCATATTTGGCTTCGTGAAGTCACTGTAAAAGTGCAGTTAATAGTTGGATTCCAATAGTTAGCATTTACCCTTTGATCTCAAACAGGATAGGTCCAATCTGATACTACCAGATGCGAATTGAAACTCTAGTACATGTTTTATAAGATAGGATTGAAACACCACATGAACGACAGGTGTTAGTTTTAAACGGTGTCAAGACGAATCAAGAAGTTGGGTGTGATTTAGTTTGTTAAATAGTGATTAAACAGAGCTGTTTTATAGGTTTTTATTAAGATGCTCGCTATCTTATACCTTTGTCCTTATGAAGGGACTTAGTTTCTCTTCAGGGTGAATGACATGAACTTGGTAGCATTCCCTTGTGTAGCGCAAGATGCATTCCTCTTTGGCCTTGGATGCACAAGGTTAAAAGTAGCTTCAGTGGCAATAAATTACAAAAATCAGCGTGACCAGTGATATAACCTAGTCGTTAAGTTTTCATTAAAAGTGTACGGCGATAAACAATTGAGCGGACGCAACTTTTACTTACCTTTCATCTAAATACAGCGCGTTTTTTACAAATCGCTGGAGAAGTTGTGAATTCACGGTATAAATATTTTCGGCCTAAAATTTATCTCATCAGCAATGGAAATAAGTAAAATTTCAATTATCTAGTCAAGTAAACAATAAAAAGTTTTTTTATGAAAGCTCATTTATTTTTCTTGTAACTAACATGTATTGTTTAATGTTTGCAAATACAAACTGGATTTTGAAACAAAGTTTTACTATCGTCATCATCACCATGATCATCATCAACGTCTTCATTTACATTTAATGTTGAACATACATTAAAACCTATTCCCATGTGGTTAACTGACTTATTTTTGATAATAGCTTTTAAACATAACATAGTGACTATAAATATATGAAAGAAAATATACAATTTTATTTATTATCTGAATATTCTAATATATTAAATTTAGAATGATTAATAATAAAAAAAATATTTTAATTATTTAAAGATGGAGTGCTACAATACAGGGTTGTCGGCAGTTGATTCTTATAAAACAATAATTTATAAATGGCAATGCGAATCATATTTGGCTTCGTGAAGTCACTGTAAAAGTGCAGTTAATAGTTGGATTCCAATAGTTAGCATTTACCCTTTGATCTCAAACAGGATAGGTCCAATCTGATACTACCAGATGCGAATTGAAACTCTAGTACATGTTTTATAAGATAGGATTGAAACACCACATGAACGACAGGTGTTAGTTTTAAACGGTGTCAAGACGAATCAAGAAGTTGGGTGTGATTTAGTTTGTTAAATAGTGATTAAACAGAGCTGTTTTATAGGTTTTTATTAAGATGCTCGCTATCTTATACCTTTGTCCTTATGAAGGGACTTAGTTTCTCTTCAGGGTGAATGACATGAACTTGGTAGCATTCCCTTGTGTAGCGCAAGATGCATTCCTCTTTGGCCTTGGATGCACAAGGTTAAAAGTAGCTTCAGTGGCAATAAATTACAAAAATCAGCGTGACCAGTGATATAACCTAGTCGTTAAGTTTTCATTAAAAGTGTACGGCGATAAACAATTGAGCGGACGCAACTTTTACTTACCTTTCATCTAAATACAGCGCGTTTTTTACAAATCGCTGGAGAAGTTGTGAATTCACGGTATAAATATTTTCGGCCTAAAATTTATCTCATCAGCAATGGAAATAAGTAAAATTTCAATTATCTAGTCAAGTAAACAATAAAAAGTTTTTTTATGAAAGCTCATTTATTTTTCTTGTAACTAACATGTATTGTTTAATGTTTGCAAATACAAACTGGATTTTGAAACAAAGTTTTACTATCGTCATCATCACCATGATCATCATCAACGTCTTCATTTACATTTAATGTTGAACATACATTAAAACCTATTCCCATGTGGTTAACTGACTTATTTTTGATAATAGCTTTTAAACATAACATAGTGACTATAAATATATGAAAGAAAATATACAATTTTATTTATTATCTGAATATTCTAATATATTAAATTTAGAATGATTAATAATAAAAAAAATATTTTAATTATTTAAAGATGGAGTGCTACAATACAGGGTTGTCGGCAGTTGATTCTTATAAAACAATAATAAGAAATAATGTAGTATTTATTGTAATACCTATCCGAACACTAATGACTTCACTGAGTTTATATCTTGCAACTGTACTCATAGACAAAGTCAAACGATTTGGATAAATGTCCAATTTAAAATTAAGGTAGATAAATAAATAGTGCTAAAGAATGAAGCTTTTGCTAATACTGATTACATAACTTGTTGTATAAGTCCCATTAATCCTGTCTAGTTAGGGTCTGACAGAATGTCTGGAAACATCCAAAAATTACTTACCGAGCTTATGCAAATTTGTGCAACCTATAGCACAGATGTAATGTACGTCTCTTTATCAGATATCTAGTATACATACATTAATTTATTGTATGTTGCTTACCATCTGTTAGCTATGAATGCGTTGCAGGCATTTTATTATATATACCTTTAAAGGATTACTCTCGTATGATGGAAACACAAATCAAGTTATGCGAAGTTGGCGTAAAGTATCAAGTAACAATAGTAAGTTGATTGGTCAGGTTCTAAATTTCAATGGGTTAAGTTGGTTAGTAATTATGTTGCTCTCACGTAAGGACCACTTTTCTGGACTTTTTGTAGTAGCTAGCATAGAATTATATTGAAAAATTGTAACAAGTAACTTAATCATGATATAGGATCATGTCACCGAACCAATATTGAGTGATTAAACAGTAGTAAAAGAATGTATCAGGAATGACTTAATAACAAGCTAGTGGTTGATCTTTATGTGAGCTATATCAAGTGAAATTTGCTCTTCATCTTGAAGTAATTTTCTTTGGTAAAATCTTCACTTGTAGATTCAGATACTACAGACCAATGAAAATATTTGATTTACAGCCACAACAGCTTATTTTACCCAGTGTCTTGAGGATTTGTTGTTAACAGTGGTAATATGATAATATCCTTTTAGGAGCATTAATCTTTGAAATAATAAATATAGCAATTTACACACTCTGATAATCACCAAAGTTGCTAAATAGCAATAATGAACATATAACACTATTCATGATTTTGATTAGGTAATTAGTTCGTTTGTAGATTAAGAATTCAAAGTAGTTAGGTAGTTGTGGAAAATTTAATTTCACCAATGTGTAAACTTATGACAATTTATATTATGACTCATTTGAATTTGATCGCGTTTAACATTCTGTTGGATTTAAAATATGTTCAATTCAGTTGGTATTGTTTAACTATTTTATAACTGAAGGAAAGTCCATATGAAGACATTAATTATACAATTGGTGATTCATATCTTGAATTGACTTTGGTTCGCCATATCACATTCCTATCACAATTATATAAATTCAAAATTTTAACGGACCTAATTTATAAGGTTGTATAGCCTCCAACTGATAACATTAAGGACCGTAAGTAACTATTCATTTTTGCTAAATTCATCTCTTGAGCAGGTTGCCTGGAGACGGAGTTACGTCACCATTTTTGTTGAAGTAAAACTACCACCAGAACCGAAACGAGTGTTTTACCCTAATTGCAGCCAGTCATTGTCAGTTTTCACACAAGAACTCGAACACAAGCACTTCCTTCAAATGTAATTGCGTTACTCATTGAGCTGACGTAACTCAATATCCGGTTAGGACTCGGGAACGAATTCAAAATAGAGTAGTTTTTATTTGTATATGATCGCCATGTTGTAAATTTTATTACAGTCCTGATAACTATTGTTTTGAGATATTAGGCGATTTATGCGACAGCACACGTAAACATTTATATGTAAGTGGTCATATATGTAAATGGTTTACCTTCTTTTATATCTATATCTAAATTTTAGAATAACTCAGATGACTGAGCGAAACAGACTAATGAATCTAAGAGAATCTATTTTTTTAATTAACTATTGTGTAATAAGTAGTCACATGTAGCACTTGTATGCCATTCAACTAAATTTTTAGCTTTTGAAATATTTGACCTGTAAGTAATGTAGTTTAGTAGTCTGACTTAGTTAATACATATTTTAAATCTATCCACTAAAGTATACCAGTTTTCTAAAGTATATCTCTCATTAAATGTGTATATTTCTATTTGTTTCTTTCTAACAGAGTAACTCAATATGTCAGTTAATGTATACATTTTATTTAAGACCTCAAAACATTTTGTTGTTATTCACTTTGTGTTAAAATCTATACATAAATCAATAAAATACATTTATTGTAAAATTTTAAAAATATTTCACAGGTCGGGAATGGAAATACAAATGTATTCTTTATTTGGATGCTTTATTTTTGTGTATCAATAACTAGCATTATTTTACAAATGTTTTAGTGTATCGGGAAATTTTATAAATATTCTGTGATGTTACATTATCATATAGGTATTCACATGCAACATTGTATCTAGCACAAATGTTTGTTTATTCGATTAATCACAATTTAAAGGTTTATAGTAAGAAAAATAGTTTTTCACTAGTAGGAAAGGATAGTTTCAGTAAGTATGTTATTAAGATCTCCAGCTTTTGACTGAGACCACATCTAAGATTGTGACACCTACCCATATACCCTCAAAACAGCACTGAATAACTTCCTAGATTAATGATTCAACTATCCTTAGCTTTCTGATAACTAAATCTCACATCTACTTTCTCTAGGCGTTGTAGAAGTTGGGTATAGCTTGCTGATGTCTTTTTTTGCACGATGCTCGATCGTCTAAATACAATAGAGTAATGTTTGGAAGACTTTAGTGATCAGAGAATACTTAATCGATGCATATCTTCTACTTTCAAAAACAAAGCTTCACATCTCCGCAATTATTAGTCAGCGTTTTCTATGCTTTTCACCAATTATTAATTAATTTTTGTTGTGTCATCTAACTACTTTCTTAGACGCCATGTAGGCAATCATCCCCAAGAGTATCATTTTACCAGTTTTCAGGTGTTCTGTTTGGTCTTTACATAACTCGGTTTCAACCTCTCGTTTTCTTTATAACCATTACATAACTTGTTTCCGATACTGGAAAACTTCCGAGTCCTACTGACTTTAACCCAAAGAAATGAAATGAATTCATACTAATCTACATAAATATTCTTTCTTACTCTCTTCAAATTTACTATATGAACCAAAGGTATTTAATTATTTACTTTGACAACTTTATAGATGACATTTTTCCCCCTATTATTCAAGTATTTGAAAGTTGATTGAAAATTGCTTAAAACATTTGTACTTGTATAGCTAATTTTGCTGACCGGTTTACTAACTAAATCACCTCTTCCATTAGATTCTACTGGATCTTTGCGTTAATAATTTTATTTTTACTTCAAAATTGTTAGTTCCACTTGATAAACTTCGAAACAAAATCAGAAGAAGAAATTGTTTTGAATAATATGATGCATTTACATAGAAGTTCACGAAAAACGTAATCATGAAAATTTGTCAAGGGATTGTGATATAAACACTATAAAAGGCTAAATATGTAAATGTGAAAAACGAACACTCGGAATAAACCATATAGCATACAAAGAACAAGTCGCACGATTCAAATTGATCAAAGAACGTTAAGGGATTTCCAGGTTGAGAAATTGCTTGTATACATATTGATGGTCAAGATTTAAGTTTACATTCTGCATTCGTAGATTGCAGACACTGTTCATTATATGAGTTCAGTGTTATGTAGCTGCTTCCATTATGGTTTCTTCGTCCGTATTTTCCACTTTTGTCTATACAATTTTAATGAAGGAGATCAATCTTTTGCTAGTAACATGTAAATCTTTTGTCTTTCGCTTTCCATGGAGTTGAGTTTTCTTCAAAATCGGTGGGGAAATCAAGTGTGTGTTGTAATTCTGCATAAATGAATAATACGGTAGTGCAGTAAATACCCTGTTTCTATACGTATTTTACTCAACAAAGTTAGTGCCATCCATTTTACAATCATTTAAGTGGTTTAAAAAATAAACCTAAACTTCTCACCAAGATTCTACATAAATCTACAAATAGAATCCATGATAGGTATCTTATCTTGTTTAAAGTTAATCGGATTGATGCATATATTTTTAGTTCTCACTTTCACACTAGAGCTTGATTCAGCCCATTCACTTCAAAAGTCAGTACTATATCTATTGTTACCGAGTACAGAAAGCTATTATTATGCAACGGGTATATATATATATATATATATATATATATATATATATATATATATAAGGGTAGTTTGCTTCCCAGTGATGATGATCAGAAGTCCCGAATAGAATGAATCGCACGTAAAGAACTTCACTTATTAGCTTAAATCCAATTTTAATCAAACGTTTTACTCAAAGTTATTTATGGGGAAACTATTTCAGGATGCATACGTATTATGGTAAAAGGGATTAACCAGTTGTATTAATGTACATCAGCAGCAGAGAGAATTAAATTTTTACAAATTATACATAATTGAATAGTTAATACAATAAAAATGTAATTAATCTCCATCTAGTCTTTTATTTTCAAACTTTTACTTAATTGATTATGACGTTTACTAAAATTCAGTCAACAACACTTCCTCATTTTTTAGGCTTATTTATTTTCTACTTCAACGAATCAAAGATACATATATGTTTGTGTAAAATAATATTTATATTCGGAGAGCCAACCTACTCATGTACATTCATTTATACACATACACAAATGCAAGCTCATGTGCTTATACATACGAACACGCTGAAACAGAAAAAATGTGAAAAATTGTAGCCATTTCAGGTTACGAAAAGTTAATTAGAATTTTACTCCTTTCTTAATTTGCTTCAATGGTTGGTTGATTGGCTAGGGAATATAAATACTAAATTGATAGAGGTGTTGTGCAGTTAGTGGTTGGGAATTACGACCAATTTCTGTACCAATAAATTTTATCTTATTTGTGTAATTATTTATTCAATAAAAATTGAAATAAACTGAAGTAAGAAAAGAAACCTCGATTGTATAGAAGATGGTAGTATGTTTCTCCAAATAAATTTCGTAATACAGACCAAGTTTGCATAGTCCACATTATAATCAATTTCCTTTATTCGAAATGGATGCATGACTGTAGATACATTCATTCATTCACGCAGTCATATAGGAAGGAACATGACATTTCTACTTAAACTTACCATAGTAACTAGTCTCTTGAGACAATCTTTGCTGTCTACATGATTCCATGAAGGTTGTTATGTATAGAATGATCTGTGAATGTGTTTGAATGTATGCATGTGTAGACAAGAGTTAGATTTTATGAAATGATCGAATTATGACAATCATTGTTTCCTCTCCTCTCCATTTTACATTTCCTTACTGAGTGGTCTTGTAGGAGATTATTAGTTAATTAATGAAATATTTGTATACATATATGCCTATATATATATATGTATATATGTATATAGTATTATTGTTTTTATATTTACGGGTATATTTTACTGAAAAAGTGACTTGATTGAATTAGGTCTGGCTTAAAATTGACATTAATTCCCAAAGGATTAATACAAGTTGGTTTCTTATTTTTCGCATCATTTTAAGAATGAGAAGGCTGTCTATTCAAGTTAACTAGAAAATACATGAACATACACAAACATGATATATATACGTTTACAAATTTACGTGTATGTGCATACACAGTGAAATACGCATTATCGAATATATCCATTCCCTGTCATGTTATACCATCAGACAGATTGACATATATACCTATATATGTATATAATTTAATTGAAATAGGGGCATCATAGATTCTTAAATTGCAAAGAAAAAATGGCTCATAAAATGGAATAAAGTCAGAAAACTATTGTAGACTAACACTAAAAGGACAACGAAGCGAAGTAGATTTGATGAACAAACATCAAACAGAAAAACGTTTTGAGAAAATTAAAGTATGATAGTGATGAAATGAAATAATTACTCTGTTGTTTAGTTGAGAGAAAGATAATTATATTTTCCCTTTTCATTTGAATTATGCCTCTTCCAAGTATCGAATAAACACGCAAACACATGAGTAATAAAGGCTGATTTTATTTTGATTGCTTTATTGTGTGGGTAATACAGCTGCGGTTTCAAATTACTTCCAACACTCTTATCATTATCTATTTTGTTACAGAAAAATTCATGTTTTGACTGTTGATCGTTTTTCAGAAGAGATTAGATATAGTATTTTAGCTAAGATTATGGATACTTGAAATGTATTTTAACGGTGGTAGTTAGTAAGTATTTGTTCTACTTTTGTTGAAAATATTTAGAAACACTAACTGAAGGGATATGATACTCTTGAAAATAATGAACAGCCATTTGGTTTTCGCTTAAGTCTTTCAAGTGGTGTAAAGTTTTGGATTCACGCTAGATCATTTACTCGCCAATGGTTAGTTACGGATCCGGTTGTCTAGAATTTCAGCGGGTGACTGAGGCTACGACAATAATTTATGACAATCATTGTTTCCTCTCCTCTCCATTTTACATTTCCTTACTGAGTGGTCTTGTAGGAGATTATTAGTTAATTAATGAAATATTTGTATACATATATGCCTATATATATATATATATATATATATATATATATATATATATATATATATATATATATATATCAGACAGATTGACATATATACCTATATATGTATATAATTTAATTGAAATAGGGGCATCATAGATTCTTAAATTGCAAAGAAAAAATGGCTCATAAAATGGAATAAAGTCAGAAAACTATTGTAGACTAACACTAAAAGGACAACGAAGCGAAGTAGATTTGATGAACAAACATCAAACAGAAAAACGTTTTGAGAAAATTAAAGTATGATAGTGATGAAATGAAATAATTACTCTGTTGTTTAGTTGAGAGAAAGATAATTATATTTTCCATTTTCATTTGAATTATGCCTCTTCCAAGTATCGAATAAACACGCAAACACATGAGTAATAAAGGCTGATTTTATTTTGATTGCTTTATTGTGTGGGTAATACAGCTGCGGTTTCAAATTACTTCCAACACTCTTATCATTATCTATTTTGTTACAGAAAAATTCATGTTTTGACTGTTGATCGTTTTTCAGAAGAGATTAGATATAGTATTTTAGCTAAGATTATGGATACTTGAAATGTATTTTAACGGTGGTAGTTAGTAAGTATTTGTTCTACTTTTGTTGAAAATATTTAGAAACACTAACTGAAGGGATATGATACTCTTGAAAATAATGAACAGCCATTTGGTTTTCGCTTAAGTCTTTCAAGTGGTGTAAAGTTTTGGATTCACGCTAGATCATTTACTCGCCAATGGTTAGTTACGGATCCGGTTGTCTAGAATTTCAGCGGGTGACTGAGGCTACGACAATAATTTATGACAAATGTCCTCTGACTTCTGACTTACTTATCTTAGTATATTATGCTCACCAACATACATAATAGGCTTAGATTCGATCGGTGGTAATCTAAAATAAGTTTAGCAGTCGCTGGTATTTAATTTCAGCGGTACCTCTAATGATGTTAGTTTATAATGAAAATTACTCTTAAGTCATATGAATATTTTAAACCATGACAGAAGTTGGTGATATTTTAATTAGCCAACACTTTTTGGATAAAAAAAGTTTTAATAAAGCCTGCTATATTTAACGTGACACAAGCGTTTCGAATGAAAAGCATTTATTTCACAGAAAATGTGTATATAAATTGTTATTAGGAATAAACTATAAATTAGCATCACTTGATGGACTAGGCGGTGGGTATAAATTCCATCAGGTGCATAAATAAGACCGTTTATAAATGAGGTAAATAAACTGGGTAACTTATTGACTCATTTGTAATCGCCATATTTCAGAAATAAAGTGGATCGAGTCTAAAAAGGATCAACATATTAAACCTTATTGAAGCCTGAGATGAGTGAATTTTTATCACGCTTAATGTATGTGATAACTTGTGTCTTTGTGATATCTACGACTTATCTGCACACCGTATATACTACTGGTATTGTCTGAGAGATTTTGATTGGTGATATAGACGATATTTTTTGGGGGTCAAACTAAACTTATTTCACAGATTAATTTAAAAGCAAGCAACTGTAGAAAATCAGAAAAAAAAGCCAGATACGTTTCTCTTTCTAGCACTAAACTTCTTAACACTTCGCACTCATGACGTCACCAGAAATTGAAACTAGAACTTTCAGGCATTGTGTGAAGCTCAATATATTCTAATCATATAACTAAAGCCAAAGAGCTGTTACATTTAAGAGAGCATGAAATAAGATATCCATGGAGGAAATAGTTTTCATTTACATAAAGGTTGAGGCAGGTAACGCATTTCAAGGTATATATATATATGTATATATAATCAGTTGTCTGGTATATTTCATTAGTAAACTGATTTTCACCTTAGACCGATGTCACTTAGATTAAAACCGCTTATTTTTATTTCAATGTTCATATTGTTGGTTTAAAAAGAAGTGAAGGACTACATAATTTTTAAAAAAGACAGGATACTTAGCTTTCATTTTTATTCCGAAATGAACTTGTTTTCTTTTCTGTGAGCATATACATTACTACTTGTACCATTGCAAATTACTATTCACCGTAGTAGTCATATGAAATTTTATCGACTTACAATAGTAATTGTTTTAGCAGCATTACTGTATGATTTTCTTCATCATGATTACCCCTATAATCAGTTTTGTTTAATAAAAATTGAAATATACTCCTCGGTATTTATAACCTACAATTTGCATTTTTAAAAAAACACTGTACAAATAGTAAAGAAAATACAATTAAAAAATGTTCGCATCCCCCCTTATTGATTCCTGTATAAAACAGAAAGATTATAATTACTACTTTAAATTATTTGATTTATTATTATTATTATATTATGATTACTAACACTGCCAGAAAGTAAACTCTGAAGTCAGTAATTATTTGAGGAGAAATAGAACACTTAAAACTACTTCATGAGAAAAGATCAACAATATTTCATCTGTGTGAATTATAAAAAAATTTGTAAACTTAACCAACGACTGAATGCCTAGAAATATTGAACATTGAAAATGAAGTTAATAATCACTTATCAGTTGTTTTCGTTTAACGTACACCAAATGATATTTTCATAAGTACACTTGATGACATACCATCAGTTTTACTTAAGAGAACTAGATATCTTCATTTTTAATTATTTTATTGAGTTTTTGAAAAATCCGTACTTACGGAATAACTATTTTGAAAGTGAAAGACTGATTGAGGAAGGTCAATCGGTAAATAGTAAATTCATTGATAAAAAATTATTTTGTTTAATCATTCTTTCAAATTATGTCATTACACACTATCTAGTAATAGGTTTTCTTGTGATGCAGATATAATCAATAAAAAATTTACAGACATTGTAGTGTGAATATTTTTCTTTCACTTTTAAAATTAAGCTTCTATCACACCTAGTACACAATACAATATGAATAATGTTTATCATTTGTCGTTAGACCGTTGTGATTAGTAAAATTGATTTTAATACATAAATAATTTCGTACAGCTTATTCTGATTGCTACTAAAATAATTGCGTAATTAATTCCAGTCTTTTTTCATTCCATCATTTTTCCTTTTGTAGAGTGACATGTATATATGCCGCTCAACATATGATCTATGATTAACATTTAGCAGCCTAAGATTTCGAAAGCATGCGATGTGCTCAGAGAACGTATGTGCATGAAGACTGTGTACATTTACAAACAGAAAGCGATATTCCTGAAAATACGATCAAATTTATGTGTTAGATTAGATGACTGATAAATATCGAATGAATGAATTTAGTGTTACTTACTTATGTATTACTGTGCATTAAGGTACTTCCACATTCCGTTGTTTCAGTTTAAGCTTTATTATTTCCTTATTTCATCATCATCATCAACAGCAACGTAGAACCGGGCACAAACGCCTGTAGGTTCAAATTGCCATACCACAATAGCACTACGAGAGTATTGAGGTAACGTATAGACAGAATACAAGAGAGAAGAGTAAGTAAAGATGTCCAGAAAATAACAATAAAATTTAAGATCTAGATGAGGTTAAAGAGTGAATACACTTGCGCCACTGTGACCGGTTCTGAGCCATATCACCTAGTGTCTCCAGCCATTTGTTGCGATCATCACGCGGACCCCAACCAGGTAGTCTACATCTACCTACATGGCTTAGACCAGTAGTCAAGGACTTCATGGACTGATGCCATGTTTTAGTTTGGCCGCCCCTAACCTTCTTCCATCCTATTTCGGCCCTAGCTAACATCGCGCGACGGGGTAGACGGTGGTCGGGCATGCGCAATACATGTCCTAGCCATCTCAGTCGATGAAGGTTAATGACCTCTTCAACTGATTTACCGTGTTTCCCAAGAACCTTTCGTCTAACCTCACTATTACTAGTCCGGTCATTCCATGGTATACGAGCGATGTTACGAAGATTCCTATGGTCAAATATCTGGAGACGACGCATATCTTGAGTTTTCATGGCCCACGTCTCGCAGCCATATGTGAAGATGGCGCGGATTGCTGCGCAGTACACCCGGCCTTTCGTTGAGACACGGATATCTCGTCTGCGCCACAAGTGCAGTAGATTGGCAAATGCCAATCGGGCTTTCTGGATCCGCGCTGAGATTTCATCAGACACCGACCCACCAGGGGTAATGAGACTTCCAAGATAAGTGAAGCGATCAACGCATTCAATTACTTCACTCCCTATAAATAATTTGGGGGAAGAAGCAGACCAGTCCTGGAGTAACATTTTGCATTTGGGAGGGGAGAAGCGCATCCCAAATATGCCTGCATTGTTACTCAACGTGTTCAAGAGACCTTGAATGCTGTGTGCATCTTCACCAAATATGACTATATCATCTGCATATTCTAAGTCGACAAGAGAGCCTCCTGGAAGGAGACTAATCCCAGAGGACTTAAAAGAAGTGAGAGAGATTTCTAACAGTACGTCTATGATGAAGTTAAATAAAAATGGGCATAAGGGGCAACCCTGACGGACTCCACTTGAGGATGAGGTTTCTCGTGACAATTCGCCATAAGCTCTGACTCGACCAGTGGTGACCGAGTAGAGAGCCTTTATAAGGTTAATGTACTTTTGAGGTACGCCTTTTAATGACAAACATTGCCACAAGACTTCACGGTCAACAGAGTCGAACGCTGCTTTTAAGTCAAGAAATACAACTATAGTTAGGCGTTGGTACATATGTCTGTGTTCGAGGACCTGGCGCAGGGTGAATATGTGATCAATGCAGCCCCGGCCAGGTCTGAAACCAGCCTGGTTTTCCCGAGTCTGTTGTTCCCTAGTGTTGGTTAAACGTCGGATGATTATAGTGGCTAATATCTTAGATACTATATTAGTCAAACTGATTGCTCTGTGGTTATCACAAGAGGATTTCTGTCCCTTTTTGTAGACTGGAACAATCAGCGATCGAGACCAGTCAGAAGGGATGGTGTTTAGTTCCCAGACTTTGGCTAATATATCAGTCAACCTGCACGTTAAAACTATACCACCATCCTTGAAGATATCGGTAGACAACATATCAGGCCCTGCTGCTTTCCCATGTTTCAATTTACTTATGACGTTTTCAACTTCACTCTTCCATGTTTCAATTTACGTATGACGTTTTCACTCACTGAGAGTTGGGGGACCTGTGTCAGTTTTCCATTCGGGTAGCTTGGAGATTGTGGGTAAGCTAGCGTGGCTGGGGGCCAGTTAAACTGTTCCTGAAAGTGTTCTGCCCATCGTTCTAATCTTCTAGATTGAGAGTAGATCAACGACCCATCTTTTTCGGAGATGATTTCACTAACTGCCAATTTTTTGATACCGGTGTCCTTAATAAGTCGGAACAGCTGTCTACTATTGCCTGCCGCTGCTGATGCTTCTATCGCTTTTGCTTTTGTTGCCCACCACTGTTCACGATCCATACGCAGACTCTTTGTCAGTCTACGTTTCAGTTGTCGTCGCTCTTCCTCATATGGTTATTCAATTGCTGGTTCGAACGTGTTTTGATGTTATGGTATAGAGTATTCTCAAGTAGACATACGTCGTCATTAAACATGTGTTTAATCTCAAAATTAATACTTATAATAAATCAATTTACTATCTTACCTCCATATCTGTTGTGATAATTTTTCCAATGCGTGGCATTATTTGATACTAAATATGCATGTCTTTCCCTAAAGTTTCAGAGAATCCCTAAACTGAATTGCCAAAAGTTCCAGCCTAGAATGCAATAGTCATTAAATAATTACTTAGTATTGCATATTTTTACTAAACGTTGCTGTTTCATGAAGTGACGCGCTTTAAAAGTATGTTTCACGAATTTTTTCACTGCAAATTATCCAGCAGCATTCAGAAGTATCTTTTTTTTCACGTGACGCCTTCAAATGCTTTTTATATAAAGTAATGTAAATGAAGCGGAGAATAAAATAATATGTATTAATACAATTACTGCAGAAAACTATAAAATTAACATGCTGGATTGAAAAATGAGCATGCAGTTCTTAGTTATCAACATCCACTGGACAATAATCAGACTGCATATTTTATAAGTACATAAACGAAAGTATACAATAACTTGGGAGTTGGTGGAGAATTTGCCCACGTTCTGTCTAGATTAGTCCAAAATGAGCATACTTGTCGGTAGATGATAAGTAGCATAATAGAATCAACATATTTTTCGAAAATTACACCCGAAGTGGGGAACATAATGTGGTTTGGGTGATATGCGAACTTCTAGTTTGTAAATTTCTTAGTACTTTTAAACTTTATTTACGGTAAAGTACTCAGAAATATTTGTAACATCCATAAAATCTATATTATCCATGTCACTTAATTCTGGGTTTCCGCATTATGACTATTATTTTGAAGAATCTGTCTTTTCTGGATACTAATTTTCATGTTATTTAAAAAAAACTGAAACATATATGGCTGAATCTAGGTATTAAACTATCAAAAAGTTTGTTTACTGTCATCTACTTTGAGCTAAATTGGTACACAGTTTGTTTATATTATTAAGGCTTTAAGTCAAGGGACTATAAAGTTAGTGGAAAAGCTATAACCCTTAAAAGATTTATTAATTCCATAAAGTCAACTGTAAAAGATAATTCCAATTAGATGTCTTGCTAGCAGATATAATAATAATTGCTCATTAAATGGAATCTATATTATGCCTCTTATGTAAAGTCATCTCTCCATTCATTTACTTTTCACATGATGGATGTCAGTAGTAGCCTAAATTTTAACTTAAATTTATCAGATATACCCAGATTAGTCATTCTATAACTGCAGCATTAACTTAAAGTGTACAATTACAGATTATTTAACTTACTATGAAGACTAGATATGATAATTAAAGAAAGACAAGGTGTATTGTTTATGTAAGTTGTTTCAACAACCTGTTATTTAAAGAAATTTTTACTCTGTAACTACCATAAAATATTTTCGGATTATTGAAGGACAGGAATCTTTGTTGTCAGCTATATGAAAAACGTTTTAGCTGAGATATTTTGCAGTTCAGCAAATATTTCTGTAATGGTTTGTTTTATGAAACTACATAAAGATTGTTAAGCTTTTTTGAAATGAGTACAATCTATTAGAAAGCACATTAGACACGATAACTCCACACTTTATGCAACGGCAACTTTTAACTGAATTGAAAAAATTTAGTTTAGTTAGTTTTATCCTAAATATTTCCGTCTATTGTTTGAAATTATTGCCTTACTGTAATATTTTTAAGGCTCTGTGTTGGGAAAAATGATTTTTTACTTTTGATTCTCTTATTCATATACATATGTTTTTAATAGAAACTATTATTCCATAGTGATATATTGTAATTATTTCAAACATTCCTCGCAATTTTGAATTATTTATCTTGATAACAATGATTAATTTGAGATGGATTTACATTATCTAATCAATGACTGCATTGCATGATTAAATATATATATATATATATATATATATATATATATAGTGGTTCACCCCTCTCATTCATCGTATTGTTATGATCTCATGATTTTCTTCATTATTCATGATTTTTAATTTCGCTATTCGTTTATATTATTATCTAATGATTTTTACAATTGATAATCTTAATTCATGTAAAACACGAAAGATATTACTGAATATTATATATAGCATACGTGTACAGTGGTGTGTAGGCAGTTTCTCCCCCCCTCTCCAATCCTTTCTGGTATGTAACTATATTTTCATAAATTGCGAATAGAGTTAATGAGGCAGAGAAAAGATACTGACAATGATTATATTAATAACATTAATAATCATGACAAATGATACCATTAATTAAATTAGTTTTGTAAGATGGCATTTCGTCTTAACTTCAGTAGTCATTAGTTATATTTAGTTCGTATTATTAATATTATTATTTCTAGGAGAGTCTTCTAGTTTTTGCTTACTTGATATAGTCAAGATAAATTCATCACCATTATCATTATTATCATCCTTTATATTATACGCCTGCTCTTGTTTCAATTTGTTTTCCACTTTTATTTCAACTTGTAAGACACACGATACAGCTCTGATAATCGTATTTCTTTCTTCACGTATATATATATGTATATACATATATATATCTACAAACTGGGAGAGATAGACCTAGGTTAATTTCTCATTCTTCTGAAAGAAACATGGCAATAATATTAGCATAACAGACAAACCATCATCCAAATATACTGGCGATACGAAACTATGAGACTGATAAAAATTACTTTACTGTACAAAAAATGTAATCTTATTTGTGGCAATTTGTATAATTAGTCTTTTACTTTCTGCGAAACCAGAATAGAATGTGTTTTTCCATCCATGAAAAGTTTTATTATTCGTTCAAAGTAGATACCTGTAGTAATACACAAGATTCTTAACAGAACATGTACGCTGCTACAGTTAGTTTAGTAAATGAAGCAGTAAAAGCGTTAACAGAAATATTTATAATATTGGTGTCAGTATTCACGTTAATAACTATGACACGCAATGTTTCTGTGAAGATAACTCATATTTTTACATTAATACAAAACAATTAACCGGGAATAGAAAAAGCCCGTGCATATGGTATAATATAGAATAAAATTAATGAGCATTTAATATTTTTTAACAAGTCAAATTAACTTTAGAAATAGATGCATTCATTCACACGAATGAACGTCTCATAATGCTAGATATTATGGAACAAAATGACATTAACAATGGTATTAATGAAGGAAAAAAAATCATTAAAACAGTAATTAATATTTGAGATTATCATTAGTTAACACTTATTCATGATTTAACAAGGGTTCTATTCATCAATTCTATAAGGCGACGTTTATGTTTCATGAGAACAACATGACTAGACAAATATTCTATCTTTATTTATTTATAGCACTAAACATATTACTGGAAGTAACACTTAAATTTCAATCAAATATTTTTGAAACAATGCTTTCTCACAAGTACATTTTTTTTTTAATTCTTGCAACTTAAGTTTTTCATTATCATGAGGGTAGATTAATTAAGTGGTAGTTAACTGCGTAATTTATTGTTCGAGCACCTTGAAATTAAATATATTAAAAATATACTAAAATAGCCCCTGTTTCAATAACATTCCAGAATACTAATTGGATCCAATATTTCGGGTTTTTTCACTGACAAAATATATATACTTGGAAACTAGTTTCATTATGACTCCTATATATGTCAAGACAACTCAAGTACATAATATAAAAACCGAAATGGGATAAATATACGTATATAGCCAAAATCACTCGATTATCAGTTGTAACTAGAATCATTGCGAAAGAAAACCAAAAGTAATACTGTCTAATTAATAAACAGCTGTTTTATGTTAGTAGGAAAGTTTATTATAGATTCTAAGCTGCCAACCTATGTCATGCGTTCATTCATCAAAATTTTTGTATCCAATTATTGATATCCTTTTTCTTAATCCACCGAGCCATTTTTTAATGCAAATATTAGCATAGAGCTTTTTTAACTATATTACCGATTGATACCAGTTTATACGTAGTTCATTCTTCAAATATTTACTTGGTTAGTAATGCAATGAATTTTATTTGTTTATGGTGAACAACTAGTAGTTTTACAGATTTAACACTTATACTTCTTATATTCATGCTAGAGGTGTTGTTTTCTTCTCTTTTTTAATATAGAACCAAATACTACTATCAGAAGCTCATCCAAATGTAAAATTGTCCAAAGATATATTTTATAGTTTAATTGTAAAATCATCTGGAAGTGCTACACGATTAATCAGACTATTGATGAAAAGCTTTTTTACACAAGATGAGCTAGCCGCTTCATCTTTATCTGGTGAAGGTATTTATAAACAACGTCTTGAACCGAGTGTTACGGAAGCAATTAAAAGTAAGTGAACATTTTGTCTGCTTTCTTAAATTTATCGGATTTATTATACGGAATGAAGCTGATATTTTATTAATTCTTGTTAATTACTTTCTTGTTTTAGCAAAATATAAAATGTATGCAAAATCATAGAAGAGAGTGATACACTACTTATAAGAATTCATTATACTACTTTATTCGTAGATTACGTATTCTTTCCTAAAAACAATAATTTCGCACTTATTTTGACGCCATTTGCTGCACAGGTAGCTATGATTTTATGAAGTTGCCAAAGGCCTTAAAGTATTGTGGAGACTTTTGGGCTTTAAGTTTCACGTTATGAATTATCCTTAACTAGACAACTAATGAGAACCAGGAGGCACTGGAGTTCATAAGCAGTAATCACCAACTGTCACGCTGGTTATCAATCCCAGAACACTGAGGTCTCATGTTAAACATCTAAGATTTTCACCACTGAATTTCTGTCAAATCGTTTGAATTTCTAATATCAGTCAGTGGCTATCTAAACAAGATCAGTTCGTAGTCTAAAGATCCAAATTCAGCGATCACTAAAAAACTAAAAAATATTAGTGTCCACCTACTTACTAGTGAGTTCTAGAGGGCTAGCGGATTCAGCCATTTTGCGAATGAAAAAGTTACCAACCATTGACTACTGGTGACTATCAAAACGACTTACAAAAAGACTTGAATTAGATATGTAAGCTACTATTTTCCAACATATCTGAATTTTCAGCTCGTGTTGAGACTTCTAGGGTTTCTGTCCTGAACAGTGGTTTCATTGTTAATCCACTGACGAAGAGTTTTACAAAAGGATAAAACACATGTCTGGTGCTTCCTAGCTTTCGCTGCCTTTCTAGCAGGGATTACTCAATATTGTGAAATTCCAGGTTGTACTCTTCTTATACCACTTGTTCTCACGAACAGTATTCCTAGAATCCATGTCGTACAGGAGAAACACACATTTGTTCGGTTAGGTTACTATGCTTAGAACCTGAACGCTTAGTGAAATTAGCAAAATTGTTTGCAAGTTTTGGAAAAAGTAGACTTATCAGTGAATTAAAATAGTAAATTTTAAAATGTCTAAAACATATTAATTAAGAAAACTAATAAAAAACTGACCTTTGCGTTCTAAAACAATACTTTAAAAAGTAAACCTCACATCCATGTGCTTTGTGGACGACATTAATGTAACCGACGTAATTTATATATGATTTGTGATCTATTTATCACACTGTTAGGTCTATACAAGCTATTGTTAGTTATTCTTATAACTTGTTGGATGTCAGTTCTGGGGTTAGCGCTGAAACGTTTAGTTTGACTAACATTTTAAGCGCTTCCAAACTTCCAGTTTATAAATTCCGCTCAAGGTTTGAGCTATCAAGACATCTGTTCTACGCTGACAAATGTTTAGAAAGAAGGTAGCAGTAGACAAAATTAAGTATTCTGCTTATAAATAATTACGACTTATTGAGATCTTTCTAGTAAATAATAACCCCACCCCCCTCCTCCGTCCACATTACTATTCTTATTATTGACAGTTCATTTTGACTACTAAAATTCAAGATAAATTGTGATACAATTTACGAAATAAGAAAATCAGTATTTCTGTCCTTACACTTAAAAAACTTTCGTTTGTTCTTAAAACAAAGTAAGATGGAAAAAAGTACATTTTATAACTTTTTTCTCTATTCTCATTTAGTTCATCAACAACTGTAGTTCTATTAACAGCATGATTACATATGTAATCTTTATATATATATATATATATATATATATATATATATATATATATATATAACAACATTATTACTATTATCATTATTAGTGGTGTTCGTGGTTTTTGTTGTGACTGTCTTAATAGTTTGTTTTTAGTTTTATCTACTTAACTACTTTTTTGTTGGTAGCTTAAGAATAATAATATATAATTATGTATTCAATAAGTATGTATGTTTATGTGTATTATGTATTTGTTTTCTGAAAAGTTGTTTAAATGCACTTAGAAAAAAAAACAAACTATTTGTCCTTAATATTATGTAATCACGACTAAAGTTTTGTTACTTATTTACTTACTTAAAAATCATGGTATCAGTCACAGGTATTTGACAGTTTGATTTCATTATTAGGTAAATGATCCATTTTGAGATCCATCCTTATTCATAAAATGAGATAAATCCTTTCTGACACTACCAGATTCTCTTATAATTAGAGGATCCAATTAGTTATTTGCATAAAAGGAACCGCTTTTGTTCATATTTAGTTATCAGTAGTATTTCGGTGACTTGAGTTTCTTTAGGAATGCTGACTTGATTTACTAACATATAATAAATAAATCTTTTATCTTCAATCATAAGATAAAGGCAATTTTTATCAAAAATCTCACATTATCTGAGATACTGCTAACGTACAAGGAACGCTGCACAAGTATATTATCATTGGTACTAAAAGTTTAGAGTCCTGGATGTTCATAGATTAATAAAGAATTGTAATAAGTATATCCAGATCTCGAGGGAAGTATAATACTGAAAAGCTAATTAAGTAGTTCCAGCCTTCTAGTTATTTTACGCGTCTAATGAGAAACCACTCATATGATTTTAAATAAAATTCTTTTAGGAACAGTCAAGCACACAAGGCCACTTGGCGAGAAGACATTAGTTATTTTCATACCTACCTAAGCAGCATTCAGTGCTGACAATCGTTTAGTGTTGTCTAGCTTCGAATGAAACAATACACTTTCTTTTTTTGCCGAGATGATGAACAGTTAGATGGTACTTACAACACAGTTATAACCCGGTCTTGACCTTAATTTTAGTTATTGTCGTTCATTTTCAGCGAAATGACTAACAAGATTAAGAGAAGCATTTAAATTCTAAAAAAAATCATAATAACAGTGCTCTTGAAATTGTTATCAAATTATGGTGTAGATATTCTTGTGTGACATATATTTTGAAATTTCTTGCATTTTATTTCCTCTACGTTTAAAAGCAAGAATATTATTTCTGTACCCTGTGATTAGTAACTTCACATTACATGAAGTCATAATGGTGGTCAGTTTATATAACCCAATTCATTTGGTAGTAAATTAATTCTATTCAAATAAAAAACCGAGAGGATTTAAACCACTGCTTACAATCCAACATTGAACTTAGTAATGATATTTTGGAATTGTTGTGTGACACAGTTTCCTACTACTGTAATACACTGGATGCCACATAAATGTTACTTTGGAATGACCTAACAACTGTCTCTATCCACAACATACCAGATAGTGATGTAGCGTAACAACATTTGCTTCTAATTTCAGGGTTTTGAATTATTATCTTAGTTTGTTGTCTAGAGGTAAAAAGAACGCCACTAGCTACAAATCATTATCACTGGAATAGTTGGATACAATTAGATAACTATTCAAGCAACAGATGGAACAAGGTAAAATAGATCACTTACGAGTTCCTTTACCTTACATCTTATATATAAACACAATCACAGTAAAAGGTGTAAAACTTTTAAGATATAATCAAGAATATGAAATCACTTAAGCAAAGTTCTGTTGAAAGTGACATGTATGAGCTTTACATATTTCAGACTGTTTTTTCCAGACTGATCTAGGATCCACATCATTTCTTGTACTTAGGCGGGTTACAAATAATTAGAATTCCCATTTTATTTGTATGGATGCTCACTAAAAACATCAGTGAAACTAATCGCAGATGTAACAAATTAAACTGTATTATTTCTTCTGGGAAAAGGAAAAATAAAATTAGTCTTAACTTTGGTCATACCACTGGTTATGTAATTTTCTAGATAGAGGGAAATATCTCATTATAATGATAAAAGTAAGTAACCGAAGCAAAGCTTAATGAGTTTAGTGTTAGTTAATAAAATCCGATGTGATTATAACGTTATTAGTATTACATACAAACATCGTAATTGAAAGCGTGCTAACTACTGTATCCGGCATTTTAAGGTAGAAAATAAAATATTTGTGAGATATATAAATTATATTTTTATTTTTAAATCAGAAATGAACAACAGTGATTGAGTAATTTTAGGGGTGCTTACTTATGCCCTGGTAAAAATTTTTTATTGAAATTTATTCATTAACAGTACTTTTACAAAAGGAATCTTATGTCTTGATGGAAGGGATCTGTCTCTATCATTGTTACCTATTACTTCTATTTTATCCAATACTATTGTACGGTAGGTCAAATTCTCTATTTCTAGACTGACTCCAAATTAACATAATGCAAAATCACATGATTATTTCAATACAAAGGTTAGTATCTTTGGTATACAGTAAGTAAATGCTGATTACGGGCATCACCATAAGTTTCAGTTGAAGTTGATCGAAAGGGCTGACAAGTTGATAAATTAATCGTCTTGCTATTTGTATACCATCATGAACAGACTATTGATGCATGTGATACTAAATAATTCTATTGGACGAGGTAAGCTAAAATTTATGCAAATAATGACCAAGACCTAGGGACATTTTGTAGAGCGATGCCGCTGTATATTACTGAAACGAGACAAAAGAAAAATATCATCAATAATTATTTGTTAAAGTATTGCACTTATTGCATGTCTACAGTTATTATAGAGTACAAGAGAAAGTAGGTAAATAAACTGTTCTGCTGGGCCCAAATCAATATCGAATTGAACATAATCTAACAGATAAATATCAATTGAATTATGATAAATGGCATGATGCAAAAAATCTAAGTGGACTTTATTTTATGCGTTTTACCAGAAGCTTTAGTAGAAGCTTATTTAATATTCCACAGCACACAAAAAATTCATCGCATTTTGGTTATGGACAATTTTTCCTTTCTGAATATATCTGTTTCCGTTAGACTTTTTCACTAATTTCATTTTATTTTATTTATATCTTTATTCGTTGGAGATATAATCATTTAAGACTATTCCACAGGAATCTAGGCTCAGCACCTTCTTCAAACCATCAATTCGTACATTTTTATATATTACTAATTACTAATCTATGGGTTTTAGCATATTATTAAAGCAATACATAACCCTAATGTTATTAAAAAAATCAGTCGAAAGTAAAATATGATAAGAGTAATTTTTTTTCTTAGGAATTTGATTATGGCAGTCAAATCAGAATATTCTAATGAGTTTACTCACATGCATTAGTAGGTATGATTTGAACTTTTCAACATTGCTTTCATCGTATAACGTATACATCGGTATGCTTAATGATATTTAGCCCTTGGTTTCATAATTCTAACGTAGAAAAAAAAAAGCTATCTTTTCAAGATTAGGCTGTTAATTTATCAAGAGCAAATTGTTAAACCGTAGTACATATTTTGGTGATGACATTTTTACGCATATACATATTATAATACTTGTAAATTATTCTAATTAACTTTGGTATTTTACTTAAGCAAATGAAGTGAATTTACATAAGAATGCAACTTTTTTATATGATAGTTATCAATATGTTTATCTTATTATCACATTGCCTAGTTACAGACTACTTGGATCTACCTAGATTTACGATTGAAATATGAATAATCTAAGAGAGGAAGGTGTTTTTTTAATTTTAATGAAGTCATTTCTAACAGTCAGTGTGAAATGATATCATGTCATTATTGAGGATATATCACTAATTTCCTTTTGATTCCTTTAAGCACTATGATAATTTTGTTTGCTTACCAATACTTCTAAAATATAATGGCTACATTATATAGCTTAACCAGGTTGCAAATATACACTTAGTAATAGCACCATAATGTGATTATGAAATTATAATTTTTAAATATTATAATAGTATTTATGGAAGCTAATGGGGTAGACTTAAAGTGCTCACATTTAATTAAACAAGTCGACCGTCATTTGCTATAATACTCGTAGACAATAATGAAAAGAGTATCAAATAATTGTCCAGTAAAGTACAATGTGTTGCATTAAAATATTTCCTCAATTATTGTCAGTGAAAAGTTGTTAATTTTCTGTTGGGATAAATCCATACAAAAAACATCGTGATTCGGATGATGTCTATCTTAGATTACATAGTTCCTTTATGAATCACTTTATAAAGTGGAGTGAGTGAGAAAAATAAGGCATTTCTTTAAAAACATTTAATATGCAAATACTTTTATGCTTAAAATGTCACTATTCGATTCCAGTTGTTTTTTTAAGAAAACTTTAGAAGTACTCATCTTTAGTATTTTAATGAATAAGCAAATTATTTAAAATTCTCTAATATCTCTCTTAATTGACTAAACAAGATAGCTGATAAATAAACATTATTTCGATCCACTCTGAAACTTCTTGATAGCATGAGTTTACAATTCTAGAAATAGCCCATACAATTGTATCGTCTGATAAGCATCAGTTCTAAAGTTAGCCGGGCTAATTAAAGCCTTCAATATTACTTACTGAGAATGAACTACCTGAAAGTAATATGGCTATTTATTTTACGTAGTTGTTTACTTATCATTTATCAGTGATTCAACGTTTCACGAAATTCACGAGAAAAATTATCTTTTTAATAATGCGAAACATGATAATTCGTTTAGATGTATCAGTGCAACAAAATAAATTAACGAAAAAATTTTGGGCTAGTTACTTTCTACTGTACACCAGTTCCATAATTTATTTGAAGTAAAACGTAGCTTAAAAAGAATAAAATACAGAAATTTACGAGAGGACATGAGAAATAAATCGAATGACAAAGGAATAACGGTTAAGTATTTTTTAATAAATTGAGTATTTTGCATTTATTTAATTTGTAGTGTATATGTGGAGTTGTATTCAGAGGATTGAAAATAAATACGGACTATATTACAATTACTAAGCAAATAAATCTATAATTAGTATGCAATTATACATAATTTGATTATTTATGATTGTTCAAATACCAATAAATGTTAACAGTGACATATTAATCAACAGTAAACGACTAACATTCATAGGCAAATTTTATGAACTTTGTCAATCTGTAGTTTATCACATTGATACATTCATAAATAGTACGCCATTTCATCTGTTCTAAAAGTGGAATAACGTATAATATTTTAAATTTCAGCTTCATTGAGCAAATAGTTTACCCGTCAGATGGCATTTATTTCTCATCCATTTATTTTTTAATATATTCGTTGTATGAATAAATGGATAAAAACTGATAAGAGAGTGAATAAACCAAATGAGGAATACTGTGAAAATTTTACTTCAAGATATTAATATTCTTTCTTACTCCAGGCAAATAATAGAGTAACAAACAGTAAATTTTGCATGTATAATTCACCACAAAAATTATAAAAATCTCAGTCAAGTAGTACAATTAACTAAAATAGTTTTTCAACTCTTTATGTAAAGTTTATCTTTAACAAGTATTAGATAATCGAATTTAAGCAAAATCAGGGCAAAATAATGAACTAACTAATTAAGTTTTCTGTACTTATTCTTATAAACTAGTTTCGTTCAAGTATAATAATTTATGCTTGATATATACAACTGGTCATTTTGAGATTAGAGTTTGGTATATTTTAAGCATTTGCGTACATGCTAAATTCTGGCCATGGATTTTCTTATTATTTCGCGACTGTCGACAGTTTTGATAAATTTGACAAAATGTTAATTTCTCTTAAAAAGCCTACAATACTTATAAGTAGTTTATAGGTGAGTGTTAAAATCAGCACTTTTATTGTCAACTCAAGCAGATGATTAGGTTGAACTTATATCTTCCCGTTGATTTATTATAGACTGAAGTTGATCAGCCTCTGTAGATGATGTTAATATATATATATATATATGTTATGTTAGTAATAACTGCTGTATATAAATAGTTCTCAAAATAACGCATATTAGAATTGACTTATAACTGCAAAGTAATTCCCCTTTTCTTCCTTAACATCCAATGACATTTTACGATATATAAGTTTCGTCTAAATGTAACGTATAAAATTTTTGTAAATAATTAAGATGACTTCAATTACTTTGTTTATTTCCTTTAGTTGTCCTTTTTAATTATCACTTTCTGCATATTGTAGTATTAGAAAACAAGATCGTTTTACTAAATCATCTTGTCGTTATTATACTGATAGGCCATTTCTCTGTGTGAATTTATTAAACATCGGTCTGGTGGATCACTAGATGATAACTGCTGAGGTTTCTATTGTTTTGTTAAGATGATTTCAATTATTCAACAAAATAATTGGACCTCTTACACGAAAATTTTCCGAAATTCTAAATACTTTCATCACATCTACTGTCATTTTAATTTTTTTCTGACTTACTTGATGCTTACAGTTAAAATTTAAAAAAACGATTAAATTAGTTTTTGTTGTGTATTTGTACAATCACTTTGGTTTACTGGTTATACATAATCAATCAATCAATCGCCTGTTACTCCAAGTGGAGCATAGACCGCCCACCAGCATTCTCCAGCCAACTCTGTCCTGGGCTTTCCGTTCTAGCTCTTCCCAAGTGCTGTTCATTCTCTTCATGTCTGTTTCCAATTCCCGACGCAATGTGTTCTTGGGCCTTCCTCTGTTTCTGTGGCCTTTAGGATTCCAAGTCAGTGCTTGTCTTGTGACACAGTTTGATGGTTTCCTCAGTGTGTGTCCAATCCATCTCCAGCGTCTTTTCCTAATTTCTTCCTCAACTGGAAGTTGATTAGTTCTCTGCCACAACAGGTTGTTGTTGATGGTATCTGGCCAACAGATCCGAAGAATCCTACGCAGACAGTTGTTTATAAATACTTGTAACTTCTGTAGGATACTTTTTGTAGTTCTCCAAGTTTCAGCTCCATACAACAGGACTGTCTTCACATTTGTGTTGAAAATTTTGACTTTTATATTGACTGACAGTTGGTTTGAGTTCCAGATGTTTTTCAGCTGTAAAAATGCTGCCCGTGCCTTACCAATCCGCGCCTTCACATCCGAATCAGACCCTCCGTGTTTGTCGATGATGCTGCCCAAATATGTAAAGGTTTCAACGTCTTCCAGAATTTCTCCGTCAAGTGTAATTGGGTTAGAGTTTGTTGTTTTGTATCGGAGGATCTTGCTTTTCCCTTTGTGTATGTTGAGGCCTACTGCTGCTGAGGCTGCTGCTATATTGTTGGTCTTCTTCCGCATTTGATGATGTGTGTGAGAAAGAAGAGCTAGGTCATCTGCAAAGTCCAAGTCATCTAGTTGCGTCGATGTTGTCCATTGTATTCCGAGAGTGCCTTCAGATGTTGCAGTCTTCATGATCCAGTCGATGACCAGTAGGAAGAGGAAGGGCGAGAGTAAGCAGCCTTGTCTGACACCGGTCTTCACTTCGAATGAATCTGTGAGCTGACCTCCATGCACGATTTTACAATGTAGTCCGTCGTAAGAATTTCGTATGATGTTGACTATCTTCTCGGGTACGCCGTAATGTCGTAGAAGGCTCCATAATATTCTCCTATCCACGCTGTCGAATGCCTTTTCATAGTCGATGAAGTTGATGTAAAGTGGTGAATTCCATTCAATTGATTGTTCAACAATGAACCGTAGAGTGGCGATTTGATCGGTACATGATCGATCTTTACGGAATCCAGCCTGTTGATCTCGGAGTTGGCCGTCGACTGGGCCCTTTAATCTGTTCAATAACACTCTGTTGAAGACCTTTCCTGGTACTGAAAGTAGAGTAATGCCTCTGTAGTTCTCACAATTGCTGAGATCGCCTTTCTTTGGTATCTTGATGAGGTACCCTTCTTTCCAGTCTGCTGGAACTTGTTCTTCCTCCCAAATCTTCCTGAAGAGAATGTGGAGTATCTTTGAAGTTGCTTCTATATCTGTCTTCAGTGCCTCTGCTGGTATGTTGTCTGGTCCTGCTGACTTGCCACTCTTGAGCTGTCTGATGGCCATTTTGATTTCTTCGACTGTTGGTGGGTCTGTGCTTATAGGGAGATCCGTGGCTGCTGCTTCGATGACTGGTGGGTTCAGTGGGGCTGGTCTATTCAAGAGTTCTTGGAAGTGCTCTACCCACCTGTTCCGTTGTTCATGCACTTCAGTGATTGGTTTGCCAGCCTTGTTCTTGATTGGCCGTTCTGGCTTGTTGAATTTCCCAGCTAACTTCTTCGTTGTATCATATAAGAGCCTCATATTTCCTTCTCTTGCAGCTTTTTCCGCTGTCATTGCTAGGTCCTCAACAAACTTCCGTTTATCCAACCTGATGCTCCTCTTCACTTGCTTGTTGACTTCGGTGTATTCGGCCTGTGCCTTGGCTTTCTCTGCTCTTGTCCGACTGTTATTGATCGCTGTCTTTCTGTTCCTCCTTTCTTGGATCTTGTCCAGAGTTCTAACAGAAATCCACTCTTTTTGGTGTTGTTTCTTGAGACCCAAAACCTCCTGACATGTTGAGGTTATTGTTCCCTTAATCTCTTTCCAGTTGTCTTCCATATTAGTTCCACCTTTTTTTAGTAGATTATGAAATGCCTGAAACTTGTTGCTGAGAATTAATTTGAATTCGTTGCGTTTGTTAGTATCACGGAGAAGGGCTGTATTAAACTTGTGTAATACTGCTGCTCCAGTTGTCCAGTGCTTCCTCAGCTTCAGTTTCATTTTAGTTACCACCAAATGGTGATCTGAAGCTATGTCGGCTCCTCTCCTTGCTCTTACGTCTTCCATGGTCCTTCTAAACTTCTTATTGATGCAGATGTGGTCGATTTGGTTCTCCGTGATGTGGTCCGGTGAAACCCATGTAATTTTGTGTATACGTTTGTGAGAGAAAATGGTGCCACCTATAATCATTTTGTTGAAGGCACATAAGTTCACAAACCTCTCACCGTTATCATTCCTTTCTCCCACTCCATGTTGTCCCATGATGTCTTCATACCCGGTGTTATCCACTCCGACCTTGGCGTTGAAGTCACCCATTAGAATAGTCAGGTCCTTGGCTGAACATTTCTCGATGATTGACTGCAGCCTCGCATAGAACTGGTCTTTGTCGTCTTCGTGTCGTGGCTGTCGTTGGTGGGTGCGTAGCACTGGATGACATTCATTGCAATCCCTTCCTTCTTCGTCTTGAAGGATGCTGTGATGATCCTAGGTCCATGAGGTTCCCATCTTATAAGAGACTTCCATGCATCTTGGGATAACACCAATGCTACTCCTTGTGTGTGTGGGGCGTTTTCTTCTTCGCACCAATGCTACTCCTTGTGTGTGTGGGGCGTTTTCTTCTTCGTGGCCGGAGTATAAAAGCACATTTCCCGAGGATAACCGTTGCTGTCCAGCTTGCACCCAATGCGTTTCGCTTATTCCAAGTATCTTCAGGTTGTATCTTTTCATTTCTTCAGCTATTTGCATGGTCCTCCCTGTTTCCCACAGCGTGCGGACATTCCACGTACCTATATTAATGGTTGCTCTGGTTGTCAGAAGAGACATCGGCCTCGTGGCTTCCGAAGAAACTCGGCTTTCACCATGAGGCGTCATAACATACCTTCCAACTCCCAGGGCAGAGTAAAAATGGTTATAAAGGTTTTTACTGGTTAGCGTTTTTTTAGCACATTTGCTGTTTTACGGGATGGGGTTGCTAGCCCCATGCCCAACCCTCCTCCTTTATCCGGGCTTGGGACCGGCAGCAACCCTAGGGGCTACAGGCGGAGTTACTGGTTATACATAGCATGAAGCAATAACAATATTGGTAATTAATGCTAAGCAAACTTAGACAACTCCTCTATCATTTCAATTTCATTATACTTATCATCATCATGATTCCGGAAACCTTTCTTCCTTAGTTTTATTAATACCATAATATTAATGAAGAAAACTTTATTTCACTATTCCTCTACGAAAAATAATTCACACAGAAGAAATTTGATTACCTTTCATGAACATCATCTTTATAAGCGTACAGTTACATATGATTGTTTATGAAATTTGTGTTTGCTCACAAACTTAGGTACACACAGAACTACTTAAGAAGAATAAGTGAGTAAGAGATCTACAAGTTTGAAAAACACGCACAACTTCAATATTTATTAAAATTACATGAGATTTCCATCTAAAGATTTCTATTTCATATAACTGTAAATTTCTTCCATTTCCTGTAAAGTAAAAAACGAACACATTTATACACCCTTCTTTTATGATCACACACGTATATATACGGCATTTCTGAGCAGCTCTTTTACTGTTGTTCTTTTTTTTAACATCAGCATATGCTTCATGTTGTCATTGTCTTTGTTAAAGATGAAGTGAATTATTATGACCTAGTATAGCGCTTTATTTGACAATAATAAATTACAAATTAAGTGAAAAAGGAAAGTTATAAAATGTTTAGGGTATTATTTAGTTATTTGGAGAGAAAAATGAAATATTTCAAGTTTCATCGTATACCATAGCTACTGAAAACTATCAGATGATAAAATATCGTGTGTCTGACAAGTCTGACGATGATTGTGTATATTTCCTAGTTCGGTGACGTTGTCTGGTTTGTCTGACAAACTCTACGTGACAATGGATGATCGTCGCGCTACATATCACAAATTGATGGAAGTGGGAATTCTACCATTCGATGCTGACCCAATGGTGCAGATGGTTAGGTGTTCGCGTCAGCCTGAAGCCTCTGGTGTGGAATCTGGGGTGCGCACTGCTGAGGAGTTCCACACTAGAACGAAACAGCTGTCCAGTGCTCCCTTGTTGTCAATGGTACCCTGCTAACATCAATCTATGATATATTCAATCACATAAAATAACCAATCTCCACAAAAATAACCATCCCAATTGAACTAATTTTGTATTAAACTGAGATGCTAACAGATGAATTAGTAGCTAAGCAAAAATGAATAATAAACAGAATTCAATTTGAACAAGACCTAATACGACATAGATGTACTATTCATCTTGTTGTCAAAAATAGCTTGTTAATCTCACATGAACTTAAATTTACCAACTACACTACATGAATCTTAAACAACTATACGGACTGAACTTATTTCATTTTATGTACTGCAATGAGGAAATGACAGGCTAAGTTCTTAAAGAAACCTTAGTGGAATATTTAAAATTTTGTAAATTGAGAATTGCTGAACAGTCAAATAGTTTGATAAAAGTATTGTATAGTTTACACATAGCAAATTAGTCTTTAGACCAATGAATACTTTATATTAGACCAAAGAAATATTTGTCAAGCCAATAAAATTAGGCTAAGATAATATTTTTTTGACCTAATTTAAGTACGGTAAAATAGCAGAAATTCAAAAAGATAATCAAATGTTTTTGATAGTATTATGCGGTTTTATGTACTGCTAAATATTGTTTTAGTTGTAAGGTAATTGTAGTTTAGACCATTATAGAGTTCATGTACAAGATGCATGATCTAAATTTAATGTGTATTCTACGGTATTCAAGTAGGTTGTTTGAGATTGCTAGTGTTATTTACCATAAGATACGGTTGTAACTATTTCATATTTCATTTATTTCTAGTATTCATACGTCAAAGGCATCCACAATTAAAAACTGGATCCATTAATTTATGCATGACAGATGTATGCGTCCAGGCCAGAAGAGTTGCTAATAACCAAAGAAGTAGACAACACCCTTTACGAATTTCATCACCTATGCAAGAATCTTCAAAATCTCATAGAAATGGAACAAATGATCATCAAGAATGTGAAAGTCATTTGGGACTAAAAAGTCGAATAAATAATTCAACTCGTTCAACATCTGCAACTGGTAAATTAAAAAAACATAATCATGAAAATACTGTAACAACAATACCGACAACATCAACAGAAATTCCTATCATAAACGAATATGACTCTAGTTATTGTATAGAGATACCAAAGTCTGAAATTAATGACACCCATTTTTCTGAATCAGAAAATGATGAACCTGTTTTACAAATAGTGGATGAAAGAAATGAAGTTGCTTCAGATAACATTGGTACACCAGCATCGTGTTCAGTGAACTCTTTCATGTCAGATCAAAAGTAGGATTTTAATGAAGTAATGATTAACAAGTAAGCTATTTTGAATTCCACTTCAGGCTGTGCATGTTTTCCGTTATTCTTTTTCTCGCTCTCTTACTTTAACTTTGCTAACTTCAACGGATAAATATTTGTGAATATACAATTTTTTTATTATAACTAACTGGATGATAATTCCCTGTTATATATACCAGACTATATTCAAATTTATACTGGATTCAAAATTACCTATACATGTTGTTTTCTCACTATTGAAAAACTAATGTAGCTATGCGTGTGATATACCTACTAGGTTCCATTAGTTTAGTTTGCAGTTATATTTATTTATAATTTCTTGAATATTTTTGCAGTATGACATGGTGTTTAATGCTTAATTTCTGTCTTTCTTATGAATTCTTTAGATTGTCTTCATTTAAGTCTGTTGAATGTTGCTAGTCTAAATCTTGGTATTGTCACTGCTAAAACAATGACAACAACAGCAACAATAACTGTTATTACTTCTACTGTCTTTTGTAACTTGATCATTTTATCTATTCATTACTATTTTTTAATTATTAGGCAGCTTCAGTCAGGAAATATATTTTTTGTTGTTTCTTGAAGAATTTCTGTTGATTTTTCCATTCATCACTTATGTTTTGGTTTCCTCTAGTTACATGTATTATGTCACATTTTTGTAATTGAAACTCTTTTCAAACCCTTTTGAAAACTATTCTATTTCTTTTTAAGACAAAACAAATGTATTCACAAAACGATATACTTGAGTATATTTATGCACATTAAGTAGTTTACATTGATTCCATTTTAATAAACTTATGAATATAGAGTATACTTTGAAAGTAATGGTATCTTCTGAGAGAAAATTATGCATGATTGTGATTGACAGGGCTTCCGGAATGTTAGCTCTAATTTATGTGTATCTAAAAAAATTTACTTTTAACAGTTTAGTAAAATATACTTCAATACCACATTGTTATTTCCACTTCACATGGTTCATTTATCAAACATGAGTGTGTTAATAATGAAAACGATAATGAACAGCAAGTATATAATCAGTAGAACATTGTTAATGGTTGATTTAATGAATTCATTACATTTATGCATATTTCATGTTCTTCTTTTCTTCAGATTTTGACATCTAATAATTTCTTATTTTATCTTATATAGATAGTTTTGTCAGTTTTCATGTAGTTAATTGTTTTTTCTTCTTTTTTATCATTTGGAGATAGTCCATTTCATTATAACTTTATAGCCTGAGTACATAATTATTTGTTTAACTTAACTGTATCCATTCAATTTGTTAACAAGTTATCTATGCCTCCTGTGATGAACGTTTAATGTTTACAATTGTTTTGTTTTAATTTCAATCTTTAATATTTCTATCAGTCAATTTTAGAAATGAATAAACAAGTTAATATCAAAGAACATAGACAAGTTTCTCGATCAACCATTTTTAAATGTATCTTTTGTCTTTTTAACAAAATAATATCAGAAAAAAAAAACATTCCAATGAACCATTTTCTGTGAATATCATGATACATAACGTTTTCACTTCTTATAATATAACTCTGTTTTTAATTTATCATTATGGACATTTATCATTAATGAGGATTATAACAGAACTTTTGATCAGATAAAATGCATCATTTGTTCATTGTATTAATTGAATAACCTATAAAAATGACCGTGATCAGATTACAGTATACTAAATAAAACCTTTCTTTTTAAATTTATTGTTAATTTAAAAAAGGAGATTAGAACACTTTTAACACAATAATCACAACAGTACTGTCACTGTTATCATTGACAATAGCAGCTAATTCTTTGCAAAAATAATACATTTTAAATAAATTCAATATTGAATACTCATAAATCATGGTAATTCTTCTTATTATTATTTGTAACATTATTGAAATAATTATCCTGGAGATTACATACTAATTGTGCTAACCTGTACCAAAGAATGAACATGATCAATCAACTAGAGCACTTTGTCTCTCTCTCTCTCTCTCACATACACACACTCTTTTACATATATACAAATGTTCTCTTCGAAACGAAGAATTCTATTCCAGAATGAAAATAACGTTTAAAAGAGATGATTAGTTTTTAGTTGTGATATATATTTGTATAGGATTATCTATTAATAAAATAAACAATAAATAAAGAAGAAATTCGTATTTTAATATGTTTATTTTATTCACCAGATATCCTCCTATTACTATTTATTGTACATTGATAATAATGATAGAATTACAACAATATTAATCTAAAACTTAGCACAAATTACAGCTTTTTGACAAGTTGCATCCACTGTGTCTAGAATTCAAAACTGTTTCAATCAGTCCCAAGGTCTGAGACTGTTACCACTGATTTCTTCGGATCATTATCGCTTTTATGCATCTTAGGCTTAAATGGTAGTCAAAAACTATTTAATTTTGAATAAATTACCATATCTGCATAGTGTATTAACAGTATATCGTAAACCAAGCAGAAGAGTAATTCAGTATAATAATAGCTGTCAGTACTGCAGTCAATGTTTAAAATACAAGATAGAGCCTATTTAGCGATTTTCATTATTTATAGTTTAACATAGTTGCTTCGTTCCTAGTAAAGAGGAGATTTTCAGGGGATTCTATGCATGGTTTTTCATAGTAAAAATCCATAGCAAATCACTCGATTAATGACTTACTGTATGATAAGATTTTATAATATAAATGAAATAAATCTGTACAAATAAGACTTAACATCATTATGAACAAAATTAAAGGATAAAAAACATGAGGCAGATAATTTAAATGATATATTTCCAGATACTTATAAAGCTTAAATATAACTTTAAACTCCATTAATTAAGACATTTACATTGGATGCCGACTCAGTCATATAAAGAGTTAGGTATTCACCAACCTGAAGCCTCTGGTGAGGAGCCGGGTGCCCACTGCTGAGAAGTTCCGCACTAGAACGTAACAGCCTTTCATTGCTTCCTGATTTGAAATGCACCCTACCAACATCAATCTGTGACATTCACTCTGCTAGAATACCAATCTCTACAAAGATAACCATCTCAACTGAACATTTATACTCATTAGTCTTGACTTTAAAAATTCAGTAAAATTCATTATTCAGCATGTTCTGTAACAAATTATTTCATAGCTTTCGCCTGATACAGCACGCTGTTGTCGATATGAACAATGACATATTTTTACAATAACCTCTTACTGAGACATCGTTTATTTGCTAAATAAAATTATTGCAAAATAATCCGGAAACATTTGCATCAACCCTAAATGAGACGATTACAGTAAAATGGACTGGAATGAGGCCCGTCGACAACTAAGACGGATTACTTTAAAATGATGCTTAGAAGCTTAGGAGTAACATGAAGTTTACAAACTACTTAGCTACATCCCACAATTTAATGAAAAATTCAATATTAACTTTTGAAACGGACATGGGAAGATATTTGTTGATTATTGTACACGAATGCATAACATCAGGATTAGAATACAAATAAAAGAAAGGGTAAGTATTAGATATTATTTTAAACCTTTGAACTTAGTTTGATGACTGAATAAGAAAACAGTCTTATAAATATTATCTGAATGCAAAAATAAGGTTTGTTTAAATCGATAGCTATGGCATCTATTGTTTGTAGCAAGCAACTTTTGAAGGTGAAGAGTAAACGACCCGTGTAGACTGTGAGGATGAATGACGTCTACTATTGTTTTGCTTTACCCTTGTTAATAATAAATAATGCCTAAAATTGTTTTTACATATTACATTCTCTTATTAGGTAATCACTAATATTAATCAAGAAACGACTAACTACTTCTGTAATCTATGGTTTGCTTCTATACATTCACTCTTCATTATGAGTCGACTTTTGGTATACGGTTCTACTAATATCAGTTTTATCATGATCACTTTTTTAGTATCAGCTAATTGGTATAACGATCTCATGTTCAAATATAAAACTATTTACATCAATGTTGAGCTATGATGAGTAGCTATTCGAAGTGAAATAATTGTTTACTCAAGTCACGCTCTGAAATGTAATTTTTAGCAAATACTGAAGTTCATTGAAATTCTGTGTTCTACTATAAGTTTGACTTCACTTGAAACTTAAATAACACGACTATTAGGGATTTCGACATGTACATTGTATTTAGCAATATTTGCTCATAACTTACTTCGTCTTCAGCCACTCATACCACTAGAATCAAACAATGCCTGTTAACCCTTGTACAGCATAGGCTGCCGACCATGATTCTTCAACCAACTCTATCCGGGGATTTAAGTTCTACTACTTCCCAAGTGCTCTTTATTCCCTTTATGTCTGTCTCTTCTTTTCCTTTGGCCTTCAAGATTCCAAGTTAGTGTTTGCCTTGTGACACAGTTTGAGGATTTCCTGAATGTGTGTCCTATCCAACTCCAACATCTAATTTCTTCATTGGTTGGAAGTTTACTTGTTCTCTACCACAACAGGTTGTTGATGGTATCAGGCCAACGGATCCGAAACATCTTACGCAGACAGTTGACTATAAATACTTGTATCTTCTGACGGGTGCTTTTTGTAGTTCACAACACAAGTTTAAGCTCCATACATCAGAACTGTCTTAACACTTGTATTGAAAACTTTGCCTTTAATGTTGGCTGTCAATTGGTTTGAGCCGCAGATGTTTTTTAGTTGTAGAAACGATGTCTTTGCCTTACCTATTCAATCCGCACCTTCACATCTGCATCATACCCTCCTTGTTTATCAGTGATGCTGTCCAACTATGCAAAGGTTTTTACATCTTCCAGAATTTCTCCTTCAGGTGTAATTGGATTAGTGTTCGTTGTTTTGTATTGAAGGATCTTGCTTTTTCCTTTGTGTATGTTGAGGCCTACTGTTGGCCGCAGAGGCTGATGCTATATTGTTCGTCTTCTTTTGCACTTGATGTTGTGTGTGAGATAGAAGAGCTAGGTCATCTGCAAAGTCCAAGTCATCTAGTTGCGTCGATGTTGTCCATTGTATTCCGAGAGTGTCTTCAGATGTTGCTGTCTTCATGATCCTATCGATGACCAGTAAGAAAAGGAAGGGCGAGAGTAAGCAGCCTTGTCTGACACCAGTCTTCACTTCGAATGAATCTGTGAGCTGACCTCCATGCACGATTTTACAATGTAATCCGTCGTAAGAATTCCGTATGATGTTGACTATATTCTCGGGTATGCCGTAATATCTTATTAGGCTTCATAATATCCTCCTGTCCACACTGTCAAATGCTTTATGGTAGTCGAGGGAAGAGTTAAAATAGTTATAAAGGTTTGTACTGGTTAGCGTATTTTTAGCAAGGTTGTTGTTTTACGGGATGGGGTTGCCAACCCCATGCTCAAATCTCCTTCTTTACCCGGGCTTGGGACCGGCAGAAACCTTAGGGGGATTTAGGTAGAGTTGCTTGTAAATGATATATATATATATATATATATATTAATATGTGTATATATATACTGTTATTTAGATTATATTTTATTCTTATTATTATAGCAACACATAATTACTTAGATGTTGTCTTAATCCCACTTTTATGTATTCATGATGCTTAACGTTGGAAAGAGATGAATTAGCTGTTTAATAATGTGTATATTTTAAAAAATTTAATTGAGTTTAAAAATATTTTCATAATCATTTCATGTTAAATACCTCTTGTCCTCCTGTTATCTATCCATGTTGTTTAGTCTTGTGTACTGATGAATGTATATGTTTGTATGTATATAGTTAATTTCTACATTAATTGGATTCTTTTACCAACAAACAACTTACTACGTTATGCATTCGTATTCATTACTTCTCGATTATTCATTTTTTGAGTACATCAAGTACAATCATGAAAACGCGTACGATCTCCCCCCCCCTCACATATATAAACATTAACATTAATGAAACAAATTCTTTACAAACATAGAAAAAATTCCTTCCATTTCTTTTCTATTCATTATTTACGTGGTTAGCTCACATAATAAATGATGCAACGAATTAGTCTAATTCAATGTTTACAATAATAAATTTTGAGTATTGTAAGACTTAATCAAATACTGATATGAGTAATGATGTAAATGATGATGATGATGATGTTTACCAGAATAAACCTCCATATCTAACATTTAACTGGAAAAGTACACATACAAAAAATATTTTTAAGCTACACTCTGAAAGAGGTAGTTTTATTTCTTTTAAGCTTTTTGTATACAAACACAGTCATATATATACATATCCTTACAAAATGGAAGAAAAGCTCACATAACTAGATTGAAATTATATTTTCATGTGTTGTAGCTGAAGTAATAGTAATTGTAACACAGGTACATTCTACTATGATAGACATGTTGTTATGATTTTAGGGTAGGTGAAATACGAATTTTCATTGAAATCATAAGAAAATTGAAAAAGCAACAAAAATTAGGGTAGATAGAAAAGAAAGAAATTCACTACGTGTGCATATACAACATTTGTCTATCTTTATATTCTCTATATATTATTCTAAGAATAAATGAATAAATAAATAGGCATAGGAATAAAATGTTCATCAATATTCCCGTGGGGTCGATTTCTAAGACTTTTGTAGACATAAAATGACTTCATCTAGCATGCATGTATAATTTTTTTTTCCTCTACAACATTCTCTCATCTTCTTTTATTTAAAGGTTGGATTGGGAAAGAGGGAGGTTTAAATAACAGATTGTGTATTAACCAAAAGAATAAAAAAAATGTATTACCAATCATTATTAATCTTGTTGTTTCTTAGTAGAAAACATTGAATGAGTCTGACTGAATTTAATGCCAGAAATTGAAGATTAGGTTGAATGAATAGGTGCACACACACGCACACATACATAAATATAAACATATGTATGTATATACATTAAAGCTTTTTTATTTATTCTCTAATTTCTGGTTCTTTAATCCAAGGAATTAATTTCTTATTAAATGTTTAATGAAACGTTAAAACAAAAAGTAACTGTAATATCGGTTTAAAGATTTATATTTTTAAATAAATTAAAATTTCTAATAGAAAAAGAAAATTATTTTTTAATTATAAAAATGAAATTATTTTTAAGATTATTTCTTTATATACAAGAAGTAGACGTAATATATTCATAGGAATACAATGAACATGTATACAATCTGATTATTGTAATTACTATTACTTACTAGCTACATATGCATGTTTACTATTATCTGAATAATAATATTAGTTAATATGAAGTTTCAGAAATAGGATTTACTTAACTGATATACACTTGACTTGAATTTACCAAGACTGTTAATTTGTTAATTTGAGATAAGCTTATATCATTAATGAGAACAATGATTAATTTCAAGCAATTTGTAATCGCTAAATATAACTATTAGATTATAGAATATTACATAACAATTATATATTTATCTTATGAGTACTAATTCTAAAAGTTTAGTTAAAGATATGTGACGGGAAACTAGCGAATAAAGAGAACTGAGAATGTATGCAATGAGATAGCTATTTGAATGAATTAAAGTATTTATCTACAACTGAATCTATAATGAACTGACAGCTATCAACATTAACTGTACTCTTAAACCCTCAGAATAGATGAAATGGATCAATATTGAAGAATATGCGATGCACACGAATGAAAAAATTACGAAAGTGAGTACATCCGGAAAGTCTAGCTGCTTACTGCTTTAGATACCATTAAACTTTTAATGAAATTTTAATAATCCAATGAGAAGACAGAGTTGATCCACGAAACTTTACATTCTAAACTAACCGCTATTATCATTTGATAAATTAAATGAAAAGATAAAGTGAATACAAAGTGTCGATGACAGTGTGAGACAGTTAAACATGAAATAATATGCAAACAAATTGTTTTAGAGACTTCTACGTAAATTTGACTTCCCTCTAGATTGAATAATTTCATCTCTCTTCATAATGTGTAGCTGTTATAGAGTTTACGCTAAAATTTCACTGGGGGGAATGACAAATAAAGTAAAATCCTATTCAGATGTCTTTTTATCATATCGTAATACGTCATATGCAATTCATAAAGCAGAAGTAATTTCTTAGTACTTTTTAAAATCTAAAAGAACTGGAGTCATTTACAAATATTTCGTGACCAATGTAAACATATAAATTAAATGATTAAGTTAGACACTACAAACCTATTTAGTATAGACTGAAATTCTGAGCTATTAGCTTGCTTGCTATCAGCATACAAGATGCATTTCAGACTTAAAAACTAATAAGGTGTTCGACATCATTGAAATATTATAAGGTAAATGATTTACAAAAAGACTACGGTATTTATAGTTAGGTAGCTTAAAACTTTCAGTTAATCAAAGGTCACAACCCCATGACATAAATGATTACTGCCCATTACATTTTCCGTAAATACACTTGTCCAAGTAACCTTAACTAAACACCAAACCGTAGATTTGCTACATGATACCTTTCCACTATAATTTATGATTTGCTGACGCAAGTTTAACAAAACATTTTATACGTTGCTTTTGCAGATGTTCTTCAGCGTTTTCATAAAAGATGTAGAGTGTCATGAGCCGGTAATATCTAAAGAAGCTAAAGTATATGCAGGATTAGATGAATATATCATCTTTATGTCAGACATATTGTTATCTTGAAATAGAGAAACCTAGAAGTCCTGCGTATATTTTGTTATTTTTTGATGAGTGTGCTATTAGTAAAGAATGAATTCAAAAAGTATTTCTACTAAATAGCAGTAGCTAATACTTCAAGTTTTCTAAATTCTCTTCGTCTAAAAATACAAAAATACAAATTTTCTTTTAGAGTAACGTAAAAAGGATTATGTTACATGAATAAAGGTAAATAACTTCAACTTAGAACATATCACAAGAAACTTTACAGGTATTAAAGCATTTAGTTGATTTACGTTACATCATTCTGCTAAATCTGCCACATATTTCTTGACTAGAATTAGGGATATTCAAATCAACAACGACGAATTGATGGCATACTTTGATGTTATGTCTCTGTTTACTTTAATTGAACCGAATATGGCACACAACGCTACATCTCTTGTCCTCACTATTAATTCTGATCTCCCACAAGTACTTAATACATCAAAGTCAAATTCTATGGAAATTCATTACGATGTGCTTAACACTGTTCTTTTAACTCAATAATAAAATACATAATAAAACGGAATGAATTCTATCGGGGTCATCAATATTTGAAATTTTGGAAGAGGCATTTACACAGTGATTAGAAAGTTCACTGTTGCAACTTTTCTCTAATATCTCAAAATGTTTGTTAATACAAATAAAATACTAAAATTCATACAATACATCCAGGAAGTTGTCGAAAATTCAGCAGAAAACTAAACTGTTTATGCATAGTGGTCAGTGCAAACATAATTTACGCAACGTAAGAACGACATGAACTGAGTTCACACAGCTAGTTGGTGTATAATTTAGTGTACATAGAAGCAAAATCAGTAATACATTAATATGTGGAACTACTATTCTGTCTTCTTGTACATCTTCAGTAAGCTGAGCTAGACTACACTGTAAAATTGAGATATAATCTATGAATGACTAACAAGTGTACTGTAACTTACTATTTGTATATAGTTCCTTTATTATAAAATGTATCTATTAGTCAATCTAACCAGTACGTCAGCATGAGAAGAATGGTATTAATCATAATTGCGAAAAGATGAATAATTAAAATGAGGTACTTCCAAAACCAATGACTGGAGTTGACTTGCATATACTTGGATTAACGTTTTTTTCCAGTTATCGTTATTTAACAATTCTGTTTTTTATGGGATGGAGGTTTCTATTCCTATGCTCAACCTTCCTCCTGTTCGGGTTTGGGATTGGCAGTAACCCTAGGAAGCGGATTCCAGGCAGGGTTAAATACTTGAAATACATTCAATTAAATATCAGATTTTGTTTACTAATTACTTTATTTTAATGGCTTATCTGTTTCTTTTTCAAATTTTAATTTATTAATGTTATTCATAATGTTTGTAATTGTATTCTACATTGAAAATCAAGAGTAAAAAAGGGAAAGTGAAAGATGAAATATAGTGAGAACAAAAGTGATTTTACATAACTAGCAACCCAAACAACAATGATAATATCATTATCAATAATGATTGAGAATATACTCATGAAAAATGACATACATGATAGGTAGTGAGATCAATAGATTAAGTCATAGATAAGTGCCCTAAAATGTGTTCATTCCCCCTTTTATTTTTCTACTGTCTCAATGTACATCACAATAAAAATACAATTATGGACAAATAATGAGACATTTTTAGTTAAATACATATAGAATGAGACTATGAAATATGAATGCATGTATACAAAAGTGAAGAATACATTAAACGATTCAATGAGAAGTGATTTAAAGTTATAAATTTATAGTCTACAGATACTATACAACTAAAAAGTTAAACTGTTATGTACATATAAAACATAAAATCAAAATGAATTACCTTACTAAAGATAAGTGAAGTTAAGTAGGTGGGTGATGAATGAACATAAACAAACTTAAATGATTCCATAAAACTAAGTGAAGTTAGTAATGATAGTCATTCTACCGATAGTAGAAATAATTGAAAGAAACCAAGAAGTGAAGTAAGTAAACGAAACAAAAAAAAACTATTGTCAAAATAATACTTAACATTAATATAATTAAATTTTCAACTAACTAATGTGAAAAACAAAAAAAGGAGAAAAAAAAATCATGGGTAGTAACCAATAATGATTGAATAGTAAACGAATAAATTAAAAAAAAATTGGTAACAATCATATGAGAATGGTGAGAAAAATTGTTAGTTTCTATTGTTTTTTTTTTTTAATTGATATTAATTTTAAATGAATAAATGTAATTTTCATAGTGTTATGTATAATTTTAAAAATTTTGTTTAAATGAATTCATTTTACATTTTACACACATTAAATTATTTTATTTATGGGAAAATTAAAAAAAAAATTGTACACAAGAAACAGAAATGGATTTCTATTTTAGTAAAGTTTGTATTGTATCTAGAATATGTGAAATTTAGAAAGTTAATATAAATTAGATAGAATAATATTTATAAAATAATTTTATATTGAATGTTTTATACGAGGTTAAACACTAAACGATTTTATTGATATTTAACAGACTACAATTGTACTTATCAATGTATATATACCTGTCGAAATGCATATAAGTTACAGGATTAATGTTTACATTTCTTTATAACGTTGAAATTAAGTGAACAATACATCTTTAGTAGTGTAATAGGTCATCACTTACTTAATTGTTGGACATAATATCAACGCTTCAATATTTCAATTGGGATGGTTATTTTTATGGGGATTGGTTATTTATTTAATTGAATATATCATAGATTGATGTTAGCAGGGTACCATTGGAAACCAGGGAGCACTGGATAACTGTCTCGTTCTAGTGTGGAACTTCACAGCAGTGCGCGTCCCAGATTCCGCACCAGAGGCTTCAAGTTGACGGCAAACGCCTAACCATCTCCACCACTAGGTCGGCATCGAATGGTAGAATTCCCACTTTCATCAATTTGTGATATATAGCGTGACTATCATCTATTGTCGTTGGTGATATTTGTCTTACACCCGACAAGTCTGAACTCCACCAGTTACGACTTCAATGTTTACAAAATAATCAACAAGCAAACAGATTCGAATATGTCAAGGTTTGTTACAAAAGAATTAAATCAAATTTGTATCCGAAAAGACAGTGTTGTCAGTTCGCCTGTGCCCTGGTATTTCTAGATTCAAGATCCGGTTACGTAACAACCTCTATGTTACTTTTTATTTGTTCGCATTTGAACTTTACTCAGATAGCCAATAATCGTACTGACATGTATTATTGTGCAGCTTATGTTATTTATCTTTTAAGTTCTGTATTTATTCTGTCGTCAGTATCATTTTATAGAAATCTCTCTTGGTTGATCCAGAAATAAACAGCTATGCTAACGACTTTCAATTTATGTACCATCTATCAAAGGAGAAAAATGACAGTCAAACCTATTGAAACAAACAATTAAGCACAGAGTTAAAGAGTTTATTCAGTTTGTAAGTATGACTAAGAGAATTAACAACCATAGAACGTACTACGTTATCATTGGATGTCAAATATTTATTCTCAAACGATTCACTATTTGAGACTGTCAAACATATATGTAACAAAGTCGTAGGAACTAAAGTAGCTATCACCATTCAAATAGACATATTGAAAGAATTACTAACGAAATGTAGAGCCGACGTAAATTTAATGTTTAATGATGAAATATATGGACAGATGGATTGGGGCAGCAATTGGCTTTCCAAACGGCTCCATATTAACCTATATCTTCCTAGCCGATTGAAGACTCATCACTCTACTACTGATATATTGGTAATACATTTATACTAGACCAATCAGTCGGAAATTTTCAGGCAGATTAATAGAGTTAATGCGGTTATTAAATTCACATGTAATAAAGGAAATGATAGTAAGCTAGTATTTCTGGATGTTCTGCATAAAACGGAATACATAAATTACTAAGAAGAAATATGAACAACAAAACTGCTTAAAAATAAACTTTCCTAACTTTGTTTTAATATGATATTTAATAATCTGTTGCAAAACTTTTACAATCGAATCGGAAAATTATGCTCCACCACCACGGTCCACGAAGAGACTAAATTCACTTATTAGTTCCTCAAAGACAATGACTACTACCCAAAAATTAGCAAAAAACACAGCTGTGAAAGCAAATCAAAAGACCATCTAGACAACAGTATGTAAAGTGATGCTTAGGTTAATATCGTTTAAAAGTTATACACCCAACGATATGTTAATGATGATGTTACATAGAGCAGTCTAAAGAGCATTCAACGTAAGAAAACTATAACTAATGTTTTTTACCCACCAGATATTAACATCAAGGCTGGAGCGCAAATTACCTAAACTCGTCACGTTTCTTGCATCTATCAGTTCAATTGCATAAGTGGACCAAGTTACTTTATCACAGGCTCTCCGTACTTGTGAATACCTTCCAGCATAAATAAGCAAAGGTGTTGATAAGTGCTAACCTTTACTACTGAATACTAACAATGCTACTCATAACCTCTTTTTTTTACAGATACTTTTTGTTTGAAGATTTATGTCCAGAAAAAAGACGCTGTACGTCTTTTAATTATCCAGTTGAATACTCAATCATAAAGTATGGTTCATTTTAAAGTTTGCGGTTTACAATCACAATCACCTTATAATACAACACAAACACTTTTCCTACTTTCAAATTAACGCGTATATGCAATTACAGGTAAATGAAAGATACAAATGTTAATGAAAGTGGTAAACATTTGTCAATTTGATCAAATTTTCTCATGACAATTACTTGAAACTTATTGAACATATAATGTCAAACTACAAAGAAAGGAAACTATAATTAAACTATAAAAAAAAAGATGTTAATTTGATTTTTCATTTATTCATTTCAAATTCATACATCAAGTAAATTGAAGTAAATAAAAGAAAATTAATTTAGATGCCTGATAACTTCAACAATTCAATTAGATTATCAAAAGAAGATGTTTTATTTTTTCATATCTAAAAACTTTTACTATACCCTATTTATTGTTTACCCACCACTTCAATTATTATTATTTGTATTAGTCTACTTATTTGAACAGGGTAATTCTATTATTCTGTTAGTTACTTTATAGAAAATAATAAGATATAGTTGTAACAAAAATCAAATAAATTGAATCTCTTGAGATCCAATATACAAGGCGAACATGTAAATAAATGACATTGTTGATGAAAATCATTAAAAAAAAGAAACTAGAACTAACGAAGTTTTTTCATTTTGAATATTATTTTCATATTTCAATTTTCAAACAAATAAATTGACTTCAGTTACTATTCTAATAATGTTTGGAGTCTATCAGTAAATAAATAAAAAATAAGTAGTGCAATACTATTTGAAAAATACGAAAAAACAGAACATAGTTTTTGACCCAGCTATGCAGAGGGTTAGGCCGTCAACCTATAGCCCATGGTGCGGAATCTGGAGTACTCTGTACTGAGGAGTTTTGCAATAAAACGAAACAGCTGTCTAGTGTTCACTGGTTTTCAATGATACTCTACCGACATCAATCAATCTGTAAAATATTCAATCAACTAAGAATACTAATTTCCACAAAAATAAGCATCCCAATTGAACTATTCTAATAATGTTTGGAGTCCATCAGTACAAAAATAGAAAAACAAATAGTGCAATACTTCATCATCGTAACTTGCTAAAAAATTGCAAAGTATCCATAAGATGGTTTTTGAGCGAAAATTAAAAATAATTGATAATATCTCACCGCTTGTTAAAAATGCTACAAAAGTCAAAAGTCATATGGAAGCCACTACATTGCAGTTTTGGAAGATTGTTGTACGATAAAGCCGGTAAAAGTTACAAAATTTTGTTAGGTAATGTAGTCAATTGCGTTTACTTGAAAATCTTGATAAACTACTGAGTATTGCCCTTAAGAAGTATAACTAGGTGGCAGTAACTAAATCCAGGAATTCAGTAGGTATAATAGACATATCCACTTAATTAATAATAAGGTAAAGAAATAAGAGGTTATTTATTAAATATTTAAAAATAAAAGGAACAAGAATACACTAGTTATAAAAGTAATTTTGTTTACCACTAACTAAATACATTTTGTGTATATTATTTTAATCTGACATGTTATGAAGTTACAAATAGAAATTAGTTGGAGAGTGAAGGTGTTAGACGAGTGTTTTAACAAAAATGTATGACTCTCCAGAAGTTTGACAGTGTCTGAACACTGGAACTTTATCAGTAAATTACTTAGAGACAAAAATTCTAAGTCCTAATGAAAAGTTGTGAGCACGGTAGGCCAGGAATTTCCAGAGTGATCGGCGTTTTACGAATTAACCGAATTTGGAGACTTGAACATTTGGATTTTGACCAAAGAATTTGATAATTAGCCGCGCACTGAGAGACCGGAAAATTTCTAAATTTGATTCCTAATAGGGAGGGGGTCATGGATAAACAGTTCTAAAAAGTTACATACTGAAACGCAGTATTTGTTAACTGACCAATGGTTTTCAATAAGTATCCCAGTAAGTTAAATTCGTGACGAAGAATACTAATCAGTTAGTCACCAACTATTAACTCTATATTCTAAACTACTATTTCAAACTGAACATAAATACTAGCCAAATTTTCCTATGCATGGTAATGAAGCGAATGATGCATTTTCATGGAGAAAATGAATGTCATGGTTCATTTATGTCAATTCAATGACTCTCGTTTGCATTATACTTCAAATGACATCGTCAGAGTTATTGTTTTCTAAGTTATACGCCATATAGAAGAAATGAATAATTGTTGATAATTACGTCTTATAGGTCTTAGTTAATCGCCCTTCCCCCCACTTACATTAAATTTCACTGCTATGGAATAATTGAAAGTGTCGGATTACTAAAATGCTTATCAGTTACATTACATTTATAGTTTGCATAACTGGATACTTGCATATGATTATCATCAATTAGGACAGGTGTAAAATATCGAATATAAAATCATGAAACTAGTTGTAAAGTATGTTATCAAATATACCTCCCAGTTTTCTCTCTTGTAAAGTGAAAGAATAATACAGTTCAACTGTATGATGGGATTGACGATTTTCCCAATTATGACTGTTCGCGTAACCATTGTTCATGGTTAGTAAAAATACAAATCAGTTAAATTGTAAACAATCTACATTACAAAATAAGGGGTTGTGAAACTAAAAGTATTTCTATAAGTTAAATGATATATAGGTGAGCACTAGAAGACACATTTTCTGGCTCTGTATTTATTCAAAGTTCCCTTTTCATAGGATCGCTTTTAAATTCATCATTTTTTTCTGTTTCTAGATGATGTAACACGTATAATCTACAGTTTTACATGAATTCTGACTCTAAACGATACACCTAAATCTGAAACAGAAATGTGGTACTTATTAGATATGAGGTCGACATTGGATTAATACAGTTTAAAAGTAACTAATAAAAAGGCTTCAATTTGTATATTAAACTCAATTTTACACGTAGTTTAGTACTTCTTGTTAAAGTAAATAGTCTTCATAAACTGTTTGCCGTTTATAAAGAATAAACATCAGTCATTAAACCTATCAAATCACAAGTGTAATGAAATTAATCGAAATGAAGATGGTTGACAAACTTAACTAATGAATTTAAATACAAATCCTGACTGTTCTATTTTAACGGTAACATTATTTAGTAATTGATTGTGTGAAACACATCTTATTTAGTCTCATTTTCTATTGAATTCATTGACACTATGAATATTTAAAAGGAGACGTTAGCAAATGTAGAATAAGCAAGATATTCAAGTTTTGATAAATTCCTTGATTTTTTATAGAATGGTAGAAATCATACCGATTAGTAAGTGGAAAAGCGATAATAAAACCTTGGAAGGGACATAACTTCCTATGAGATACGACTACTGAATAATGCCGCTAAATGGATTAAGATCTATCACAGGCTACAAACCAGAAGCAGTTCCTTAATCTAACAGACTACGAAAATGAGTTCATGAATATGATAACAAACTATTCTTAATGGTGGAGAGACTTAAATTACGTTTATGATTCATGAGTAATACTGAGAAAAAGTGAGTACATGGTGACATGCATACAAACAGAAAAGCGTAGAATAGATTAATTTGGATTCCATGAGGATTACCTTCCAATATCTATCATTAAATGTCTAAAACCTAAATGAAACAAAATTAAGTAATATATTTGTAATATTCTAATGAGTAAAATGTGGAATTTCTGACGTTTGGTACCTTAGTGTAGGCCATTTTTTCAAAGAGTAATGAATAACTAAATTACGTCAACCTAGGCTTTAAGAATATATCGATACAAATCAAAATCAAGATAATTGGTACAAAAGGATTATTATTCTGATCATGTCCAATGTTCAATCCATTTGAAGCCATTAAGTTCAAACTTGGTAATAATGATTGTGAAATTTGATATTTTATGGTTTCACCATTTAAATTAAAAAGATCGGAATCGTTAAAAACATTGACATCATGAACAGCAACAGAGAATGAATGTGAGTATTTACCACTTAACTAACACGATTAGAGATTTATTGCAAATGTAGACACAAGTATACAGGAATTAAAGTGTTTTATGAAGATTGGCATTAGACATAGTTGATTAGGTTCGTTATAGATTGATGTTAGTAGGGTACAACTGTAAACCAAGAATCACCAAAAACGCGTTTCGTCTTAGTATGCGACTTTTCAACAGTACGCACCGTCGATTTTGGTAGGGGGGGAAATTGAACTTAGGGCCTTTGGACGCCACCCTAATAGTGCATAGGGTCAGGCGTTTGCCAACCTCAAGGCCTTTGTTTCGTTTTCCCTGGCAGAACTGAAGGTAAATTCTGCCGAAGAGTCCCATACTAGGATAAAATAGCTGTCTATTGCTCCATGGTTTTCAGTGGTACTCTACTAACATCAATCTGTAACCAATCTAGTCAACAAGTAAAGTAACTTATTCAACAAAAAGTATACAACTTTTTGGATTCCTTAATTATGAAGGAAAACTGCAGTCCCGTTGAATACAGAGCAAACGAAATTATCTTTCATATGAAATTTGATTTATTACGCAACATAGTTTGTACTATCATTCACAAAATCTAAGTGTATGTCTATATATATTCAAAACTATATATTATGCTTGCACGCTACATCTTAGCTGATTTTTCTAACCTTATTTTAACTTTTATATCAAATTATTTTGATTTTCATACAATTGAAATATAATGCCATGGCAAACATGTAGGGATTTATCATTGAAGATGTTGTTATTCATAATATATTGTATATGCATACACATGTACATTAATATCCTTACACTTATTTATTTATCATACCCAATTTTTATTAAATAAAATAAAGATAAGTACATTTATAAATGAACAGATAACATTAATAAGTAGTAAAATGAAGTGAAGCAAACAATGATTTATACTATTTTAAAGTAGTAAATCTATTGAGTAGTAATGTAATAATCAATTTGTACATTCATACAAATGTATTATATGCTTAGATCTTATCAATTGACCGTAGAAATGTATACTTTCAACATACTAAATGTTTATTATGATATTTTGTTATTTTGTATTTTTTTTCTTTTTTTTTTTTACAGAACAAGTAAACATGAAACACGAAATTAAGCAATTTGTTCTGAAAATTTTTTTCATTTTTAATTTTTTGTTTTATTTTTATTGTATATTTTCATTGATATAGTCTGTTATTTATGTTGAGTAGACTAACTTATATATTTTTTTTCTTGTCATTTTCCATAGAAAAATGTATAATCAGAAACATTTTACAAAAAAATTGTGTTTCATGATCATATTATTGATAACCATGATAATAATAATAATAATAATAGCGGTACTGAATATAGCAAGAAAAGCAGCATATATAAGAATATCATCTTGAAAGATGTTTCAACAAGGAAAATTTTCTTTTCGATGAAGCTGGTTATCACAACTGTACATTCGCATTTATAACTAAATTTAGTAAGTAATTGTCAGTAAATAAATAAAGAGGAATTACATTTTTTGACAAAATAACCAAATATAGTTACAATCAGAATTATTTACTAAAGTGGGAGAGTGGGGGGATCCATAAATGGTTTCCTCAAGTAGTCATTTAAGAAGGTATTGGGTTGCATAACAAAGTAATAGAAATTAATCAAACTTCTCAAGTATCGAATGTAACAAGTTAAAATAACAATGTTGATAAATACAATAGGGGAAAGGTAAAAGATAACTATCAACTTAGTGGATATTAGGAAGACGACGAATAAGTAGTGACAATGTCTTGTGAAGCAATTTAAAAATTCGCAAAAAATAATTAATAGATGAAAGCGAAATTATTAGGGCCATGGCAAAATCAACGATTTTACATACTTCTTTTGAACGCAAGGATCAAGTTAGAATTGCCGGTTTGCAAACGCCTAGGCTGTACAGAAATTCCAGTTCTTCCAAACATGTGAATAGACTCGAAGGTTGATTCTCGAGACGGTGGATGACCTGAATTAACTAAATTATCAAGAATTTATCCACAGACTGTTTCACAGAATCATTTGGTTGTTAGTAGGATACAGGTTTGAAAAGTGTACATCTCGTAAGGCTGAAAAAGTATTATGGGTCTTTTTATTTATTAATACAACGTGAAATGATAAATGGATTAGTGTAAATCAGTTTATCATCACGTCATCGAGAAATTTTGTTATTATCGATATTTCCCCAAGGTTTGCAGCTGTGCATACTACAAATAACAAATATGTAATTTGATTTTTTATATATTAGGGTGATTAAAATAAGGTACAAGTAATTAATTGAATAAAGTGGTTTCCAACTCAAACTTCATTAGGCTTTACTCCAACACATAATGCAACATTTGTACGTAAATGTGCCAGTATTTCAGACTAGCCGATACAGTTTATGAGTCGGTTATGAAAACAAACTAAACTGTATTTGCACATTTCCCAACAATTATTATTTTAATTGAGTTGAGCTAGTTTGTGGAGAGTAGTATCTTTAGTTGGTCGAATGCATCACAAATTAATGGTGGCTGGGTAGTACCAAAAACCAGGGAGTATGATACTCGTCAGCAGTGTGCATCCTAGATTCCATCCCAGGGGCTTCAGGTTGGCGAACAGAGCTTGGGGAGGAATCTAGGGTGTGTACTTTTAAGGAGTACTATATTAGGACAAAACAGCTATCCAGTGATTCCTGATTATTATTTTAATAAGCTTATTTTCTCAAGTTATCTTCTACATTGTATCAAATATATTTATTCAAGCCATTGTTATTATTATTATAATAACATATACATCTGTCCACTTACCATCAAACTCCTTTTTTAATTTATTATGATTACTTACATAATCTCCTTGTTACATTTCACTGACAACATTCCTGACTCATAAATTCCTTTGATTAATTTATCCATTCTGCATATTCGCATGCACATATTACAGTATGTTTTAGAGTACAGTCTAATGAAGACTGAGTTGAAAACCACATTGTTAGCTAATATACATGTCGTACTAAATTATATGATGAATATATTTAACATTCTAAAAACACATGTAAACCCTTTAATATTTTGGACAGCGAACGAGATGCTGGAGACTAACTTCTGTTTCATGGAAGCGAAAATATAGTTGAGGTTAGTTGATAGTTGTACTGGAACCTAAAAATATGTCATAGCATACTGAAAGTGTTTGCGTCCAAATAAAATTTATGCTAACTTTTAAAACGCTGATTATAATGTATGAAGTCAAACGGACTCAATAAGACCATCATTGACGACGTTGAAAGAAATCGTCAACACTGAAACTACTATAAATATAATAGTACAACTTTAGTAAATGGTGTCATCAAAAAGAAAACTTTTTTTCTTTAACCAGTCTTTATATCAAGTGGCTGATTTCAATCATACTCTAAGTGATATTGAATGTAATGTGGTAATCACAATGACTTATAAGTGTCAATGGATTAATTTTACTTTATCTGTGCGACGTATGATTGTTTTAGAAACAAAAATTAATTTATTTAACTAACAAAAAGAAAACAATCATATCTATTGTAATTGTCATTGCTTGCTTGAGACATTCATCTGCTAAATGATCTCTCTTCTAAATTGTTGTCAAATCTGTTTGAATTTCATCATAATAGAAAATAGGTCATATATTCAAATAACCTGTATAAACATTTCTACACACTGGTAGACCAAACGTGATTTATTCTACAGTTTATAATGTCTCCCTTTATTTTTCAATTGAATCGATCTCATATATGTCTACAGAGAATATTCACATTTGCATACATCGTATTCTTTTATGTACTATTTAATTTTATTTAAGCAATTTCAATGATCAAGTAATAAGATCATTCAACATGTATTAATAGTCTATGAATTATTTTCATGCATTATCATATCTGAAGTAAAATATCAAAGTAAATTGTTATGATTTATAGCATTAAAGTCAATTTCATGTAACAATCTCACTAGTTAAAAGATGGATATTAACTATTATGATCATAAAAAAACACTGTCATATCTTTAAGGTTCATTTATCATGCATAGATACTTATACGTAATAAGAATAATAATAATAATAATAATGATAATTGCAACTATGAATTGATACAAGAAAAATTATCATTAATTTCAAATGTTGGAGATTGAATAAGTTGGAAGAAAGAGAAATTTGTCTCACATGAATGCAACATCCTATGGATATACAATAAAATCATACATACACATATATATTTTGGAGTCAACTTTAAATTGGAAAGAACTGTACGAACAAATGAGGCGAAACATTGAAAAAAAAAACGCATCCAATTCAACGTGAATTAATGTATTTGGTTTCAATTTAGTTGGGATATTTGTGGTAGAAAATTCCAGTCAGCTTATATAGTATATAACATATACGGGACTGAATATATGCATATGCATATAATGATTGCTCTTATTCGACATTCAACCTTATAAAATTGGACTGAAACATTTTTTGTTTGCTTAGATTTCATCCTGATTTAAACAAGGATCGTCATGCTTTATGCATTTTTCAAAAATGTTAGGAAAAGTATCTTATGACATATACATATATATATATATATACTTGTATATGACAAAATATAAATTTATACATTTCTATTTGCATGGATGCATGCAATCGCTAAACAATTTGTTTTTAGATTAGAGTGGCATATTATTTATTTTTGTCATGGATGGTCGAGTTCACTAAATTTCCTTTAGATTTTTATATTATTCTACTTTCAACCTATAAATCTGATTTCATCTATTCATAAACTAATCCATGCAGGCAAGCAAAATGTTGTCAGTGATACAAGTAAATCTACGTTCTGTCAAATGTTTTAGACAACCACACGCATATATGTATATATGTATCAGTGTGGGGATGGAGGGGTGTTGGTGGTGGTGTGAAGGCAATGAAAAGTTAGTTTCTATTTAGCCGTGTAAATCTCCGGCTCCAGTATATTATTTTAGAAACTATATTACGAAAAAAAATGACAACTAGTTAACTGAAGAACAAAATGTAACGATGTGAGAAAAATCATGAAAATATGATAGGCATTATATAGAATAAAATAAGACTCATGAAGTTCAACTTAATAATTTGTAGAAATAATGCAATTATTAACCTTGTTCAATTGATATGTATATGTTTTTCATTCTAATCATGTGCATTGTATGTACACAATTCATGCAATTTACAAGTTGACATATTCAGTGTTATCTTGTTTTAATATGAATCTTGATTATATTGACTTTGCTTAATTGTATGAACATATTGAGTAAAACATTCATTCATTAAACACTGAAAGACATCTTGAGCATAAAGTATTACAATTAATGTACATTTGAAGTGTTCAACAATCAATATCTATTCACTGATAATACATAAAAAATAAATTTGTTGGTCTTTCGAATTTACTGTTGATTATATTTATCCATTCATACACCTGATAAAGCTATAGAACTTAATTTTCAAAGGTTAAAGTTAAAATAAAACATAAGGGAAATAAAGACGTTTGAACGAAGAATATTCTTTTTGTTAAATGTTCATCAGGTTCTACATTTATTAGTTCAAAATTATCAGTGACAAAAATAACCAGTTCTAAGGCAGATATAACATCATTTAGATATCAAGGATAATTTGGATATTAATTTTGTCTCTTCAGATTATAGTCCATAAAATAATCAGAATATGAATATATGTATATAAGCGATTTAATATTTCTGGTTAGTACCCTAAATGGCTTTCTACATACTGTTGATTATATATTAATTAAACATAAAACTTTGTTTTATAATCTCAAGGAAATACAGAAAATACTTAAAGTGGAGAAAATCGACCATTCATAGACAGATATGTACATCCCCTCCTTTACCATAGGGGCATACTATTTAATAAAATCATTTGATTGTTTTCTCATAACATCAAATTTTCCAAAGATGAAGTAAGCAAGACCAATAAATTTCTGAAAATCTGTTTAATTGGGTACAACCGTTCACTATTTCACTACTTATTATTAAAGAAATTATTTATATACCACAGCTTGACGCAACACTTTATTTTCAAACACAGAGTAATACATCGTGTATTTCCATATATGTGCTAATAAAGGCATTTAGAAAATGTTGGAATTTTTCAGTGTCCTCATTAAATGTTACTACATAGTCTGCATACTTCACCTCAGAATGAGATTCTTCTGGTAATAAATTAATCTCTTGAAAAATCAATAATATATACCATTAATAAGATGATACTTCTTACAATGGTTCGTTGATAGCCTGGACTCAATCTTTAATATTCTGGAGAAAATCCTTCGATAAGTTAGTATTCATTTTTCAATACACAGTTATCGACTTTAAACAAGGCGTTTTTTAACAAGACTGTTATTAAGTTACATTTACACAAAGAATTCAGATGAATTTATGGACAACACTTTTATCATAGCTACATCCATTTGAATTAACTTTAACTTTCCTCCTACGTTCTTTTTTCTTTTTATACAATTGAAATACAAAAATCATAAAGTAGATATTTTATATTCTAAAAGAGAAAAAAATAAAGGCAACAGAGAAACAATAAAAGAAATTCAGTAAAATTGTAGGTTATGTAAGTTTATTGTTCAAGTATTAAATAAACTGGTCAGTATGTTCTCAATTAACACAATAAATTGTGATTCTCTTGTATACTACTTACTAAAATATTAAAAAAGAAAATTAATGTATATACATGTATAAATATATGGATGTAAGTATGTAAACATGCAGGCAGGCAGGCATGCATGCAAGCATGTACAGATTTATACATCTAACACAGAAGCTTAATATAAAGCAAAAAAAGTATAGGGTAAACGGAAATACTTTCATTTCAATGTTCCACTTTTAGAAATTGATGAAGACGATAAAATAAAAACAAAAGAAATTTATTTTAATATTATTTTAAATCATTCTAACATGTGTAAACATACAGAAACATATGCATATACACAAATGATAGGTTACTTAGTAATATGAATAGATGAGTACATGAATATAAATTTATGTAAGTATATTAATCTTCTATCTTAACAGTATCAATGTTCTTGATTCATTTTCAATTTTCTGTCATATACACATGTCTTCCTGTTAAACTTTTGGTCAATTTTCATTTCCCATTTATGTAAAACAGACGTTTTGCACTACTAACTTACATACATTTCTTGTTGTTTGCTTTCTATTTCTATTCTGACTCTATTTTTAGAATGAGAACATTATAGATTGAATGACTGACCGGATATAGATATTGCTATTGTACTCGCAATGTCACTTTCGCCCTTTTTTTCCCTTATTCACTTACTCTTCAGGAGTTTATGTTTATATTTTGTTGCTCTCCATGTTTTTGTATGTTACTTGAGGATTGATTACTACCTAAGAATAAATTCAGTGTGTCACCGTGTTTTTTTTGAAAACTCAGTTTCTCTTCTTTAAAAGAAGGAACTCAATTTTAACTTTCTTCACCCTACTACTATCACATACAATTCTGTTCACCTCAAGTTTTTACAACTCACATTTACACCTGTACTTATAGTGTTATTTACTTTTTAATTAGTTTATTATAGTTATTTCTTCGCTTTAACTACTTTAGTGTCACTTAGTGATAGAGTGTAACCAGAGTCGGACTAATAGTATCAATAATTATAGCGTATAAGCTAAATATCTATAAATCTTTAAGTGATAGTATGAAAGATAGAGGATTTAACAATAAAAATGATATTGAAATAGGCATATATTATAGAAGAGAATCGGAAATATAAAAACAAATTGACAGTGGAACATGTAGTATATGCTGAAATGATAAATCAGTGTATGTTGTACTTCATTAAATTAAAAAAAAAACTACAAAAAAACGAATTCAGAAAAAAACTATTTCCTGTTTTATTATACTCATTTCCCTCTTTTTGAAATTAAATTTTTTCAACATGTAATCCTATACACATTTTCAAGTGTCAACTCACTTTACTTCGAAACAAAAAAATTATTTCTCAATATGAAAATAAAAGTAAACGTTACAAGAAATAAATACGAAATCAACAGACTCTATGCAGAATAAACACTCTGAATATACTTTTCATAAGAGATATATATGGCATTATAAGCAATAATCAAATATTTATATAGAATAGATTTATAGTAGTTGAAAATGTGGATCGTAACATCTTTCATCTTTCGAAAGTGCCTGGTTACTATCATAACTTTTTGGTAGTAGTAACAATCTTAATAAAAAAGAAACTACTGGTTGACACATGAGAAACATTTACCATACTTACTACTAGTATGCGTTCAGTAGCAATCATTTTACCAAAGCATAGTATGAAAAGTATTAGCTGATAGACATAAAAATAACTTTACGATAATGTTGATTAGTTCATTAAATAAGGCGTAACTACTTATATTACTGATATCAATGTAACATAAAAAGAACAAACAAATTGATTAGAAGCTGGATTTCTTGAATATTGGTTTCACAGTAATTAACATTTGAACACAAGATCTATAAAGTCTGTACTAAAAGCATAAAGCAGCTTGCCATTTGTTTTTTTATAAATAAAGCGTATAGGAGACTAGTTCTCAAATCAGTTCTACTGATTCACAATTAGGCAAGTTGTTTTCTTAATTTCTATCATCTACTTTATTTTCAAAAATAACTGTTGGGGTTTACTGGTTTAAAAAATGTTTGTTTGCATTTTAACTTTGTACAGTTGGCCAATTTTAACTTTACAGATAATCAGTTATCATAAATTATAGTAACTAGATTACTAAAGTCATCCTGTAGTTTCGATTAAAGTTACAAAACGTTGATGATGAAATCATTATATAGAAAGTTTAAAAATGTCATTGTAGCAAAATCTCATATGATTGGATTGTATAGGAGTGTGATTCAATTATGTTGTCAAACAATTCATTAAAATTGGCTACTTTAAGTAGTCAAATTAGTTGTGAATATTTATTTTAATAAACACCAAAACTGACATTCAGAAATTTCTATGAGGTTGCACAATATCCTTGATTAACTGGGAAAGATTAAATGACCACTCAGTGATCTAACTATGAGACCTGAAGGTCCAGAGTTCAGTACTTGGTAATGCTGTAAATGTGTACTGCTGCATAGTCTCATGTTAAAATAAAACAGTTGTACTGGTAGTCATTTATTGTTTAATTAAAGTCATCTGGTAAGATGAGACTTTAGGCCTTTATATAATTTTGTTTTAATGTTAGCTATTTATTTAAGCCTGTACGGAAACTTTTAAACGCATTTCATACGCGATATGTAAATCTTTAAGTGAAGCATTGTGTGAGGAGAAGGATTATAGAAAATAGTTATTTGATTAATGAATATATAGAGTGAATTCTTCATGAAAGAAAAAAAGATTTTTGTTGAGAAATTTGTGAAATTTCCAAGACATCATTATGCTGATTATTTCTACTGTTCAGAAGTAGTTAAGTTCAATGAGGCATATAAGCAGTTTTATGTACAGAACTAAGATATAGCTTATTATAAAATATTTCATGAATATTTATAGAAACAACATGAAAGTTAATACTATACGGTATCATTTACTGTATACCAGTACTTGTTTACTAGGTGGACATTAGACCTGGTCAGATTTCTAACACGAAATGATCGTTAAGTGATAACAGGTAATTTCAGCTATAAACAGAGTTGAAACGTCAAATACCATTAAATATCTATCTTCTTTTCGTATATATCTCAATAGTATTTCATAAAATGATATGAATATACTTTTCTTGAAGTTTTAATTGCATCATATATTATATGTGAATAGTGAAAACAACGTCAATTCACTTAATGGAATGTGTCATATGATTAAAAGTAATGCCATTTAAGTAGCATACTCAGTTGTGCTCTGCTATCTGTTTAACTAAATAATATGGTTGGGGTAAAACGGTATTTGACAAAAGAACAGCCACTATGAAAACTTATCTTTTGTACTTTTCTGGTTTACATTAAAAAAAGATAATGTGAAGGACAATTGTATGCATTTTGTTGCATTAACGTTATCTGATCCGTGATAAAGTTAAACAAGTTCATGAACCACTTTATGCAATATTTCGTGACAGTTTACTTGAAAATTTAGACGATACACCTTTTTTTGAAATGCGTTACATGACTAGGGTTGAAAACAAAATGCACAGATCTTGTCGAATATAACTTTGATGTGACGATGAATATCCATCGTTATGAAATGTTTTTAGTTTTAATACCCTGTAAACGTTAATGTTCTCGAATTGAGAGTGGTTTGTAATTTATCGTATGTGTTTGTTACAGACTGCTTTCATTTAAGTACCAGTGTAAGCTATTGATAGATCTATAGCTGTGTTATCCCAGTATGGCACACCTCAGCAGTGTGCCATCTCGATTCTAGTCGAGAACCGGATGCATGTTTGTCATGTCCCTCAGCAAAAGCTTAGCGTCATATTCTGCCCAACGACGGTAACAGCTAGGTGTGTCTTTCACAGTTTATGGGTTTGTTTTTCATATGAAATCTACATCGCTTACCTCTAAGACTACCAAACAAACAACTCATCATTTTTTCATAGTTTTCAATAGCAACCAGGTTAGATAAAGATTACAAACAACAAGTATATTTTTTATAATCATTATGTAAGAATAAAAATTTAGTTTTTAATTTTTATAATCATGTTATTCAAGTAATATATGCAAAATTTTCTTAAAATTCAGTAGAAGTAATTTAATTTCATTGAAAAGATTTATGGTTACCTAGAATAGTAAATACATAAATGAATGAGAATGTACAACTTAGAATAGTCAATATCTTCAGTAAGTAAAAGTGATTGATTAAGAAAAAAAAGAAACGTTCACCGACATTTTAATCATGGCTAGCAATTCTTTTGATTATTACCATAAGACAATAAAATTACATGATAAGTTTTATAAAAATATTTAATGTTAAACATTAGAATCATGTTTCAAAGGTAGTGAAATAATAAAAAAAAATGATACAAACGAGAAAAACTTTTTTTTTCTCTATTCAACTTATTCAAGGTGAATGAATTTAATACTTGTTGATAATATATTATTATTATTACCATTATTATTATTATTATTATTATTATTATTGTATGGATAATATTCATATAAAAATGAATATATGAATAGGTAACAAGTTCGTGTAAATTGTTCAAGCCTGATTCCTATTTCCGTTGATAGTGTAATACAATCAATCAAATAAAACAAGAGTAAAAAAGTTTTTTTTCTTTCTTCTTATTGTTTTTGAATGTTTTCAGTTTTTTTTTTATTTAAAGAAGAACAAAGAGATGTAGATTAAATTTACAATGAATGAGAAAAAAGAAATCACTTTCAATGGAAATATCTATTTTATTTTATAGTAAATAGAAACATGTGAATATATTTACATTATGTAATATATAAACTATGGATTACGTAATGATTTTGTGGTTACCCTGATATTGCCACATTAGAATTGAATATAAATTTGTAATTACTATTGATTTGTTTTAAAATGTCTTTAGAAAATCTTATGATAGCTGGAACCAGACACTTGTAGAATACACATAATATTTACACTCTATTACAAAATGATTACAGTTTGAAAAATAGAATACAGGGAATTCTGACTCCATTACTGTATGATACAATTCTTGTTACAACACTCAAAAATCATGTACTTAATCTCAGGTTTTGCATTAATGGATAGTATTCAACTGGAAGAAAAGGTTGGCTGATTCATTTCTCTATTTTTGACTATTCTTTTAACTGATGTCAGTAGGTAATGATAACTATCGATTTCAAAGTTAAGCACTGAAATAATATATCGTATGGCTATAGCTATCACTACAGCGAATAATGTGATTTTTTTCTATTGAATTTTATAAATTGGCATAGAGTACTCTTATATAATGTGCCAAGATTAATACATGAATAAGTGTGCGAATTATTTTAGGAAAATATGTATCTTTCCATTGATTTTTAATGCTATGAAGGTAGGCAGTCTCTGTTGTCACCTATGCATCCTGAGCAGCGGTAGTTTACAAGTATAAGTCAAGTCGGATCTTAGCTATTAAGTGAAATCTTATCTGGGACTCATCAATCGGAAAGACACAGATACCATCAAATCACGTATACATACTTGTTGCACAAGTTCAGCTACCTTGATACAGTAACCTAGTTACTAACTCAGTGGCATTTGTCCCGAAACGAACTGAGTTTAGTTCCTAGTGACAGCATCAACAGTAGGAAGCAGGTACATCCGGCTAACGAAACCTAAAGAAGACTAAACATTTATCCTAGATTCTGATTACTATCCACAGTCCAACTAAATGAATAAATGTACATTTATTAAAGTGGATTTCGATACATGAACAGAACTAGTAACGTGCATTCTGTTAGACAATATATGTTAACACAACAAACTGATGAAACGGGGAAGTAAATAAATATCAATTCGTTTTAATCATTGTTCAATTAATCTTTAAGTATTAAACCATATGTAAATTGGATAGCTGAATATTCACCAATGAATTCACTACTGGTAAGTAATAACGCAAAAATTATTAGTAGATATAAAAGCAAAAGATTCTTCTCTTGAGTTAGTTAATCCTGTTCCTTGTTTATGGATAAAATGATGATTTTCATTAAAGAATGATCGACCCACAATTTTTGAAAACATTAAAATTCATCCTGTGACTAGCACGGAATATTCTATGAATATTTACTCTATATTACTGATTGATAATTTGAAATATTCCTCTATTTCATTAATGATTTAGAATTTAGTTGATTGGTTCTTATAAAAATGATATAACCCGAACATTCATCGGGATATTTTATCGTATACACTATCTATTTACATAATTTTATACCTCAATAAGTAGTGAGTATGTCTGCCACCAGTCAAATATAGTTGCAATTATTAATGTACTGCTAACTTTACTAACTTGATCTGCAGCCCCCTTGGGTTGCTGCCGGTTTCAAGCCCCGCAAAAAGGAGGATGGTTAGGTATGGGGTTAGTAACGAGGAGCAAGAACATAGAAATTAATATCAGTCGAACGAGAGCGGAGGAAGCCGAAGCACAGGCCGAATACATCGAAGACAACAAGCAAGTGAAGGGGATCATTAGGTCGGATAAACGGAAATATGTGGTGGACCTAGCCATGACGGCAGAAAAAGCTGCAAGTGGAGGAGACATGAGGCACCTATATAATACAACGAAGAAATTAGCTAGGTAATTCAGTAATCCAGACAGCCCAATGAAGAACGAACTAATCACTGAGATACAAGAACAACGAAACAGGTGGATAGAACACTTTGAAGAACTCTTGAATAGACCAGCTCTATTGGACTCACCAGTAATTGAAGCAGCAGCCACGGATTTTCTTATAAAAACCAACCCACCAACAGTCGAAGAAACCAGAATGGCGATCAGGTTGGCAAATCAGTAGAGCCAAGCAACATACCAGCCTAACAGAACACTGAAGTCAGATAGAGAGGTAACTGCAAAGATATTCCACATTCTCTTCAGTAAGATATGGAAGGAAGAGCAAGTACCAACTGACTGGAAAGAATAACACCTCATCAAGATACCAATGGAAAGAAATCTAATCGATTTGCGAAAACTACAGAGGCGTCACTCTTCTTTCGGTGCCAGGAAATGTCATCAACAGAATGTTATTGAACCGAATAAGTGATCTAGTTGACGCCCAACTTTGAGATCAACAGGCCGGATTTCGTAAGAATCGATCCTGTACTAATCAAATCACGATACTGCTGCTCATTGTTGAACAATCGATTGAATGGAATTCACAACTTTGCATCAATTTCCTCGACTATGAGAAAGCATTCAACAGCGTAGATGGGCGAATACTAAAGAGCCTTCTTCGATATTATGACGTGATTAGAAAGATAGTCAACATCGTACGGAATTTTTACGACGGAATACACTGTAAAATTGAGCATGAAGGTCGGCTCACGGATTCACTCGAAGTAAAGGCCGGTATCAGACAAGCTGTTTACTCTCACCCTTCCTCTTATTGCTTCTGGTTGGCTCGAAGATGAAGACTGTAACATCTCAAGTCAAGCTCTGAATACAACGGTCAACATGGATGCCACTAGATGACTTGGACTTTGTAGATGACCTAACTCTTATATCCCACTCACAGCAACAAATGCAGATGACGACGGACAATGTAATAGCCGCCTCGGCAACAGTAGGCCTCGACATACACAGAGGGTACATCAAGATACTCCGATACAAAACAGAGAACACTAACTCAATTACACTTGACGGAGAAACTCTGGAAGATGTAGAAACCTTTTCATACTTGAGCAGCATCATCGATAAACAAGGAGCGTCTGATGCAGGTGTGAAGGCGCATATTGGAAAGGCAAGGCAAGGACAGCATTTCTACAACTGAAAAACACCCACAGCCTAAGCCAACTGTCAGCCAACATTAAAGTCAAAATTTTCAATACAAGTGTGAAGATAGTTCTGTTGTTTGGAGCTAAAACTTGTATGGAGAACTACGAAAATCATTCAAAAGATACAAGTATTCCTAAATAGCTGCCTGTGTAAGATACTTCGGATTCGTTGGTCATATATCATCAACAATAACTTTCTATGGCAGAGAACAAATCAACCAAAATCTGGCTGATGAAGCAATCAGGAAAAGACGCTGAAAGTGTGTAGAATACATTGAGGAAATCATCAAACTGTGTCACAAGACATGCACTAATTTAGATTCTTAAAGGCCAGAGGAAAAGAGAAAGACCAAAGAAGATTGCTTTGGGAATCGGAGACGGACACGGAGAGAATGTTGAGCACTTGGAAAGAGCCAGAAAGGAAAGCCTCGGATAGATTTGATTGGAGAATGGTGGTCGACTGCCTATGTTGCACATGGGGTAACAGGCATTGATTGATTATTTTATTGATTAACTTTATTGTTATATATTTGTTCCTTAAAATTAAAGAACAACAGATAATACATATCTACACTTTTGAAATTAATCATTATGCATCCGTCTTAGTATTGAGATATGTAAGAGCAAAATGCTAAAATACTGGATTGTCAAAAGATGAGAAATAATCTTAAACAACGAATACAGTTTCAACTGAAAGAATCAAAACTATTTAAAGTAAGAAATTAACGACCACATTTTTATTTGATTGAATATATCACAGATTGATGTTGGCAGGGTACCATTGAAAACCAGGGAGCACTAGACAGCTATTTTGTTCTAGTGTGAAACTCTTAAGCAGTGCTCACCCCAGATTCCGCGACTACATTTTTGTTGATGATACTAATCCATACTAAAAATGTATCTTATCTACTAACATTATAATTTATTTGTATTTATTATTTCAATTAATTTACTTTAGATAATCAGTATATTGTGTGTGCTTTGTTTTTTTTTTTTCATTTGACACTACCATGAATGTTCATCCATAAGGCATATAATAGAAACGAACTAATTTGGCCTAATTCAATTTGTTTACCTTTTTTTTTCTTATATAAAACAAATGAATATTCTTTGTTTTAAGTTGAAAATGTAAAAAAAATTAAGTCAATGTAAAATAGTATGATTGTTTCTATTTGTTGTTGTTGTTGTTGAGTTTTTTAACTAAATTTCATCTATAAGGTCAATGACCTATTTGTTCATGGGTTAAGTAGGAAAGTAAAAAATTAAATTTCAATATTCTCACTTTTGCATGTCTTCCACTTTGATGAATCAAAAGAAATGCTACTTTCTAATAAAGAAATATCTTAAAGATTTACATATGTCAAACTAATTTCTCTTCTTCTCATACTTTACTGTTATTCATATACAATGGTATTCATTCATTTGGTTAATATATACATATATATACAAATGCATGTAAACATAATCTTTATACACTAAATAGTATGTTAATGTATACAATCAAATAAATAAACTCATTGTTACGCTATATCAGATTTACTTTACAATGTAATACATTAAGTATCTACTAACTGATTAACTAAGTTACTTACTTGCTTACTTACCTAAAACATGCTAAATTAATCCAAGTGGATTAAGTTAGTTTTAAGCAGAACTAATTTTCATTTATTTTTTCTTAAGTATAATTTTAAAAGTAGACTTTATTTACACATGATAGAATGAATAGAAGAAAGAAAGTTACTTCTGTGTGAGGATAGGGGAATGAATTGAAAATCAATAAATAAAGAGGAATTGAAGATTTTCATTTTGGTAACATTTACATTTTTTTTCTTATCCCATAATGAAAGCATTATACTATTGATGTAATACTTTGCTATGTATACTCTTTATATATTAATAAGTAGTAGATTAAGAAGAAATTTTAGATGTATTTCTTAACCTTTCATGAGGTTGATGTTTCAGAGCATAGATAACATGGTTTTAATTGCTTTTCCATTATATGTTACTACTAAGTTCCTATGTTTGTATGAAACAACTGTACTTTGTTGACATCACCATCTATTTTTATAAATGGATAAAAAATCAGTAAGGGTTCGAAACATATCTTTATGCTTAAATGGCACTGTAAAATACTAGCCTGTATTAGATACATCCTGAGTAAGTGCTACACTGTTGTATTTTAGTTAAAAATCGAAAGTAATATGGGAATATAATCGACTGCAGATGTATTTTATCAAAATTAACTAAAATAAAATAATTACTTACTTCTACCGTCATAAGAACTCGTTTCTGAGAAAAAATGGGGGTAAATTAGGCTCCTTGAAATACTGTCAGATATTTGAACACTCTCCAATTATATGTTTTATTTCCTACAATGAAACTATTTCAGTTTTACTCATAATTTCATTTAATTTGATGCATTAAGTGTATTCGTTTGTAAGTTAATCATAAACACGTAAATATCCATGAAACGGCATTTTCATGGTACCTATTATCTTTGGGTGTGTTATTATCTGGATCAAATTACTGAGTATAAGAAGGATCATACAGATCCTTTCCGATCATCATTATAAATACTGTGCTCGTAACACAGAAACAAAAAACGCTAGTAGGTACACTAGTTATTTCATACGATACCCAATAAACATAAGTAGGATCATTTGTACGAATTACATTAACGCGTCATTTTTATTTCAATTTTAAGTACCTCTCTAGTTATTAGCACCATACTGGACTAACAAATTCAATAAACCCTGTATTATAGACAATTCTGTCATGCTTAACTGATTACAACACAAACTATATGCAGATATATCCTGGCAACATTCAATAATCATGAATGTTAACGAAGTCATGAATTCCACTTCATTTTTTTCAATGAGCTTGATTATTTTGAATGCTTCCAGTTAAAGCATCCTATCATTTTACATTTTTGTTTTCATTTTTCATACAATTAAGTACATTATAAATACACAACTACAATACTGAATAATCTCTGATCTGTTACAATCTATAGTATTAAACGGAATATAACTGAATACGTAGATATTATACTGTACACTGTGTACAATTAACTTGTTTTCAACAGATACATACAAAAATGCATGTAAGTATTTGCATTTTTATCATTTTGACAATATTATTCACTGTCTATCATAATGGTTCCAATATCATTATTATTACTAACTTCCACTCCCCCTTCTTCCCCTCCTCACCCCAGTTACCATTCACATTATCATTACAAATATCATTGTCAATATCATCTTCAAATATAGTTTGATATGAAATCTTTATGTATGTTACAATTTCACAGTTTTTTTTTACTTCACTTCTCATCTATTCATGCATACACCAATAGGGTGTTTTTAATGTATAGAAAAAAAAATAACTGAACAAATAAAATCATGAAAATGAATTCTAATGAAAAACATAGAACTGATCATTTCAAATACAATGTTGCATACATTAAATGTCTATTTTGAAGAAAAAAAATAGTAAATAGAAGGAGATTTCCTAGCATGTCATTTCACAGAAGTATTCTAGTACACATATTCAAATTAAATGTTGTTATCATATTCAATGTATTTTATATATCTCTCAAAATAACTTTGAAAACAAAATAAATTTTATACTTATTGAGACATCATCCACTATTTACATAGTAGATGACAATAGTGAAATTAATCAACGTGAATACACAGAATCGACAAAACATAAGGAAAGTGTTAGCTTCTAGTAGTTCATATTGTACTACTATTAAACATTATATTAGTAGTTATAGTATTGGTAATCATTTAACTATGTATATGATATTTTATACATCAATAAAGTAGTAGATATATATATTTTTAAACTTTCTAAACTGGAAGTAAGTATTAAACATGCATAAGTTTAATTCATATACTCAATGATTATTTTTTGTCTCTATGTAACATGACATTTTATTATAAAAATACTACTTAATTCAATGATATCAAATTGTTTCTCTGCTTTTTTTTTCTCTTTCATAATTTTGTACATACAAACATAGAATGATACAAATTTCGATCTATTTTTGACTATTTGTTTTACTTTTCATCTTACAAAAAAAAATGCGCGAAATTCTTTTCTAACAATATTATTATTGAATTTTGATTATTTTATTTTATTTTCAGAAATTAGACAAACTTTTAATAAGAATTAAAATAATAGTTTATTATCAAATTCATGAAGTGATAATGTTATTAAATTAGATGTATTATTAGATGAAGAACTTTACATGAACACATTTATACATACATTTAAGTACATAATTTAAAAAAAAGAAAATTAAATAGATACAAATATTCACCGATACAAATCATGATTATAACATATCAAATGTCAATGAATTCGAAATAGTATAGTACTGAATTGTTTTTTCTTTTTTGTTTATTCTAGTGAAAATGGTATGAGATATGAATTCTTCTCTTTTGTTTGCATTATGCTTTTATGAAGTTAGTCATTTCTTGTATGAATTTTTTTTTTCTATTCTTTTTATGTATATATTTAAATGAAAGTAAATTACTACAGTGACAAATGTAGTTAGTATAATAGAGAATGAAATGTTAAGTATGAATAATAATTTGGTAGATACACTTAATAAAGTGTAATATACAATATACATTTAGTGATTTAAGATATTAGAAAATACATATTAATGATATAAATGGTGATAATATAAAACTATTCAGTAGTTGGAATATCCATAATTATTAAATGATATTCGAAGTATTCTAATATGTTGTTAGCATCAACTTCTTGTAATTATTACACATGTATGTTTAAACATATTTCATAAAGCAATTACAATCAATCTATGTAAACAAAAAAAATCAGTCTTCTAAAGAAACGCATCTTATTTTATATAGAATTTGTTTTAATCAATATGACCTAGGAGAATGATAGTAAATTGTGATGCATGGAATAGCTAGTTAGTTTTACGTTGATACTGTATAAAGCATAAGGATTGATAGTAGCTTTATATGAAATCGAATATAAACATTTTACTTCTTGTGATAATTCCAGTGTATTAAGAACACAAGGTTGTAGTTCGATAGTATACAATGCATTTGCTAATCCGAATAACGTTAAGCTTTGCAGTTACATAATGCCATCTGTTGAGTATTGTCTCAACAAGGTTGGCCACAGAGGTTAGGACATATTAATGAAAAAAACAAGAGCCTTATTTCATAGCTAATCATCTTATGCATTGATTTTAACAATAAATAAAGGTGTACATAATCGTATAAAATTTAGATACAGGTAAGAATCATTAGTCAAACTAACAAGTTTCTGCTTTCCCTTCTTTTTAACATAATAAAACTCAAATGAATAAGAATTCTTACTCAAAATACGAGAGGCACCGTTACTAGAACAACTTGCTCAGAAAATCTATTACGTAATATACACCATCATAAAAACGAACAACTAATTAAATAGCTTTGTAAGTTTTAATAAATTTATTTTTCCTTATGTGTATATGTAAATATCTGAGTTTAAAAAGGTAAAAGGAGAGACGTTTCGTGGATTAATCACTGTACTAACTCTTAGTGCTAAGATATGTGACTAGCACTGTTGATCTTTTTTCAGTGAATATTAAATATATTAAATGGTTTTAGAATCACGAAGTATTTTATAAACAGTAGACGAGTATTAACTCCACCTGTAGCTCTCCTAGGGTTACTGCCGGTCCCAACCCCGGGTTAAGGAGGAGGGTTGGTGTTAGAGATTCGAAATCCCTAGAAATACAATTGTTCATTTTGTCAAGTTGTATTGATTTTCTGTTAACATGATTTGTAAACTTTCATCACTTGTATGTGAACACATTTGACAACATTTAATTGTGTTATTAAAAATGTTGATAATTTCATTTGATGAATAATCACTATGATTATTTTGTATATATAAAAGAATGTGTAAAATAGACTCCGAATCTTATTCCGATCTGTCTGGTTGGTCCATTGTCTTAATCTTCTATCTCCGGCTTGGGACTGAGTGGGCTTAAGCAAGTCGCGTATTATCAACTAGGCACATTTCAACAGGCGTCTGCTACAACCAACCGATTAACAGGACCAAAAAACTTTTCTCACATAACAGTGGCGGCGGGGTGAACTTATCAAAATGTCATTTACCTTTGAACAAGTTGAAGCTTTGCTGGATCGCCAGGATAAACGCTATGAACAGTTTCAGATACGTGTACTAGAAATCCTAACCCGGAAAATGAATCTTACTCAGAAAGGGCTTTTGGAAAACAAATGCACATACCATTCCGATTCTCTCATCAATTCTATCAATGAATTTCATTTTGATGATGTGGCTGGTAGTACATCTGATTCCTGGTCTAAGAAATACAAAGACTTGTTCAAGGTTGATCCTGAAAAGACGGATGACGCAGTTCCTATCATAGTTCCCCAGGTAGCAGTAACATTGCCGAAGCTTAATAACATTGAATCGCCTTGCTTGACAGAAGTATCTCTGTCCTATGTGCCTAGTAACTCTGCTCCAGAGAATGGATTATTAGTGTCTGCTTTCGTCGAGGAAGTGGAGCAAGAAACCGACGCAGTCGCTATCATGGTTCCTGATGAAGTAGAGAAGGAAAATGACACAGTCACTACGATTGTTCCCCAGAAAGCAGTAGCATCGCCGGAGATTGATGTCATTGAGTCCCCATGTGCACGGGCTATTAGCCCACCTCAAAAAACAGTCCTGTTTGGTGCACGTAGTATGGCCTGCAGTCCGAGTCAGGAAGCTGCATTAAGTAACATGCCAAAAGTGTCTGCTGTATACACGAAGAAGCTAAAGCATTCAGCAAGAAGAAACATTAAGCCGAGAGAAATTGGTACAATTTGCAAAGTACGCGCCAAACGTGACCAAGTCATTAACTCCCTAATTCATCCAAGAAGTTGTAACAATGTCGACTTGTTTACGTAATTCGTAATTAATCATGTTTCTTTTCTCTCTGAGTATTCTTTTAGTTGTACACGACCACACTCATAATTACGTAAACCATGGGACCAAGTCGTTATCTTCATCTTTCAAAAAGGGGAGGTGTTAGGGATTCGAAATCCCTAGAAATACAATTGTTCATTTTGTCAAGTTGTATTGATTTTTCTGTTAACATGATTTGTAAACTTTCATCACTGTATGTGAACACATTTGACAACATTTAATTGTGTTATTAAAAATGTTGATAATTTCATTTGATGAATAATCACTATGATTATTTTGTATATATAAGAGAATGTGTAAAATAGACTCCGAATCTGATTCCGATCTGCTTAGTTGGTCCATCGGCTTGGCTTGGGACCTAGTGGGCATAGGGCAAGGTGCAAATTATTAACTAGGCACACTTCAATAAGCTTCCGCGCACAACCAAACTGATCAACAGGACAAAACTTTTTCTCACGTTATAACAGTTGGGCATGGGGCTAGCATCCCCATCCCGTAAAACCCAAGCTTGCTAAAATATGCTGACCAGATTAAACGAGATAAACCATTTAAACTCTGCCCTGGAAGTGGAAGGATTGTTTATAACGCCTCATGATGAAAGCCGAAATTCTTCGGAAGTCATGAGGCCGATGCCCCCCTTCTAACAACCAGAGCAAATATTTTTATAGGTACATGGAATGTTCGAACAATGTGGGAGAGCGGGAAGACAAATCAAATAGCTGCAGAATTGAAGAGATACAACTTGACAATACTCGGAATCAGCGAAACCCATCAGACTCAAGCTGGACAGAAAACATTGGCTTCGGGAGAGACGCTACTATACTCCGGCCACGAAGAGGAAAATGCTCCTCACACCCAAGGAGTTGCTCTGATGCTGTCCAAGGAGGCACGTAATGCACTTGTGGGATGGGAACCACATGGACCCAGGATCATCAAAGCATCTTTCAAAAAGGGGAGGTGTTAGGGATTCGAAATCCCTAGAAATACAATTGTTCATTTTGTCAAGTTGTATTGATTTTCTGTTAACATGATTTGTAAACTTTCATCACTTGTATGTGAACACATTTGACAACATTTAATTGTGTTATTAAAAATGTTGATAATTTCATTTGATGAATAATCACTATGATTATTTTGTATATATAAGAGAATGTGTAAAATAGACTCCGAATCTGATTCCGATCTGCTTAGTTGGTCCATCGGCTTGGCTTGGGACCTAGTGGGCATAGGGCAAGGTGCAAATTATTAACTAGGCACACTTCAATAAGCTTCCGCGCACAACCAACTGATCAACAGGACAAAACTTTTTCTCACGTTATAACAGTTGGGCATGGGGCTAGCATCCCCATCCCGTAAAACCCAAGCTTGCTAAAATATGCTGACCAGATTAAACGAGATAAACCATTTAAACTCTGCCCTGGAAGTGGAAGGATTGTTTATAACGCCTCATGATGAAAGCCGAAATTCTTCGGAAGTCATGAGGCCGATGCCCCCCTTCTAACAACCAGAGCAAATATTTTTATAGGTACATGGAATGTTCGAACAATGTGGGAGAGCGGGAAGACAAATCAAATAGCTGCAGAATTGAAGAGATACAACTTGACAATACTCGGAATCAGCGAAACCCATCAGACTCAAGCTGGACAGAAAACATTGGCTTCGGGAGAGACGCTACTATACTCCGGCCACGAAGAGGAAAATGCTCCTCACACCCAAGGAGTTGCTCTGATGCTGTCCAAGGAGGCACGTAATGCACTTGTGGGATGGGAACCACATGGACCCAGGATCATCAAAGCATCTTTCAAAACAATGAAGAAAAGGATTACAATGAATATTATCCAATGCTATGCACCAACCAACGACGGCAACGACGAAGAAAAAGATCAGTTTTACGATAGACTGCAATCAATTATAGCAAAGTGTCGAGAAAAGGATCTGACAATACTGATGGGGGACCTAAATGCCAAAGTCGGAATGGACAACACTAGATATGAAGAAATCATGGGACGACAAGGACTGGGAAACAGAAATGACAATGGTGAAAGATTTACAAACCTATGTGCCTTCAACAAATTGGTTATAGGTGGTACAATATTCGCCCACAAACACATACACAAAGCTACATGGGTCTCACCAGATCATACTACTGAGAATCAAATCGATCATATATGTATCAATAAAAAATTTAGAAGATCAATGGAAGATGTAAGAACCAGGAGAGGAGCTGACATAGCTTCAGACCACCACTTGGTGGTTTCTAAAATAAAACTGAAGCTAAAGAAGCAGTGGACAACTGGAGTGGCAGCAGTACAACGGTTCAATACAGGCTTTCTCCGAGACACTGACAAACTCAACGAATTCAAAATATCTCTCAACAACAGGTTCCAAGCCTTACAAGATCTGCTGAATCATGAAGAAACCACTATGGAGGACAACTGGGAAGGAATCAAAGAAGCACTAACCTCAACATGTCAGGAGGTTCTAGGCCGCAAGAAGCACCATTATAAGGAATGGATCTCCACTGAGACATTGAGCAAAATTCAACAAAGGAGGAACAAGAAGATAGCAATCAACAACAGCCTAACAAGAGAAGAGAAAATCAAGGCTCAAGCTGAATACTCAGAAGCAAATAAGCAAGTAAAGAAGAGCATTAGAGCTGACAAACGGAAATACATCAAAGGCCTTGCAACGACAGCGGAGAAGGCTGCAAGAGAAGGAAATATGAAACAGCTATACGACACAACGAAGAAACTGGCAGATAAACATGGTAAACCAGAGCGACCGGTCAAGAACAAAGAAGGCAAGACAATCACTGAGATTCAAGAACAAAAGAATAGGTGGGTAGAACACTTTGAGGAACTCTTGAATAGGCCAGCTCCACTAAACCCACCGGACATCGAAGCAACACCTACAGATCTCCTGATAGATGTCACTCCACCAACGATGCAAGAAATCAAGATGGCCATCAGACAAATCAAAAGTGGGAAAGCAGCAGCACCTGACAATATACCAGCTGAAGCACTCAAGTCAGATATCGACCTAACAGCAAGGATACTCCACGTTTTATTCAAAAAGATCTGGGAGGAAGAACAAGTGGCGGCAGACTGGAAAGAAGGACATCTTATCAATATACCAAAGAAAGGGGATTTGAGCAAATGTGAGAACTACAGAGGGATCACGCCATTACTATCGATACCACGGAAAGTCTTTAACAGAGTATTGTTGAACAGAATGAAAGATTCAGTGGAGGCTCAACTTCGAGATCAACAAGCTGGTTTTCGGAAGGATCGGTCGTGAACAGACCAAATCGCAAAACTACGGATCATCGTTGAACAATCGATTAAGTGGAACACGTCACTGTACATCAACTTCATTGATTATGAGAAGGCGTTTGACAGTGTAGATAGGAGAATACTATGGAAACTTCTTCGACACTACGGCGTACCAGAGAAACTCGTCAACATCATCCGGAACTCTTACGACGGAACACAGTTCAAAATTGTGCATGGAGGACAACTGACAAATGCATTTTCAGTGAGGACCGGAGTCAGACAAGGTTGCCTACTCTCACCTTTTCTCTTCCTCCTAGTGGTTGACTGGATCATGATGACCTCCATATCTGAGGGGATGTACGGGATTCAATGGACAAGTAGGATGCAACTCGATGATTTGGACTTTGCAAATGATCTAGCTCTTTTAGCACATACACACCAACAAATGCAAGCAAAGACAACCAGTGTAGCAGCAACTTCAGAATCAGTAGGCTTAAACATACACAAAGGAAAGAGCAAGATTCTTAAGTAGAACACAGAGAACACCAACCCAATTCAACTTGATGGCGAAACTCTGGAAGAAGTGAATACTTTCACATATCTGGGGAGCATCATCGATGAAAAAGGACGGTCCGATACAGATGTAAAGGCAAGGATTGGCAAAGCCAGAGCAGCATTCCTACAGTTGATAAACATCTGGAACTCAAAACAAATATCAACTAACCTCAAAGTCAGACTCTTCAATTCGAACGTGAAGACAGTCCTGCTGTATGGATCTGAAACTTGGAGAATTACTGCAAACATCATCAGACAAATACAAGTATTTATAAACAACTGCCTACGCAAGATACTGAATGTCCGTTGGCCGGAAACCATCAGCAACAGATTACTATGGGAGAGGACAAACCGACTTCCAATAGCCGAAGAGGAAATTAGGAAAAGACATTGGAAATGGATAGGACATACACTACGCAAACCATCAGACTGCATCACGAGACAAGCATTAACACGAAATCCTGTTGGGAAACGGAGAAGAGGAAGGCCAAATAACACACTGCGTCGAGAATTGGAAATAGATATTAGAAGGGTGAACAGCAACTGGAAACAGCTGGAAAGCATTTCTCAGGACAGAGTTAAATGGAGAATCCTCAGTGAGGAGTAACGGGCATAAGTAAGTAAGACGAGTATTACCAAGATTGTTCAGCGCCCAAATTCTTATACAAAATCGCTTCTACTTTTGAACTATTGAGTATTTTATATACAAGGAAAATAATGCTGTAAATCTATTACAGTCACTGTGAAGCATAAAAGCAATGCATTTTATTACAATAGTAATCAGTCCTTAACCTTAGTAAAATCAATGTCCCAAATAATGAAAGGTAACAATGTTACAGCAAGGAATTCAATCAACATGTGGCATGTAACTACACCACCTTGACTGTTAACTAGAAATTAATGTATCCTACATAAATATCACTTTATTAACATTCACGAAGAAAATGATAATTCAAGGGGCTTTATCACAAGTATGGGTACACTCTTGATGTTTGTTTATTACTTCGAAGTGATGATAAGCAGTTTGAAACAAGACTGGAATTTCACAAGAGTCATAATCACTTGTTGAGTAGCAATTGTTAAAACTGTTTGTTCGTTCAACTCGTTTATCTCAAATTACTATCAAATGACATTATTGAATTTATAATTCATTATGACAATGTTAAAACACCATAAACATTAAAATAAATAAACAGATGATATTTTATTGTCGGTCCTCTGACTTGTTGTTCCTTTAAATATTTTAACTTTCTTGAATTAAGGTAGTTTTGTGAAATAAGTATTAAGTTTAGTTGCCTGCACTCGTGTTAGTTAGATATCACTAAAATTCAGTGTACTCTGGACAACTGTTTAGTCCTATTTTGAAACTCTCCAATAGTGCACACTATCGATTCCACAAGCGAATCCAATGCAAGGTTCACAGTTCTCTTAGCGAGCTTTGGGTCATACTGGTGTCCAATCGCATAATTATTACTTTTAACAATTTTTGATATAGCATAAGGATCAGTCGGCGCTACTGGCGATAACTTTCACTCCCTACATGTATGGACACCATTAATTGCAAATTACCACTAGAACTTCAGAAATATCTTTATGTTAGTCACCAGCTAACTGATCATAGTGGGTAAATTGTGATGGTTTTCTAAAGGTACGTATTAAGTTTAGTCGATTGTATTCATCACAGAATACTAATAAAAAGGATTTTTATTTTTTCAAGAGATAAGAAGTAAAAAACTAAAGAATGCCGAAAGAAAGGAAAAAACTCACAAAAATCTGTGAATAAAGTAAAAATGCTTATTGACTCAGTAATTTGAACTGGCTTAAGTGTGTTTATGTTTTGAATAGACTGTAAATATGCATATAAACAAACATAATTTAGCATATGCCTAATTGTGAAAATAGTAATGATAGAATTTTGAATGAAATTGATTCTATTCAATGAAATAATGACAAACTTATGAATGTGATAATTTTCTTATTTAGGCATTCATGCATAGATATTGAATGAAACAAAATCTATCAGAAAGAAAATTATGAATAAAGAAAAATCCGAAATATTCAAAATTCAATTTGTCAGGTGGTATTCATTTCCCATCCATTTACATGCTGGTATATTCATGAAAACAACAAAAGAAATAACTCGGATAGAATCAAAAAAGGAAACGAAAAATATTGGGTAAAAAAATGTTTATTATTCAATAAAATATTTCAGCTGTCAGTTTACATGCGAAATATGCAATATAAGCAAAGAGAGGATAAAGGAAAATGTCTTTGATGCCACTATGCGTTGTTACTTTGAATGGTTGTGAAGATAAAATTGTTTTAATATGTGTTGTCGATATGTGAAGATAATGGTAATATCAATGTTTATAAGGTAATGGAGAATATAGATTTCATACTTTAAACCACTTGAATTCATAGTTTTCAAGAAGTTTTCAAATATTGAACAAATAAAGTAATTAAATTGCCTTTTAAGATCTTTATTGTATTTGAATAAGAAAACAATATACATGACCAAAACAATTAAATATATTAAGTAAAACTATTTTATTAGTGCTAGTATGTATCGATTAGTAAGTGTTCTCAAAGTGTATGGATGTGTTTAACATGTCCCTGAGATACACTGTTAGAATAGTTTAAGAAAGAACTGCTGCTATGAAAATATTCTCTCTGATGATATCGTTTACTACAGCCGTATTATCACATTTATAGTAAAATCATTTTTTGAGGAATTATTTACAAAGGGATTTCGTCATAAAAAAGTATTCGAGTCTCCAAGTATTACAAAAATCAAGAAAATGTATGTTGCTATAAGCTGAGTAAAGGTCTCAGATGCAAGATAATATGCAGATCGGGAAGTTAATAGGTAGTTGTCTGCAAGAAGAAGATACGAGACTCATGAGAGTTGAAAAAAGTTAGTAATAAGAGATTACTAAGTATCGGGAGCTCCAGAATTAAGTCAAAGAAATTAACAAGTACGATTCTCGTAAAAGAGATCCTGGTGTTACGGTTTAACTATTGATTACATTTGCTTTATTTTAGGCAAGCTTAGGCATAAATCATCAGGCTGTCAGTGCTTTTACAATGTACAAGTCCTGTATGTGCACTCCATTCAATCTAAAATTCATTTATTACCTTTAAAACTTATAAAATTAAGTACTACTCCGAATAATTGAGCCAATATGTAGAGTAGAGTAGACTCTTACACCTTAGAAGATAAACCAAAGAAATAAATGTCAATAGATGATTACATAAATAACTGTAAATAATAGAGTTAAAAGGTTTACAAGGATAAGTTTTAACGCCTTTCTCTACTACCTTTTCAGATATATCCCGTTTTCTAACTTATTAAATAACCTAACTCTAACATTACTGCTTTCAACCTACTTATCTCAATCTCTTTATCCATCTTGAAACTCCTATACTGTTATTTACTTAACCTCATTTCAAAGATCCCTTCCTTCACTAGGATAGTCTGAATAAAAATAACATTAGATATTATTAATTTTTCATACTGCGTTCAATAGTTCATTGATAACTTAACTTACACTTCTATCTTTTTATTACTACGTTTGATAAATTGTTATAATATTTTATTACCACATACATATGGGGGTTGTACTACTATAATTATGAAATCATTAAAAACATCTTTTCACTGAATAAAATTTATGGTTTCCAAGGCTAAAAGTGATACAACTATGGTTAGTTACTTACTATTTCATAATTACCTTATTCTAGATATTTCATTTTTTAAACAATTTCATTCTAACATTGATAAATACAATTCTAATTTCATCTGAATACTAACAATGATATCATTTAAAGTTACTAGCAAGTATAGAAAAGTGTTTAATGATACATTTTTCCTAGTGACAAACAGATACATCTTTATATATAAATGAATAAAAATAGATGTTTATGCAAATATATTAAAAACTTTCAGATGATTATTATAACAACACGCACAATTTGAATGTTTATCAAATTTACATGAGATTTCCATCTGAATTTTTTATTTTTTTTAAAAAAGAAAAGTGAATACAATTTTTTTCTATTTATTTATTTATTTTTATTTTCATAATTTCCTGTAAAATAACAAAAAAAAAGCAATTAAACATCTTCCCATTTACCACAGTTACTTACTTATTATTCCACTTATTATACTACACTTGCTTACAAGCACATTTATACACATTTTTTGAAAAGATACTTTTTTCCTCTTATCTTTATTGAGTATTTTTACTCAATAGTCTTCTTTTATTCACTTGTTCAATATTTCCGTTATCATAGTTGATGTTGTTGTTAGTATTTGGTGTTATGTTGTTACTTTTTGTTTTAATTTACTGTCAATGATGATTAATTTCATTTGTTCTACTTTTAACTTTAGTTCGATTACTTGATGTATTTTCTCACATGACACTTTATATTGTGATGTTAAATAGAACGTGTTAAGAAAGAAAATAAGAAAACATTTTCTTATACTATGAAAAATGGTTTCTTCTTTTTTTATTCTATAGTTTAATAGTTTAATTTATTCCAATTTTATTGTATTATAAAATTGATTTATCGCTGAAAATATGATTAATTTTAAAGGCGGATGGAGTATTGACTAAGATGAGAATGTAATATTGACAATTAAACAGACTAATCTTCATACATGTAGTCAGTTTTAGGCATGAAATTAGAACAATGAACTATTATACCATTTAACTAATGTTATCTGATGTAGTATTGTAAACCAGTAACTATTTTTACATGTTTTGTTATAGTTTAGGATCATGATGGTTCATAGTAGATATTCTGTTCACTCTTGAAAACTTACTTCGTTATGTTTTGATGCTTTCTGTTATGGATACTCATATTCGTAGTCCATAATTTCGCTCTGGCATATATATTCTTTCTACAGTGATTTTTACCACCTTCTGGCAATTTCTGAAGTGTGTACTATGTTGTCGTTTGGAAAGTTTGCTTCAAAATGCTATACACTTCTTTTCAAGTTTACTTAACGGTCAAAATTAGATGTTAACCACATTTCATTGCTTTGCATACTCATTAAACTTCTTTTTTATTGCTGGATCGAAGTTCACGATCATCATTAACTACTACGTGTTAGTATATGCATATTTATTTAATCAATAAACATATCCATTAAGACAAATTTAATATAAACAGTAACTATACTAGAAGTCTATTGCATTAGAGTGTATTTTAACAAATCCTCGAGTTGCATACTATGCCTATATGCACTAATAAATGTCTAAGAGTAGTTAATTCTTTCATACATTCATGACATGTACCTTCAAACAATTTATCTGTAATTGTTGAGACCTCTATAAAGCTATCAGTTAAAACATACAAAGCTATATAACAACAGTTACCTCTTATTCGTGTACATCTTTATTAATCGACAACAACTAAATTTAGAAAAAATATTAATTTTCAAGTGGAGAAATGTTGTTTATAGTTTGAATTACACTTAAACAATATCATTTCACTATGTTGCCTATTTACCATATTGCCTACATATACTTTTATGTATAAATGAAATATAACATTGTTTATATACCACAAAGAAAATGTAACTCATTTAAAATGCTGAATTATTCGTTTATTTGTTTTTTTTTTTGGTATCACTACGAAGTACTTCCGTAAATCAATGGAACAGGAAATTGTACAAATGAAACTTAATTCATTTATTAACTACTTTTGTTAAATGTCTATAAACTAGACTTACTGAATTAAATTTTCAAGTGTTCATATTTTTGTTTATTATTGTAAAGCCCAAAAAAAAAACGAAAGAAAGAAAAGAGAAATTGGCGAAATTTTTAAAAATTTGTTTATATTTGAAAACAATGTTGTTATGATATTTATGTGATGATAATAAACAATCAGATTGTAATGAATTAGAAAAGTAAATTTACAGTTTTAATAGTTTATATTTATCAATGATAACATTAACTATTCATTGAAAAAAGATGTTGACTAAATAAAAAATAAACTGAATATACTTTAAATTCATGTCTATGATTACTTACTGTATGTTTATAAGTAGTAAAGTCTAGTATTAAATTAAGCACATATTTAATTCATGTATATAAAAAAAAAAAATAAGACACTTCTTTATTTTGATGTTATTTCACTAAATTGAATTAGTGTATGCTTATTAATCATTTTGTATACATGAATGTTACGTTTAACTTTATAAAATAATTGTTAATCAACTTGATTTTAACAATTCGATATGTTCATTAATTATATATAGTTTAAGGCATAAATTAATGCATATGAAACAGTTAATGGAAATCAACTATTATTAATCTTATGCATTCTATTACAGGATAATAATCCTGCCTTGTGCAAGATGTTAAGTCTAGAGAAATATTACATGGGAGCATTTAAATTAATTAACTCTTTCAAATTTGATATTACTTCTGTATATTGTAAGCATGACAGGACAGTGTTATACTTGCAGTTGTTCTTCATGTGATGTCAACTTTTGGATAAACTTAACTATGACATTAAATGTAAAGGGAATAGTAATATAACTATAAATCAATAGTATCAAGGAATCAATATGTGTAAACATCAAACAGTGTAAACTATAGCTTTAAGTAAAATCTAATATTGTTTAGAAGGACCAAAACAACCAGCTTTGTAAATGTACATTAACCATAGACAATTCTTATGTGTAATGTTAATGGTTTACATTTCATAGTGTTCGCTAATCTTGAAAAACACGTGACTTAAAATGATTTACACTTAGGTATCATTTGAGAACAAATGACATTTATTGACATTAGCTGACGCATACAAAACTGGCTTTAAAAACCTGCTGCTATATTTCAGGTTCAGCCTTGTATAAAGCAACTTTTAGATTACAAGTTGATTATTAAATTAACGAAGGCAACTCATAATCTTACACAGTTTTGACTGTGTCTAAATGATTTTAAAATATGAAAATACTTAGAAATTTAATATATTCTCGACTAGTTGTAGAAGTGAAACACAAACTTACAGTGTCTTCACGTCAGTAATTTATTTTTGAAGATTTAAGGAGATAACGTTCGACACCCAAAGTTCATTTATGTCAATATAATTTAAGTCTTCCAAAATCTTTTTATGTATTCATTAACTTTAAATTATTTTAACATTATTCCTATTTCTATACGATAGCACGTTAGCAATAACCTACTGTTCGTCTTAAAATATACACAATTGTCAGTATATTACCCAAAGTACCATAGGTAAAACTAATTGTTTAAAGGTTACATTTGAACAAATGAAAGACGAGACAGTTTATATTGCTTTGCATTCTTGAAATAAGTTCATAATGGCGTATAACCACCACTAGACTTGTAAGGTTTAAATGATATAATTTCTTCATCACGAGTATACAGTAAACCCGTATATCATTTTTGAAGGCCCTTAGTATATTCGCCAAAATCATTCATCTATCGACTGAACTCCATCATTATGTTCTTTTTACTTTTGTGTTTATACTTTAAGCTTTCCCTCTCGAAATATTGTTCGTTTGGCCGGGGAAATCAATACTTTAGTGTTGTAAAATACCATTTTACATTAGTTCATATCATTAAGTCTTTGTAACACAATACACATGTACAATATGAACTACATTCGGAGAATAACCTTTAACAATACACACTAATGAAAACGACTAATTAATAGTATTGTTCTTAGTGAAGTCTATTGTTGTCGACCTGTGATCTAAATATCTACGGATATCCTGTATTTAAACTTTATCTCATGCATTTAATCAACGGCTGTGTGAAATTATCAACAATTTTTACATTATTAATGCCATCATGGAATGTTCATGAGAACGGTGCCACATTCGAGGATATGTTAATGTGTTTACGTTCCTTCCCTTTCCTGTAGACTAAAGTACATCTTTTCCACTATAACGTACACTTTGTTAGTGGAGCTGTTGTAATAGAGCAATTTGCGCAAATATCTTAAAGTGGATTTCATATGCTTAGAATTGATCTTCATTGGATACCTGAATTGTATACTTCTAATAAGCAAATAAGTTCCAATAATAATTCATGTTTAAAATAATATACAAAATTGCTCCATATTGTTCCTAATTGATTTTCTAATGAACTGAATATTTATTTCCTCATAAAATAAGTTGTTTTCTTATAGCCAATTTACAATAGTTTTGACTGTTTTGTTTGTGTGTTCCTGTGAATCGGTTAATACTCATTAATGCAGGTTTCTATCCTGCATTCACATTTTCCATATTAATAAGAATACTAATCCTAGCAAACATTTACTAACTGTGTGAATGCATACGATTATATACAAATGATATAAAATTGAGTACATGAGTACATACAACTAGTATATAACTGTAGGCTCTTCAAATGATCTACACTAACTTGCGCATAAATCGAATGCTAATAATTCTCACCAAATTGGACTACTTATATATATATATATATATATATATTGATAATCTAGGGATGATTCTAATATTGTAGAGAATTATAATGATTTACGTGTTAATGAATATGTTAATGACCACTGATTAATGTCTTCTAGTCTACGTTAGTCATTGACATATAGAAAATTTAAAGTTTGAGTACATTGGACAAGTGTTTTATCATCATTTCATGAATAAGGAAGGAAGACATGCTTAAGAAGAAAAGCACATACAATAGATGTTACGTGTAACAAGTATAAGTTTTGATCATTAACATGCACACAGATTGAACAGATAGGCATGTGAATTTAGTTGTTTCACTGAAATGTAAATTTTATTATCACAAACAAAATGAATTGAGATAAATAATACATCATTATCATATAGTACAATTATGTCTGTCTTGGTGTTCTGGTAGTATTCAATGTGGATGAATGAATAAATAAATGCATAAATAAATGAATAACTAGGCATGGTGAAGTGGGGGGGGAGAAATAGGTGTTCACTAAACTATTCCCATAGGAAAGATTTTTAAGTCTTTTCTAGACATAAGATAACTTTATTTATCATGCATGTATAATTATGTGCCTACTATGTCATTTTTTTTCTTATTCTCATTAGACTAAAGTAAAATTTAGTTGAGTAATTACATATAAATTGAGATTCTCTTTAAATAATCGTCTTTAATACTGGTTATATACAAATACAATTAAAGTTGATTGAATTTCAAGTAATAAACGAAGAAAAAAATTAAACTAAAGAAATAAATGTTGTTTGTTCATTATCTTATCAATTAGATTAAAAAATCAATTTTATTAAAGTTGGATTCTAGTTAATAAATGAGATGCAGTAGAAATGTTTCATCATATTTTTAATTTGTCATCTAAATGTACTTGAATTGTAGATTTAATATTCATATGAAATATTTTATCAAATACCATCCCATAATTTAATGAATTACTTAGTTAAGAGAGGCTTTAGTTATACTAAAGGTATATTTTTAATTTATATCTTTCTCTTGTTCATTTTATTGGGGTAAAATGAACTGATGATTTGTATACCAAAGTAAATGATTTCATTAAACATTCAGGTGTAAATTATGAAATAATAAATTGTTAACATTTCCAACTTTACTTATTTAACAGAAATTGAATTACTTAATGTTTTGTATTTAATTACTTATCTTCTATATTACACTTTATACAAGTAACTAAATGTATTACATTATCTATTTTCCTAATACGTGTAACAAATGTTAACTTTTTTTTCACTTAACATTTCTAGACTATTTAAGTGTAATAAACATATTCACAACATTATAAATCTTTTTTCATACAAAATAAAAATTGTGATAAATCAATTCATTCACTATTTAACTAAATGTTCATGTCGATTTATTCAATTTAGTTTTACATAAATAAAATGAATAGAAATAGTCATCAATCAATTTTTATTTATTTTCATTGTAATAATTATTTTTGTTGTTACTGTTATTGTTATTGTTGTTGTTGTTGTTGTTGTTAAAATTGATAAACTAATTGTAATTTATTATAACCTACTGAATTAAATTAACAATAGTAGTTCATCAAAAAAAAGAAGAAGAAGTAAAACGTTTATTCGAGACAAGTAAAAAACAAAAGGTGAACAAAAAAAAATGTTATTTCATGGAGAGGTGGAAAAAAAAGCGAAATTCAACAAACAATAATAAAAAATAATTTATTCGCTTATATTACTTATCAGTTAATTAAGTGAATACATACAGAAGTATCATTCAGATAAGTGGTTTTCATATAGTCAATTCATTAGTTTGAAGTGGATTTCTTGTGATTTATCCAAATTCATTGAATAGACTTCCAGATGTAAAACAAAATTAAAAAGAAACTGTGAAATTCATTTAATGTTATTCATGAATGAAACTTTTGATATTTTTAGTGTTTTATGAATAGTACATGAATTGGTTAAAACTTAACTGATTATATGACATAAAAATTAGTTGGATGTTATCTTGATGTTCAAATTAATGTATATAATATGTTAGGTGATTTTAAATGAGTATAATCAGTAAGTGTCGATTGTGATGACTTATGTTGTCAAAGGGTAATTACTATTAATCAGATGCAATTTTGCAAAATACTTTCTAGCAAGACAGTAAAGTAATATTTGAATCTGACACAAAAATGTGAAATGGATTAAACAACCATTAAAACCAAGAGATATTGAAAGTCGGTCACTTCCTAGTAATGGATTTTTTAGCAGTGTGCATCTACGCTTCTACCAAGGAATTACGCTTGGGACCTGCGAGTTTCTTGGCGAACGCCTAACTGTTATTAAATTATTAAGATGTCATCCAACAAACGACATTTATAGCATTAATCAATTCCCTATCTCTTATGTGAAGTAACGTATTGCTATTGGTGGGTAAGTTTTTCACGTGTGAATCAAACATTACTTATTAACTGGTGGCTAACATCAAAATGTAATTCTTGAAGTTCTGGTAAGAAGAGTTGAACAGTGTAGTCGATCCACGTCGAGTGTGAAGCAATTGCCCACTGGTAGAAACGGATAAGTTCAGATAAATATATCAGAAATTAATTAAAGTTGGAAATATCTACCGTTGAATACGGCCGGTCCAGCAGCCTAGAGGTTAAGAGTTTCCTGTGACACCTGAAGTTCTCAGGCTGGATTCTTTAATAGGGTTAGAAACGTACATTAGTTAGTAGTCTTGTACTAAGTAGCAGCAATTTTCAGGCACTTTTTAATTTTCAGTGGTTATCTTGCTTAAATCAAATGATAATAACAAAATCGAATTCAACAATCCACGTGACACTAAATTCCAGTTCAATTTTCGTTATAATAACTTTGTTCAAAAATGTGACAACGTGAGTAGTTTTCAGAATATCACCATAGTTTTCTATTGTTCTTGTCAATCAGTAAATATTTTGATCATTATAGTGATCTAAATGTACTTAGAACTTCTAATGCTACAATTGGATAAAACAACGGAATAAAGAACTACTATGATACAGTGAGTGATTTATGGAGATGAATCCAATTCAAAAATATTTTATTATACATACACATTCTTCCCTTTATTATTTCCAAAAGAGTAAGAACAGATATTTGTGAAGAATAAGATGAATTCATTTTATTTCGTTGGTTTCTCATCAGCTGTATACAACCTAGAATAAAGTTTTACGAAATTAATATTCGATATAAAGTTTAACATACTCATGAGAATGGTTGTACTTGATGGAAATCAGAATTATGTGGACATGTTAGACATGTGAACATAGCTAAAATGTTGGAGAAAATGCTGTAAGCATATACATCTAATGCATACGAAAGTACCAGAAAACTAGATAGCGATTACAGTTTCAGTGATTGCACAATAAGAAAATAAAGAGACGGTTGGGAATACTTGAGAATAATGTGAATTAAGCTCAGTTATTAAACTCACGATGTGATAGGATGACATAATTAAATAAGTTAGACTTAACAATCTGAAAACAATGATGTAACGAAAAAGTTAAATCTAACCTGAAGAGTGAAGATATTGGCGTAATGATTCAAAGTTAGCGAAATAATAATAACGATGATGTAACGACATAAAAGGCAAGTTACTACGGTACAGAAAGGTTCATAACTGTTTCCTTTTGACCACACAAGTTCGGTTTCAATCATCTGATGGCATTTACTTCAGCATGTGTTAGAAGATTTGAAGCTTTTTGTCTGTTGAACACTTTGGAAGATTCACTGATATCAATCTGGTGTCCTGTGTCAATCAAATATCTGGCGACTGTACTGTTAAATGTTTATAGTCCTTTGTATTGTAGGTTTTTGGGAATATGTTCATTCAAACGTAAGTAGATCTTTCTTTCTGTTCTGCCAATATAACTAACTCTGCAGGCATACGTAAATTTATATAGTTATTTAGCGGTAACATAAGAAAGATAGCTATTGATTTTCGAACGTTTTAGTGAACATCTTGTTATGTACGATACAATTAAATTTGCAGTATAGTAAATTCTTGTTAATGCTGATTTCAGTCTTCTTCTAATCATTTTTACAACATCATTATCGAGTTTCATGAGAACAGGCATCTTTTGAATTATGATTCCGTTTAATGTATTAGCTTTATGTTCAATCTATTTGTCAATGAATTTTTCTGGATAGTCATCAATTTTTTGATAATGTTTGATATTAGTGAGTTCTGAATCTTTTATATCTGAAGTACATATCTTTTTGGCTTTCAGAAACAATGTTTTCACTAATGTTATTTTATAGTGGATTGGACAAAAGCTATTCAGGTTTAAGAACAATTTGTTCTATGTCATTTTTCTATAGATCGACCGTTGCACTGGGCCATTTTCTCACCGTTACATGGCGATATCCAGGGGAAAAAATATTAGCTTTTCCAAACTTCATGGTAAATTGAATATCTTTATGTACTTAGTTGAAAATTTTCAATAGGTGATCAGCATGTCGTTCATTATTATATACGATAAAAGTATGATCAGCGTACTTGGAACAATATGTCATTCTCTCACTGACCTTTCTTAGCTTTGTGTCATCAAGATTAGCCACAAATTTATCTGCTAGGATAGTACCTGTTGAACTACCCATTGCAACACTATCGGTTTGACGATATGTGCTGTTATTGAACTGGAACTGGATGTACTTTGTGCACTGAAGTATTAATCGTTCAAATTCAATCACTAGTACAGGAGTAGGCCAGAATGCTGGCATATAATGTCGTATAATGGCATATAATGGTTTCGAGAATTGGTATATTGGTAAATATGGACGTTACATCAAAGGAAAGCAAAGATTTTCTGGGTGTGTCAATTTTGTCCGATGCTTCAACAAAGCGATAGGAGTCTTTCAGGAAAAACGTAGCCAAACGTTAACAGACAGGCTCAAACTTTTCTGCTAACCATTGAGCCATCTTATGTTGAAGTGAGTTTATGATCGACATTTAGGTCTAAGTGGAATATTTTGTTTATGTACTTTGGGTAAAGCCATACATGCACGGCAGCTAAGATCCTCTAGGCTTTGTTTCAAATATTAATTTGTAAAATATTATTCTAGCTTGTAAACAGCTGATGAGAAACCAATGAAATAAAGTGAAATTATCTTATTCTGCACATATATTTGTTTTTTCTGTTTTGAAAATATTTTATATTATTGGTAACATCAGTTGCCTCAGCTAAATAAATATTTTCCCTTTATAACATGATACTTATTTGCTTCTAATAAGTAGTCACATAAAAAGTTTAGTAAAGCAGGTTACGTATAAATGAAAAATTAATAATTATGTAAAAATAGTATTAAGGCTGCTCTAAAATACAAAAGCGACTGGTTAAAAATTGATGATTGACTAGACTTAAGAGTCATTGAATAGAATGATTGTCATATAAAAATATAATAAATAACTACAAACTTCCATTTCTGTTTGTTGTCACCTAAAGCCATCAAATGTAACCTTTATATTATCATTAAGTTTCTTATAGAATTTTAAGTTAATATTCAATTTTTAGCTATACATCTTAAAATAAATGTGGAATGTATTCCATTGAAATCTTTAAAGCATTACTAAAGTAACTAAATCTCCATGAATTAATTCACATTTTACTATTAATTGATTTATGTATTCAAATAGTAACAGAAGCAATTCTATTTCTTTAAATATTACACATTCTATACACACTTCTGTTACTATTCTATCATCATATTTATTTCACATTCAAGAAACATGGAAACAGTTTTTCTCTTTCTAAAGTATTAATTAATGTGATAATTTCATTAAAAAGAAAAAAAATTATCGCATGAACTATGTAAAGTGAAAAATAAAAAAAAAGAGAAACATTTCACTTATAATTTACTTGTATAAACTAATTTTTATAGTTTACACGAATAGGAACAAATACATTTTGATAATTAAGATGAGAATTAGAAAATCAGTTTGTATAGTGAAAGGATACAAACTGTTTGTTTAGAATCTTTATTTCTTTTATTTCATAAATTCAGTACGTCTTTTTCTATGTTTATATTTTGTTAATGATTTGAATAGGTAGCATATTTCGATGGAATGATTTGTTATGAATAGTTTACAAGAGAGAAGTTAAACTACTTAGTAATTCAACTTACACTCCGACTACTTATCAGAGTAGATTCTTTCATAGTTAAACATTAATGTAAATGGACATTTGGATTAAAGTGTGATGATAGTTATTTGCTGATTCGAAATCAATCCATTGATTGTTGTAAACTGAAAATGATTTATTTATATTTAAATGAAGACATAAGAGCATAAAGTGGAATTGATAAAGATTTATTTTACCATCTGGTGCCTAAAATGAAATTGAAGCTGAAGAAGCACTAGATAGCTGAATCAGTAGTATCACAAAGTTTAATACAGCCCTTCTCCCGGATACTAACAAACGCAACAAATTCAATACAACACTCAATAATAAGTTCCAGGCATTTTACGATCAAATAAAAGACGATAGAATTCCCCTTGACAAACAACTGGAAGGAGATTAAGAAAACGATAACTTCAACATATCAGGAGGTTGTGGGTCTCAAGGAGCACCACCGTAAGCAATGAATCTCTGTTAGCATTCTGGATAAGATTAAAGAAACGAGGAGCATGGAGATAGCAACTAATAGCAGCCGAACAAGAACAAAGAAAGCTAAGGCATAAGCCAAATACACCGAAGTTAACAAGCGAGTGAAGAGGGTCATTAGGCCAGATAAACTGAAATATCTTAGGGACCTAGCAATAGCGACGGAAAAAGCTGCAGGAGAAAACATGAGAAGCCTACACGATACAACGAAGAAATTGGCTGGGAAATTCAGCAAACCAGAAAGGTCAATGAAGAACAAGGGTAGCAAACTAATCACTGAGATGCAGGAACAACGAAACAGGTGGGTAGAACACTTCGAAGAACTCTTGAATAGACCAGCTCCACTGAACCCACAAGTCATCGAAGCAACAACAACGGATCTCCCTATAAACACCGCCCCACCAACAGTCGAAGAAATCAAAATGACCATCCGACAAATGAAGAGCAATAAGTCAGCAGGACCAGACAACATACCAGAAGATGTACTGAGAACAGATATACGAACAACTTCAAAGCTACTCCACGTTCTCTTCAGGAAGATTCGGGAGGAAGAACAAGTGCCACCTGACTGGAATGAAGGGTATCTCATGAAGTTACCAATGGAAAGAGATCTAATCGATTTGCGAAAACTACAGAGGCGTCACTCTTCTTTCGGTAATGTCTTTCGGAAATGTCTTCAACAGAGTGTTATTAAACCGAATGAGTGATTTAGTCGACATCCAATTTCGAGATCAACAGGCCGGATTCTGTAAGGATCGATCGTGTACAGACCAAATCACGATACTGCTGCTCATTGTTGAACAATCGGTTGGTTAAAATTTATCATTTTGCTTCAATTTCCTCGATTATGAAAAAGGCATTCAGCAACGTGGATAGGAGAACATACATAAAGGGAAGAGCAAGACCGTTAAATACAAAATAAGTTCACAAACCCAATTACACTTGACGGAAAAATTCCAGAAGAAATAAGAACCTTTGCATGCTTGAGCAGCATCATCGATAAACAAGGAGCGTCTGATGCAGATGTGAACGCGCGTATTGGAAAGGTAAGGCAAGGACAGCATTTCTACAACTGAAAAACATCTACAGCCTAAACCAACTGTCAGCCAACATTAAAGTTAAAATTTTCAAAACAAGTGTGAAGATAGTTCTGTTGTCTGGAGTTAAAACTTGTATTGAGAACTACGAAAATCATCATTCAAAAGATACAAGTATTCCTAAATAGCTGCCTGTGTAAGATACTTTGGATTCGTTGGCCAGATATCATCAACAATAACTTTCTGTGACAAAGGACAAATTAGCCAATATATAGCTGATGAATAAATTAGGATTTGACTCTGGAGGTGTATAGGATACATTGAGGAAATCATCAAACTGTGTCACAAGACATGCACTAATTTAGATTCTTAAAGGCCAGAGGAAAAGAGAAAGTGGGAAAGCAACAGCACCTGACAATATACCAGTTGAAGCACTCAAGTCAGATATCGACCTGACAGCAAGGATACTCCACGTTTTATTCAAAAAGATCTGGGAAGAAGAACAAGTACCGGCAGACTGGAAAGAAGGACATCTTATCAATATACCAAAGAAAGGGGATTTGAGCAAATGTGACAACTACAGAGGGATCACGCTACTGCCGATACCAGGGAAAGTCTTTAACAGAGTATTGTTGAACAGAATGAAAGATTCAGTGGAGGCTCAACTTCGAGATCAACAAGCTGGTTTTCGTAAGGATCGATCGTGCACGGACCAAATCGCAACACTACGGATCATCGTTGAACAATCAATTGAATGGAACTCGCCACTGTACATCAACTTCATTGATTATGAGAAGGCGTTTGATAGTGTAGATAGGAGAACACCATGGAAACTTCTTCGACACTACGACGCACCAGAGAAACTCGTCAACATCATCCGAAACTCTTACGACGGGACACAGTGAAAAATTGTGCTTGGAGGACAACTGACAAATGCATTTTCAGTGAGGACCGGAGTCAGACAAGGTTGTCTACTCTCACCTTTTCTCTTCCTCCTAGTGGTCGACTGGATCATGAAGACCTCCACATCTGAGGGGGTGCACGGAATTCAATGGACAAGTAGGATGCAACTCGATGATTTGGACTTTGCGGATGATCTAGCTCTTTGAGCACATACACACCAACAAATGCAAGCGAAGACAAACAACGTAGCAGCAACCTCAGCATCAGTAGGCCTGAATATACATAAGAGAAATAGCGAGATCCTCAAATATAACACAGGGAGCACCGACCCAATTGAACTTGATGGAGAAACTCTGGAAGAAGTGAATACTTTCACATATCTGGGGAGCATCATCGATGAACAAGGAGGGTCCGATGCAGATGTAAAGACAAGGATTGGCAAAGCTAGGACAGCATTCCTACAGTTGAAAAACATTTGGAACTCAAAACAAATATCAACTAACCTCAAAGTCAGACTCTTCAATTCGAACGTGAAGACAGTCCTGCTGTATGGAGCTGAAACTTGGAGAATTACTGCAAACATCATCAGACGGATACAAGTATTTATAAACAACTGCCTGCGCAAGATACTGAATGTCCGTTGGCCAGAAATCATCAGCAACAACTTACTATGGGAAAGGACAAACCAACTTCCAGCCGAAGAGGAAATAAGACGTTGGAAATGGATAGGACATACACTACGCAAACCATCAGACTGCATCACGAGACAAGCATTAACATGGAATCCTGCTGGGAGACGGAGAAGAGGAAGGCCAAATAACACGCTGCGGCGAGAATTGGAAGCAGACATTAAAAGGATGAGCAGCAACTGGAAACAATTTTAAAGGATTACTCAGGACAGAGTTAAATGGAGAACACTGGTGAGCGGCCTATGATCCTCAGCGAGGAGTAACGGGCATAAGTAAGTAAGTAAGTAAAGAAGATTACTTTGGGAATCGGAGACGGACATGGAGAAAATGTTGAGCACTTGGAAAGAGCCAGAAAGGAAAGCCTCGGATAGATTTGGTTGGAGAATACTGGTCGGTGACCTATGCTTTACATGGGGTAATAGGCATTTACTGATTAGTTGTCTTGATGCCTTTTCAACAAGGAGATACAAAATATTTCATCGCCTTTGTGAGTATAAAAGCATGTGATTATAAAAATCTCTACTAATGTGTTGGATACCTATCGTTATTATATATTCCTTATTATATAATCTTAAAGAATTCATGCACTACATATTAGGAATACAAATCATTTTTATTTGTTGTCCGATTGATTTATTTTCGCCCACTTAATAAAAGATTCAATAGTACACTAAAAACTATCACTTCACTACAAAAAGACAAAGTAGTATATTAAGCATAAGTGAAAAGATGGTAGTAATAATAATACTTTGTAATGTCTCATTATAGGTCTGATTTAAACGAAACAGAAACTACAAATAATTTTGTCTATCTACTTTGGTAAGTGCAGATTATACTTAAGAATACGCGACAAGTATACACGTGTATACATAGTAAAGCATAAAACAACTATAATTGATTATCGCATTTTATTCTATAATATTTCACCTTACATTTCTAAATAGATTGCCTTTATTTGAAAATGATGCCAATTTTTTGTTTGAATTGGATAGATTCCATTTTCACTGCGAACATTTCCATCATAATTACGATGGAAAACACCAGAAAGCTGGATAATTTAATAATTCATTAAGTACACATTTTGTTTATCATATTGTTTACTTAGTACATGGAAAAAAGCGATATTTTTCCTTACATAACAGACTTATCTAAAAATAATCGGATATAAGAATGAATAACTAAATGGATACATAGAAGAAGAATATAAGGATCATCTAAAGTAGATTCTTGAATGTATCTAGGTTATGTGTTTATTCTTGTTTGTATACATTAGGCTGTTTAGTGTTGTGATTGTGGTTTCCACATATTGTATTGTTAATAGTTAGAAATTTAACAAATAAATAAAGATTTTAATTGATCGAATTAATCACAGTTTGACGTTGGTAGGTTACTACTAAAAACCAAGTAGCAATAGACAGACTTTTCGTCCAAGTATGAGACTCCACAGTAGTGTGCACCATTGATTCCGCTCCAGGGTTTTCAGGTATACGAACGCCCAACACTCTAGCTATATAACAAATTGATGGGAGTGGAATTTTTAACATTGCATGCCAGGCTTGTGGTGTGGAGTGTTAGGTTTTGCCAACCGAAAGCTCCTGAGACGGAGTCCGGAGTGAGCAATGTTGAGGAGTCTCAGGGCTTCCCTGATTTTTAATGGTACCCTACCAATATCAGTCTACGAAGAACTCAATCAACTAAAACTTAATATCGATCTCCACAAACCACTTCAATTGAAACAACTAAATGGTAGAATTCAAAAATTCGCCTCAATAAATACGTTAATTATTATTTAATTCTGAATAAATTGACTCTAGGAAGAAAATTGTTTTATGCAAATAAAATGAATGTTTTTTGCCAATTCATCATGCGAATGTTCCAATAAATTATTTTTCATGGTGATATATACTTGGCTGTATGCAAAAATAAAATGAGAAATAGAACGATGTACCAAGTGAAACATACGAATAGATAAACATTACGAAAAACATATTAATATCCTAAAATATTAATCAAAATGAAGAAAATTCTGTAAACTATTTCTACATTGCCTTTTAACTTTAATTGTAAAAGAATTAAACAATTATCTAATCGTCAATTCTGATATCACGAATTGATGTGAATCAGACAACCAGTGATCACCTGGAAGCACTAAACAGCTGTTTTGTCCTAGCATGGGACTCCTCAGCAGTGTGCATCCACTACCCCATCGGGGATCGAACCCAAGATTCTCTGGCTCCGTGGCTAACGCTTTACTATTAGACCACTGAGTCGGCTCCTAATGGTTGATATTTCGAATGTAGTCAATTCGTGATATGTTGCGCGACTTTCTCTATGCCATCGGTGGGTTACCTCCCACACCCGACACAGATGAACTCCACCGGTCACGTCTTCACACTAGAACTCCAGGAATTACCTCAAGGAGTTAGTCACTAGTGAGTTGATATTAGTTGCAATTAGGGGGTTTATGGAGATAGTAGAAGATCAATACTTGTTTTAAACAATATCATTGATTAACAATCGTCATTCATTTCTACAATGATATATTCAATATCACTTTTGTGAATAAAGAACAAGTATTCTGATAACATAAAGTATATTCAATTAGTATGAAATACTTGTCAGTACACAAGCGTACTTCGTGGAGAGTAGGCTATCTTTTAGCCACATTACCATGGAACTCAAAAATCTAAACGTTCCCCTCATTTTTCATAATTGCAGGTTTACATTGAGTGATACTCCACTGAACAATTAGTGAAACATACACAACAGAACATTATACTAATAAATTTAATCGTTTAGTCAGCCTGTATTTTGAAATACAAAACTATTTGTACATATTGCATAAATATGAAATGAATAAGCAATCAATATTTAGACTTGTTATATCTTTTCTATAGTTTAAACCACAACTGAAAGGAAACGCTCACAAATCAATCATATCAGTTATTGTCAGCTTTGCTAGAATATCCTTAAAAGTACAAAACAAATAATCAATTCACACGAAAATGTAATCTATTGCCGAATATTGTAATTTGAAGGTAGTTTTATCTTTCAGTTGATTAACTATGAACTGAAGTTGATCAATCATTGTTGTTTTATATACGTTTCGAGTGGATTGTCACGACATAGCTTCAATTTACAAGTATGAAATAAGTTAGAAGATAAAAATATCATTAAATTATATATTCATATCAATTGCACAAATGCGGCTGTCTGGACTCAGTAGCTTTATGGTGAATTCGTTAATACAATGCCTAGAGAACTATTATAAACTTAAATTTATTGTCCATTTGTCTCTCACTTCTTTGTCAGTGTAGTTACAGACCGTCACATTTTGATTCAAAATACAAAAATTTTCAAGGGTTTGACACAATTCACCCTTACCTCAACAAGACTAACTTCAGTAACTACTTTGACTTACTATAATGCATATTTGTATTTAGAAATTAATAATAACTGTATATTAAAATATTCAGATGAATTGGTAAAACAACAGACTTTATGTATTATTCTTTTCGTTAATAAAAATAAGGAATTTTATTAGATTTCAGTTAAAAAAAAATGATAAAAACAATTAGATATAAACATCATTATTACATTAGAAAGGGGAAAAAAAAGAAGTAATTAATGTATAATTATAAATTTAAATCTTTAATGAACATTCTAATCAAGAGTAATTATGGTTCATGTTTATTCATCAACATCATCATCACCATCATCATCAACTTCAACATTATCATCAGCATCATTAACATATTTAAACATTTATTCTTTTGTTAACTGTTTCTCATCTAAGAAAGAAAAAAAATTTTTTCTTAAATTGTAAATATTTGTATGAAAAAAAGAAATGAATATTTATATGTTTGTATGTAGTTTGTTTAAATAAAGAAGAAGAAAATCATCTTCTTGAAAATGAAGCAGTATAGTTAATTTGCTAGTTAGTTTATTAGATAGTTAAATAAATGTCTACTATAAAGTAGTGATTAGATTATGATTTTTTTATTCATTCATTACAATGTGAATAATTCTATAATTGGTTATGTATGAATTATATGAATAGATTGATAACCTAAAGAATATTATTCAATGTTTTATTATACTTAAGATAATGCATCAATTCATTACAATATAAAGCTTTAATTTATTCTTATAAGTGTGTTTAGAAGAGAAAGAAGAATATTTAAGTAGTATGTCATATATACGCTTTGTTAATAAGTCAAATTAATAAACAGTCGATTACATTATATTAACATATTCTATTCATCTATATACTTTATAGTTTATTATTTAGTAAATTAAATCAGTATTTATCATTATGAGTATGTAAATACAATCAAACAATATAAAATAAAATTATCCTGAATAGATTCTTTATTTGATGTATTTGAAAAATTAAAAAAACAATATACCTCAGAAAAGTACTTATAAATTATTTTATAATAGTAACTAATAAAGGAAAACTAAGAATGTGGAGTGTATATTTCAGGAAGGGGATCATTGACATTTTTAGTTTGGAAGCATATAACTGAATGGTTCACCAGGAACAATACAGTTCCTAACAACTTTTCTTGAATTCAATAATTTATCTTTTCTTCTCATTCAAAATACAGTTCTAAATAAATCAGTACACTGTAATTTTAGTTCATCTAGCATAGATCATATTACTATAGATGCTTAGACGTTAGTGAATAGATTTTTCAATAACGAATTTTTCTCATTCCTATAGTAGACAATTGTACTTTGGCAACCTGCTTGAAATCTTAGGCTACCTTCTTTAACCAAATATCTCAAGATGTTTTCTTCCGTTTTGTTTTAACTGCTCAATCATTTTTCGAAATCGTATTGTGTACTCACCCACCTTTATAAAATGTTTACGACCTATCATGTGTAACTTAGTTAGATATAACCGAAGACAACGTACGTTAAAAAGGATCACTACTCATGAAACGTCTACTTCTGAAGTTCCTAATCTTAACTACAGATTTCTTATTGGAAAATTGGACTACTTAAAATTTCTCCTTAGTCTTAACATATACCGTTCAGTTAGAAATAACTGCTTCTGAACACTGTTTGACTCAATGATCTAACGGTTAAACATTCACTGTGAAGCCTGAGGATCTTCAGTAAAAATCCTTGGTGATATAATGAATGCTCATACCTGAATTATCCCATACTTAAACAAAACAACTTTTCAGTACTTCCTGGTTTTCAATGGTTATGTAAATCAGATCAGAATGTAATATCATATTTAAAAAAATATCCGTTATCAATATCATAATTATCGATGTTGTTTTAATTTACTCTTTTATTGTAAAACTGACTGTCAATAAATTTCATTTTAACCAAAAACTATACTCTACTTCTAAAATTTTGTTATTTGTTCCTTTTTAATAAAGCTTTATTAAAACATGTATTCTAATATAACAAAAGGAAGTTGATCAGATAGAAATAACATAGTAATAACTACAGCTTCTACATTCAATGATCATGTATTTCTACTTTCCTTTCCAATATATTCTCTATTCTATTATTTTTTTTCATTTAAAATTTAAAAAAAATTATATTTTCTTAATTCAATCCTTCTTGCCAATCAAATTATTAATTTTTCCACCTTAATATAATATTTTTTTTTATTATGTTGTTAACTTATTGTTTTAATACTTCCGTACACTTTAACTTACTACCTTGTAATGATTGTACAATGTTCAATTATCCAATTATAACTCATTTTATTCATGTACACATATCTAAGTTGAAAATGTTTATGTTATCTTTCTTTTTTTGAAAATTTTTTTTTACTTGTTTAACTAAACTATAAATTTATAAGAATAAATGAATTCTTAAATGTATATCAATGAAAAAGAAAATAATAGAGAAGAGAATATACAAAATAAAACGGAAATACTGTTGAAATTAAATAGGAAATGAAACATGTAATACAATTTTAAATAACAGTTCAGTGAGTAAATTACTTGAAATTTAGTAAACGCTTTTTTTTTTCTAAAAAAAGAAAGTCAAACAAATAAGAGAATTAATTTTTGATCGTTTTATTTTTTTTATACATGTAATCTGTTATAAACTAGTTTATATGAACATTGTCTTGAAGCTCATAAAGAAGAAGTCGTAACTAGTGGATTCCAGTTTTGTAGAGAGTGAGACAGTTGTCACCGATGACAATGAATGATCGCCACGCTATATCACAAATTAATGATATATGGATTGAGCCATTGGATGCCAACCCAGTGATGTAGAGTGTTAAGCATTCGCAAACCTGAAGCCCCTGGAATGGAATATATACCGTGCTCATTGTTGAGGAGTTCCATATTAGAATGAAACAACTGTCCAATGCTTTCTAGTTTTTAATGGCACCTCACTAACATCAACCTGTGACTAACTCAATCAACTAAAACTTAATATCAATTTCCACAATCCACCCCAGTTTTGTCTAATCATTGATAGTTATTAAACTACATCTTATTTCATGCAACAAGATGAGAATACTGTATGATAAAGCCATGTGATAGAAAAAGGTGATTACGAGAAACGTTTGATGATAGAGATACTGGATGACAGAAATACTGAATAATAGAAACGATGGATTATATACGTCACAGTCTTTGGTTTTTAAATACAATTGACGCATTTCGAATCTTAAGAGTTTCTTTAGCTTACTACAGGAAGACTATTAGAAGTAAATTATTATTCATCAAATGGAATGCTAAATTTTAGTTTTATGTATTTGTCAGAGGTCGATATAAGTTGGATGTCGATGAAAGTCAAGGAGCAGGGGTACCCAATTAACATCAGTCTTTGGTGAATAAGAACAAATGAGCTTGTTACCTATCTCTACAAAGCCACTACAATTGAAATGCTAAATTATTTTATTTCATGTTCAACAGCGTAACACAATTAACAATCTTGCATAACTTTGTGGAATGAAATGTTGGGTGTTATATTTTGCTTTACGATGTAAATCTCATGATTTGGATGACAGATAGTACAACAATGGGAATGAATAAGACAAATAATAATTAATTAACTTTTTTGTGAAACTATTACTAATCAACAATGAGAACTTTAATTTAACGATGTAAATTGACAAAATGCCTTATTTGTTTCAACAGGTTGTGAGAATAACCCTAATCATTTATCAATGTCTAATGGACGTGAGATAATTCTATTGAAAAGATGAGCTACTTGTCTCAATGTTTTTATTCGTATATGTTAATGCAATCAGAGACAAAGGTTTACAGAGTATGAAATAAAAACTTGATATAAATCGTTTTCAGGTAGCCAACTGTTAAATTTGAATCATTTAACTGTTCAACATGACACAGTAATGAGGAGTTGTACTTCATGGATCCAAAAGATAAATATTTTCTACTATATAAAAGATAAGTTATTTACTATGTTTATTTCATTAGAAGTTGCATGACTGATTACTCGAAAGTATATACATCCTTGAAGACTTAGTTATAAAGTTTCAAAGTCACTGACCAGCTTCGAATATTAGTAATTAGGTTGTGCTACTCTTCATTTTAGAGTAGATTTCGTATTTTATAATAAAGTACCCATTTCACAGAAGCGATCTCCAATCAGACAATTCATTATCAATCTTTACATTTATGATGCACCTATAAAGACGTAAACAAACATAAACGATATGATTAAAGTAGATTCAGTTGACAAAATAAGATGTGTCAATGACATTAATTCCATTTCACATTACTAATAATGTAATGATTGTTATAACGTTTTAAAAAAGTATTCTTGAAACTATCTGCATCGTAAATAACATGATCTGTTATCCAAATAATGCCAGACTGAAGTACAGGATTTAATAATAATAATACATTATTATTATGTGGGTATAACATTTGAAGTGATTGCTAGCCAGATCTGGTAATGTAGATAGAGACATGTTGAGTATAAGAGCAGAACTGCATTTCACCACATACTAAACCATAAACAACCAAGATATTTTCTAAAATTGTGATGAAATAGTAAACTTCATCCCTTTGAGTATTTACACAAGCAGCAGCCATAAATAATAAAATCCATAAATTTATTACATGTATTTATCGTTACAAGTATACATGAAGGACTAAATGAAGGGCCTCTACTAGTTTTGGAGAACTTATACTACGAAGCCAAAATTTTAAGGGATAAACTATTTTCATGAATGCAATAATCGAACACTTGATCGATGAATACCTTTAAATCTTGCAAAATAATCAATAAACAAAAAGCCACTTCTACTCTCCTTGACATATGATATTAACACCAAGTACTTTCGACCTGAAGTGTATGTACAGAAAGAAAGCATGGTTAACTTCTTTTTGCTATGGTAAAAGAAATTAAGTTACTGAAACGTCTTTAGATCACATAATTTGTATCATTTCTTTACAATAACAGTTGTCTATTTCAAAATACAGTGTTACCAATTTGGTTATATGGAATCATTCAATTATTATTATCCTTGGTTATTGATAACTGATACATCACACTTTCTTCATTTACCTTTACATAAATACCCTCTGATATTTCACTGTTCTCTTTTTTTTTTGTCAAATTTTCGATGTTCCCCTCGTATCATTATGACTGTTGTATTCTGTTGTATTCTGAAATCATTATTACTAACTGTAATTATATAATATGTGTAATAGTAAATAGTAATGATATGAATTACAAATTAAGGCCAATTGTAGTTGATAAATGTCTACGACATACAACGAATCGATATTCTTTTATTGCGTTGTATACATACTTTTATTCATTATCATAACCCAACTAAACATTACAGTTATTAGGTGCTGATTAACAATTATCAGACATATATTATGCAATGAATAGTAGCATATTTTCTAGTATTATTATTATTATTATTATTAAATATAATATAAGCATTCAATTGAATGAACATATATGTGTTTCTTTTTTATTCATTGAACACTTAATATTGGAATGTAGTTATGTTTACATGAAAAATCATTTAACTAATTATTGTTAAATAAATTCAATTTAAAATATTTTAGTTATTATGGTTAATTTACTCTTTAATAAATCAATGAATCACATGTTAACTTGAATTTTATTTTGAAATAATTCTTCTTCTATTCATATAAGAAGATAAGAAAAAAAAATTTCAAAAGAATGTGAATATGAGGCATTGTCTACATGATTAAATAAAGATTTTTGAAATATTAAATGTTATTATTTCTATAAATCTTACTTCTATTAATAAGTGGATTGTTATTTATTTCTTATTTATTATATTCTAAATATGAATTGAAATCTTGGTTGATGATGTAATATATTCATTTCTTTAGAAATTACTATAATACATGATAATAAGTAGTATTGCTTTCAGTAGTACTAAAATTTTTAGTTGTAATATTTAAATTAATTCACAATCATATGATTTTATGAATATATATATATAGTAACCAATGTTTATGAAAGATATATGGTCTTAATTATATAACATAATAAGATAAGTAAAGTCATCAGTCGAAAAACGAGTTAATTGAAAAAAAAAGAAAGGAAAACTTGACTGTGTGTGAATTCAGAGAATTGTTATCACATGATAACTAATTTAATGTTGGTTGATATAAGTCAGCATGTAGACTTAAAGTGATAAGTTTTTAATATGGTTCTTTACGGTTGCGTCGAGTACCATTATGCTGATGGACAGTGTTGTTAGCATTAACCTCATTTAACAACTTGCTTTCTGATATATTTTGGTCACCGAAACGTAATTAAACTGAAATAAACTCCACAATTATCTTTCATAACAGTAATCCATTACGTCAACTTTTTTACAGTCTAAATGCGACAGAATTGTTATCGTTTATTATTATTATTTTGACATATTTCACTTTAGCTTAACTTCATTTCATATTGTTAATTTACGATGAGTTAAATGGCTGCCTTTATAATTCATTTAACCTGACTCTTAAACTTCAGAATTCATGAGTAATGAACATATTAAGAATTCGAACTCATTCCTCACAGTCTATTATATTGCATTATTAGGTATTGATATTTCATTACTGTTTATGATAATGCGTTTGATTACTACAAGACTACTGATAAACAAAATTTACTACTAGATGTATAAAGATCTAAAAACCCAACAAATTTCACCGAACTTGTGGATTTTCTATACACTTTGAGTGATTATGCCAACTTTAATGTACTACTCCAACAGTAAAGTGTACGTATAAACTCAACTAGTGTAAAGTGAAACATTTATGTACTTGTATCTAATATACTGCGTAAATAAATCTATAAGTAAACTGATTTCGTACACATTTCATTACAGTTCAAAACTGTCATCACGAATAAAAAATGTTTTTTTATACTTCAAATGTATTTGAAAGTTCCAGTCGACTTATCATGGACTGAAATTGATCAGTCTCTGTTACCATATGTTCATCCTGATCAGATTGCTTTGATATACCGAGAGTTAACACGTATTATTTCGGTTGAATTGTGACTTGTAAGCGAAATCCAGGACATTCGTTTCGTCTTGCTTGGGATTTGTTGATTAAATGTACTTGTATCACAGTGTTGATGTTCACACCGGGACTCGAACTCAGTTCGTTCAGTGCTACTCACTACCTTGTTCACCAATTGGCTACTAAGTCCAGACCACTATGCTTGTGATATGTCGTTTGGTACGAAATGAACTGTGTTCGTATCCCTGTATGAAAATTGAAATTTAGATACAGGTACATTCAACTGATGATTTCCAAACACTAGACGAAACGTGCGTCCTGGATTTCGCTTGCCAGTTACAATCTAACTCAAACAATATAATCTTTTATCTACATTCTTTATCTTTAAATTTTCATTTTCAATGATTTATCCATTTACCAAAAATGTTATTTCTTAATATCTTACTTTTCTAAATTGATTTATTATCTTATTTAACTTCAATTTTCAATGTGGTAATAACATTTTCCATTCTATTGAACATTTAAATTACACATGCACAATCAATCAAATTTTAAAAGAAACAATTAAATTTCTACTTGAACAATTTTTTTTCAAAAAAAGAAAATGTTTTTTTCTTCACTAAAATTGTTTATTTATACGACTTTTTAATTTGATTTCAGTATCATTTTCATGTAAGCAAAGTAATAATTGATAATTGAAATCAAGTACAAACTTTTATTTTTAGCTTTTTTTCTAATTATGTACTCCATTTTTAAGTGAGTTTTGGAAATGATATTTTTATTTCAAACTTTAAGTTTATTATCCCTATACGTTTTATGCTTAAATGAGCATACTTTTGAAGGAGTTCTATTTATGTACTTAATATGAGTTACAATAAAACAAAAATAAGTAGTATATAAGGCAAAATGAATGAGTTGATGAATAGGTTCAAATATACATTTCAGTTTAATGACTATTGCTATCATGTTATTAGATATATTTACCTTCATTCCATTGTTTCTAGTGCTTATGACATAATACTATGTAGAGCAAACATTGAAATTACATCACAATCCAATTCCTGTTTTGCATATTAAATTTGTTATTTTCAGTGTCATTCTCTAACTACATTTTGTGGCGAATGATGAATTTTAATTTAGTAAAAAAATGTTGTCTATGGGAATACAATCAGTGAAAACCAGGAAGTACTGGAAGTCTACTTCATCTTAGTTTGGGACTACTCGGCTATGATAACCCTCGATCCTGCTAGCGAATCCAATCCAAGATCTTCAAGTTTCAGGGCAAACATCCAGCCAAATATACAACTGGGTTGGGCGGCATCCAGTTGTAACAGCCCATAAGTTTATGATATAGCAGTCTACCATTGGTGATAACAATCTCATCACGTATAAGTCAGTTAAATTAATCAGCTCATTAGTGATTGGCTTCAGGATGTTTCTGAAATTAAAGTGAGAAGTCTTGACGGTTAGTGTTCAGACATGTTAGGAGTAAGATAGTTACAGTTAGATCCATTGGTGAGGATGGTTAAACGTTTTACATGAAACCTGAATACCCTGAGTTGGGTTCTCAGGTGGAATCGAAGGTATGAACAGCTGAGTAGTCATACATTAGGACGAAAGAGACTTCCAGTGCTTCCTGGTTGTTATTGGTGCTAAACCAACAGTAGTCTTTACTAATGCAAACAACCTGGTTCATGCTTGATAATTTTGTTAGCAACCTGCATTGATCATCTATCAAAAGTACGAAATGTATTTCACGAGATTATAAAATATCATTGCCCTTGCTTTGTTTGAATTTACCAATCGAATTTATTTCATCTAATTTGTTCTTAGATAACCGTAAAATCATGTAGAAATTCCAAATGACAGAAATGTAATGCAATTATACTTTACAAGCACATTATGCCTCAAGAATTTGATGAATGTCATTGGTATTTAATGACTATTCGCTTAAAAAGTCAAGGCAAAATTGGGACAAAAGTCGGATTTACTTAAGCGATTTGTACTACTTCAAAACAGAAAATAAACACTAAATACGAGCAAACACTAATGCAAAACTTGAACCAGTGGTCGTTCTGTATAAAGTTTGCAACCTGAATGATCTTAGCGTACAGAGTAGTTGCTGATTACAAGCCATCATAGCATTAACTTATCCTGTTGCACATTTGGTTATCGCCTACTCTGCGAAGATTAATCAGACAATCAAACTTAAATAACATACTTCTTCTAGTTACCTCCAGTTGTATCTACTATTTTACATGTACATTAGGTAGCACATAAGTTGAAGGAACGGGAAATGTGTTATCTGAGATAGTAGAGAATATTTGTGGCTTAGTAAATGTTTCATGACCAAAAGTGCGTTAGTTAAAAAAACTTGAAGACACACACTAAAGAATATGAGAATAAGTGGTTTCAAATTGCCAGGCAGTATCGTATGAAGAGACATCATCAATGCATGTCACTTACTAAAGTTTTGATTTTGGATTCTAAATATTAAGTAGAGAAGATTTCCTTGCCAGACTTACATATTACGAACAGCCAGCCACTCTTCGATATTTTAACCAAAGTTCATGTAGTCAAAAGAAGTTTTTCGTTTACCAGACGCTATCGTAGTAAGTGGCTCCTTGATCTTTTTTCTCGCTCACTGTTCTTGTTCATGTTTTTTTCAGCCAATATGTTTGTAGTCCTTGTATTTTGGCTTCTTTGTTTTTCCTACCAACTTTAAAAACACTCTACATCTCTCACTGTATCTCTTACATATTTAGATTAGAACCTTCAATGCTTAGAATAGTTTTAATTTTTTTTACATTATTTATTAAAACATTTTAACTCCTATAAATTTAACATTCATATAATTACGTTTACCACTTCACTGTTACAATCACCATCATTATTTTGATTGACAATTTTGGTAATTAATAATGTCTTTTGTTGCTTTTATTAAATTTGTTCCCTTGGTGAACGTATGCAACGCTAAGACAATAAAAATGTCGTAAAATTATCTACTGTTAACAATTAGTACACGTCGTTCATACTGTGTGACGTCATAATCATCTTCTCATCCAATTTGCTCCATTCATTTACAAATTAAAATTATCATTATGGTTATTATTTACAGTAAAAAACAGATGAATATATACTTGTTACATTTAACATTACCCTAGTAAAACAGCTTATTTACAAGATTTTGTGTGCATGTGGAACAATTAGAGTACAAGAAATGAAATGAATTCACTTCATCCCAAATTGTCTGTCATTTTTGTTTCTGTAAAAAATTCATCATAATGAAGACTAGTTATAATATAAATCTCTAAGGGATGATACTCACTTATAGCGGTGCCTATTTTACATCCAGTGATTAGTAATACTGATAATAAAAATAACGTTTAACTGTGAGTTAAAAACATTCTGTAATGTGATTGTGAAAAACATCTGTTTATTGTTATCATTACATCACTAGTGCTGAACGTATTAACCTCTTGTTGTTAAATTGTATTGTTTATGAATACATTGAATTGTTGTTATTATTGTCAAATAAGTCATTTCTGTAACTAATCATTCACTGATATTTGATAAATGTTTACATGCCACTGTGAAGAATTATTCAACTGCAAAAATACACAACGAAATTTATTGAAAATAAAAACACGCATAAATGAATCTACAAATACTTCTAAATTATGCTTCGTTTATAAACTTGATTTCATCGTGCTTCTTTATTTGTTCACTTATATTTTTGTTACTCCGTTCTGTTACGAGAAGCTGAAGCAATCAATCATTAGTTTAAAGTTTTCTCTCCCCCCCCCTACAAATATATATATATAACTTTGAAAGAACAAATGAAGGAAACCTGTTAACCTTATGGAAACAATTTTGACTTATGGGTAAACACATGAGCATCTCTGTTTACTTGGAGTACAAAAAATATCCGAAACATTATTAGTGATGTAGGTAAACAGTTAGGAGATTGTAGTTTGAATGTAGAAATTTAGTGCATTCATATTTAGATCTCAATTAGTCAGTTTATTGCTAATTTTTCAAACAATAACCAGAAAACCATTTCTTTGTAAAGAGAGCGGATTGTTGCAAACTCTATGCCACGAAAGCAGATTATTTGTTATAAAAATTATTTCCTATGGGCAATATTCACAAGAATGACATACTGTTTTACTTCAACTATGTAGCTGATATGTATTAACTTTAACCGCTGAGTTGAAATGTTCTTTTTCATTATTGTTTTCAGTTACATCTTTGTTGTTTTAACAAATAGTGGTTTTATTTATCTAAAGATAAACCTTGTTAGACATAGAATGATACTAACATCGGTTTAATTAATACCATGAAAGTATCCTTAACTTCTACGTTGATTTACTCTGATACTAACAGTGAATATGTATAAAATTGATTATTTCGGTGTTATTTATCCAAACAAAATGTTGTTAAAAATGTTCAATTATACTTAAGCGATCTGAACTCTAATTGAATAAAATTGAGGTGGTTTGTGAAGATAGATATTAAGTCATAGATTAATGTTAGCTGGGGATCACTGACAACCAGGGATCAGTGGACGACTGTTTTGTCTTGGAATGGGACTTCTCAATAGTGTACACCCTAGATTACGACAAGAGAACCGAACTCAAGGCCTAAAGGTTAGCAAACGCCTAAACAATTATATCAATGGGTGGAGGCATCCGATCGAAGTATTTACACTCACATCAATTTGTGATAAAGCACGATGATTACCTATTGTCACTGGCAATAATTGTTGCATACCTAATAAGTCTGAACCCAACGAAACAGCACTCGGATCTAGAATATAATAGCAATTTTGCAAAATCACTAAATAATCGGCCTATAAATAGATAGCATAGCTATTAAATAACACAATTCTAAAATAAATAAGAAAATGTTGTGAAATGGCAAAGTGATTAATAACGGAATAAGCATTTGTACTAGATTTCATTGGTTAGACAGGCTCATATCTACATGTTTTACTAACAAACTTCGAATGTTGAGAACCATGTCTAATTAAACCTATTTCTAGTAATTTCATATTCTGGTTAATTCACTTATATTAAATGTATCCAGTATGAATATTCAATATCATGCAATTGACTACAATTATTCACTCTAAGTTGATTTTCATTCCCAACTTCTCTTGAAATAAAAGGATATTTTATAGGTTTTCAGCTGATTTTAAAATTCGGTCTAACTTATGATATTTTTAGTGCCATATTTATTTCTGTACTCATACACACAGGCGGACGTATATACGAATAAACAAAGAAGCATAATTACATGAATTATCAAACAACAATATTCCTACGGTTATTTGTCAAGTAAATATTTACACTAACCTAATTAAACAAAACGAGAAAATTTCCGAAACAACATGTTTGAATATCTATCCAACTTAACAGAGTAACAACACTTTCTTCTGTCAATACTAAATGGATTAAAAAATATGTAACATGAAATTTTTTTTAGAAAACCTTGTTACTTGTGAATATCGTAAGTAGTAAGATCAATGAAACCTTTAGATATATTCTAGATGTTTTGCATAACACTGGTTTAATCAAATCATAGGATACATGTATAGTTATATACGGGAAATCTTCACTGATATATACTAACGAACTCATATAAAATCAAATTAATATGAGTTCAATCGTCAACTAACAACAACAGAAAATAATCAAAACTACTGCCAAAATAATTGAAAATTGATTATCAACTTTATCTTTCTTATTCAACTAATAATAAATAGCATTTATCCTTACAAATTCAGATTCATTATGTAAAGATAAAATTCAATAAAAATGACTGATAATTATTCATTAAAACATTAGTTAATCAGTAGATCACAAGCTTTTCACATTCATACCAGTTTATCATTAGTTCTAAAAGAAAAAGTCATGGCTGTAAACTTATCTGCAACATAATATTTTAACATTTTAGGCAAGAAATCACTGTACTCTTAAAGCGATCTAAATAAATAAATTCATGGGTCATGTGTATGTGTATCTATAAGGTGACTTCTTCGTATGTAGTAGTGTAAATAGGTAGTACAAAGGAAGCTATTTTCCTGTGAGTCTACCAACATTCTTCTGTCTGATTTTCACGAAAAAAATGTAAGACAATAAATAACATAATTTTATGTCATCTTATCGTCGATATCCACTCTCTGTCGTCAGGAGATCCCTTAAAGTTTTTTTTCATGATGATAGGACTTGGTTAAAAAATAGTTCGATTCGACCACTTACGCAATTAAGATGAGTTAACAACTCACAGTTTCAAACCTAGAATGTGTTTAAATACAGGAAAAAATGAAGAAAGATGATATCCAAAGAAATATTGTTGCACTACTAAATTAAAAGTCTGCATTCTAAAGTAACGAAAAGTGACACAAACTTTTATGAATCACATACATTTACACTGATACAATTTAGCCAATTTAAGAATATAGGCGACTGGGATGCTGAAATGAATTCATGTAGTGAAAAACGTTATCCATTATATGCAGTAAACTTCAAGTTCAACAGTCTCCAAAACAAGTGAAAATAATAACCATCCCATTCTACTTAATTATAAACCTCAGGTATCTAGTACGTGACCTGTGGATGTCACCCATTTCGGCAGAGTGGTAGTTATCAGTTACTAGCGCTCAAAGACAGTTATCTAACACCGTAAATTCATTGAAGAAATAAAGACTACTAGATGTCATTTCATTCATCTTGTTGTTAATCGCTTGACATGAAACCTGCTTAAGCTCCTTTTTAAGTCGTGAATGTACCCCTTAGATATCCAACAAAAAGATGAAAGATATGTTCAACCCTTGCTGGCTGTTGCTACTTGTCTAACATATATCAGTAGTGTGAAATTTGGTAAAATGTAAAGGGAATTTAGTGATAGATACTTATAATAAACGAAGTGACAATAATTATGCTCATAGAATTAACGTTTCATCTCCAATGTGGTAGCTGTGTCATACTGGTATAGCCATAGATTTCAAATCAAAAGATCATCTATTACATTCTCCTACTGACAAAATATATGAACCGCACTAGTTAGAATATTTTTAAAATAAATAATTATTTGAATTGAGTCGTCTAATTTTATGGAGGACGGTATTTTTAATTCATTGAATACGTCACAGATTGGTATTCATGGGGTACCGTTGAAAACCAGGGAGCCGTTTTTTTCTAGTATTGAACTCCTCAAAACTGCGCACCCAAGATTCTGTCTCAGGGGCTCGAGTTTGACTAACACACCTGTAATATATTCAATCAACTAAATAAGTATTTGTTGAAAATTTTTTAATTTCTCATCTTACGTTGAAACGTTTATGTATGTGTTAGGGATTCAATATCACTCAAGAAACAATCATTCATTTAATCAAGAGAAGGTGTTGTATTCATTTTATTCATAAAATTGATTTGTAGACTCTCATCAATTAATTCAGTTTCAAATGTGATATATCTAAATGTTGTTTGCTAGTCTCGTCATGTATTTTTGCTCCACAATATAATCTTCCTACGTGTCTAGTCTTTTGGAGTAGCTGTGGGTTGAGAATGAACGAATTAAGGGATCTGATTTAAGTACAAATACCAGAGATAACGATTCGCACTAACAGCACCGACTATCGAGGGAATCAGATACAGAATCAGGATACCCTAGATAGTTTAGCTGTGTAGTATCACGGAGCGTACTAAGCCAATAAGAATCAACGCGTTCGTCTTATTTAACCGAAAACATAACAGTATTCAATAAACAAACTAGCACTTATTTTAAGTACTTCAACTTGTTTATTAGCCATTTGTACAAGTGAGTTGTTAATTTTATACTCATTGACGTCTTACTACTCCAAGTTGGTTGATTGCTTGCTTACTAAATGAATCAAAGGACACACCTAGTGAAATGAGTCATGGTATATTCATATGCACCCTTGTATATATGCATAAATTTGAAGTTGTATTAATTAGTAAGATACATCACATATCAACAATTTCGACTTGTTTATGTTACTGTCGTTTATATTTTTCATTGTCAAGTAATGTCAGCAATTATGTATATTACATTCAGAAGTATGTTATAACAGATTTATTTTAAAGTGAAAGACTCAGTTGATGAAAAATGATAGAATGTATGTGTGCATGAATATCTGTAGTAATGCAGTGAAAGAAACTAACATAATGTTGTTGCTACAACCACAATTTTATTATAGTACATAAAAGCGTATGTGTAGTTTAACTGAAAGTAAAATCCATTATGTTCATTTCAAATATTTTAAAGACTTTCAAATCCTGACATTCATTTTGTTTAACCTCATTTTTTCTGTATGATAAAGTATTTTAGCAGGTATTCGTGTATAAGTTAACACTAATAAATACACTTATGGTGGATATAATAACACAATTCTTAAATTCCCCCCCCTCCTTCAGTTGTGTTTCATAATGCTGTATGTTTAATATACTGTCTAATTCACTTTAAGGTATGCACTACTGATATTGTCTGGAAACACAATCTAAGCTTTACTATGAGACTGTAAGATAAAGAAAAATATGAGTCTGGTAAAAAAATCTGTTATATTTGATTTACTTTCTAATATGTTTATTGATAATGTACTTCAGATTCATCAATGATAATAACTTCTGTAAGCTTTCTACATAAACTCACCTACATCCTAATAAAATACAAAAAAGAAAACAGTAATTGTTAAAGACAATGTATTTTGATTAATTTTGTAAATGCAACAAGAACAAACATATGATGACAATAATATCAATAATGATTGTATTCAGTGTAATACAATTTTTATCAAAGAGATTTTCTACATATCACAATTAGGTTTCTAATCAAGATGATAACATTTCATGCAAAATCAATTTATGTTCATCATATTATTTCATGGCTGATGTATTAAAAAAAAAACAATACTGAAACAAACTGTTAGTTTATACTAGGAGATAACAGTATCACCAACACTTTTGAACACAAAATATTCATACAAATAGAAGTGTAAACATCCAACCATACATTAATTTCCAAATACTAATCATGATTTATTGCAGGACACCCATAAACAAACAATAGTAAAAGAATGATAAAATTGCATATCTAAATGTAGTATTGTTTTAAAAAGGATTTACAATTAAGTATGATACGATCAAGTGAAAACCAAATAATGATGTATCTATTAGTAGATATAAGAGAAAGTAATATTTCGTAAACAATTGAATCTTGTTAAGATTAGATAACCGATAGATTAAGTAGACAAGATGATAGAAATGTTACTTGGTATACTTGATGTTAACTATTTACATCTTAGTAGGTTCAATTTCAATACATAGACAATCGTCATCCATGAATACATGAATGAATCGTTCACTTATAAACGTTAAGAAGGAAATCCTATCCTACAGTTAGAGTATGAATTATTTACATTTTTCATTAATAATTCACAAACATTTCAGCTGTTGCTTAGTAATACACAAAAAATGATTGTCGATAAATAGATGCAGTATATTTTTTATTAGATTTAGAACAAAAAGTGTTGTATGTCATGATTGTATACGAACAGGTATATTTTCATTTAACTGGATATTAACAATATAACGTATTAATCTGTGTACTAAAGTAGTAATACTTATGATTATCTAATTTGACAAGGTCACGACAGATAATCCAAACACTGTAATAATTCCTAATCAGATTACTATTCATATAGTCTAAATCATATTTCAAAAATGACTACATCCAAGAAATACTCATATAGAAACAAACACTGATCATAATTCAATTCTGATTATAATTTATAAAATAATGCTAACCGCAACTTGTAAATTAACCCTATAACAAACTAGATAATCTTTAGTAAATGTACGTTATATAAGATTTACAACAAGCATATAAGTTCTATTACTTATATTTTATTTGACTGGACAGTTAACAGAGTATTTAAGTGCTAGATATTTTCTCCAGTTCTTGAAATTTGTAGATGGCAACTGTTATCTAATGTAGCGTATAAGAATAATTTACAAAATAAAATTTACAGAGGTCATCAAAATATAGTTGAGTCATATACTAATACATTGAAAGATAAATTGTTGGATAAACTCAACCCACTTTGTGTAAATATGAGTATTAAATAGGTTTGCTAACAGTGATTAGCTTACTACTTTTAAATTACCTGTAAGAAATTATTTAAGGCACCTAATAGTAAGTCAAATATTCTCCATTAAGATTGTTTATTAGTAGTAATGCGGAAGTCAGGTAAATATATGAATTTTCAACTGATTACGCACTTCAAGTGTTGTTCCTGGTTATAGTATGTGTTTATTTGATAAATGCATGGTGGGGGGGTTGGTAAAGTGCTTACTGCTAAACAGCAACTACTTTATTTAAAAGACAAGAAAAATGACTAGAAATTGTAGCAAAACATTAGTTGTTTAACATATATTTATGCGTAGCTGATGTTAGCGACTGGTGAATTTGAAGCCCCGTAAAACCAATTGACTACCATTTGATTTTATATATTTAAAACCGAGATGCACTGAATATCTATTTTGTCCTAGTATACGGCTGCCCAGCGCGTCCCCACAGTGAATGAAATCCACGATTCTATTTTATTAAATTCTAAATACATTACGTTGTCTCATTCAATGTCGTTGATATGGCAACTACTTCACTCTAACATGGATGAACACCACCAATCATATATATGCATCAAAACTGCAAAGCCAGCCACATGGAAAACTGTTGTTATTGAGTGTTGTAGAGATTATTAGACTTACAGTTCCATAACATGAATTAACTTCAGTCAGAATTCTGTCTAAATGCACTCATAATTGGAAAAAACAGTTTTTTTTAGTTTGCAACGAGTGAAGTATAACAAAGGATAACTCTTGATTTTAAACTTTAAATTCAATAGTAATATAGTCATCATTAATAAAACGTATGACAAGTTCAAAATGACAAAATACAGCGATAACGACTCTTTTTAATTGCTATGGTTTTATGAAATCATTCAGTAATTAAATTTATGTCATTTCAGCACTCCATTCTGTTGAGGCTGTCTTTATATTAAAGAATTTATTGACGTGATTCTTTAAATGAATGTTTATGTTAATATGTTGTATGAAATATATAGGTGATGGTTGCTTAAGTTGGTCGAAATAATATAATCTTATTATGTCACGATGAAAACTGTTATGTCGCGAAGAAAATTGTTTCTTGTGCGCGGCCGCTTATTGAGGTGTGCCTAGTGGATAATGCGCGACTGGCCTATGCCCACTCATTCCCAAGCCAGAGATAGAGGAACAAGCCGATAGACCAACCAAGCAGAATCGAAATCAGAATTGGAATCAGATTCAGATTATATTTTACACATTCCCTTATATATACAAAATAATCGTAGTGATTGTTCATGAAATTGAAATTATCAACATATTTAATAGTACAATTAAATGTTGTCAGAAGTGTTCACATACAAGTGATGAAAGTTTATAAATCATGTTAACAAAAAATCAATACAACTTGATAAAATGAACAATCGTACTTCTAGGGCTTTTGAATCCCTAACAAATCTATAGATTTAATTCATGTTGAACCGGAATATTCAGTTAATATACACTTAAATATGATCTTTACTTCCGTGTAAAATAAATGTTTACTGTAATATCATTTATTGTTATATAATAAATTTGATTGATGATTTATGCTAGCAAATAATCTTAAGCTAAACATGATATTAATAAATACTACCTCGTATGTCATAATGAACACTGTATATTATTTACCTAAGTTAGATTCAGAATTACAATTGAGCATCAAATATTCACTTGAAGTAAATTTATTAAAAGAATCCACTAAATCTATAAAGCTACATAGATAGGAATTAAGCTGACATCAATTTTTCAAACAAATGTTATTAACTCCAGTTAAAATTAGTAATATTTGTTCAAATTGAAAGAACCACAATAATTCTTTGCCTATTTTTCAAGAAATAAGTAACAAGAAGAAATATGACATTCTATGCCTTTGTTTAACTACTTAATCATAAGAGTTAACTTTAATAAATAAAGCTGACTTAATTTCTCATCAGGGATTAAAACCAAAACGAGAAAAATAAAACATTTTAACGAAAGTGATAGATGAATCAAGTAAACAAGGAAGTTGGTTGAATTGATAAATGTAAATAAATGCATGTTTGTATGCATGAGTACGAATAAATATATAAAGTCTGTTTATTACATTTAGGTGAGATTGTTTTAGTGTTGTTGTTTTTTTTTTCTTCTTTTGTTGTCTTCAATAATTGGCATTATTTACTATGAGTAATCATATAGTTGAAATGATAATAAAATAAAACTAATCGAAATAAATGAAAATTAGGTTATTAATAGAGTTTTCAATTTATTTATTTAATTAAATAGATTAAATACTACTGAAAAGAAAAAAAGTAAAACTTTTATGTGATTTTCATGTTTTAGTTTGATTTGATATATTAACATACTATTTTAAAACATTAATACGTTTTATTCATATCTACAGATTTATGCATAGTTGTAGCTCATAAACGTTTTTCAACAAACCTACCAAGAATTGGATACTAGATAAACTTACCTATTATTTCTGACAATTCTAGGAATAAAACTTGGATTCGAGGTGAGAAGAGTCAACAACAAAATGATAATACATGAAATCATTACAACATTAGCAAAGACGTGTGAAAGAAGAATATTCATTTTGATGAACTGCTTTTAAGATCTGTCTACAGCTATAAGTCAAAAGTTAATTATCATGAATAAATTGAGAAGTTTCAAGCACACGCATTATTTTATTAAATGTTAACTGAATATGAATTCAGGATGACTTTATAAAATTCGATTGCAAACGTCCAAATAATAGTAATAATAACCAAGTAATATTCAACTTGCAGAAGATGGTACAGATATTGAAATTATATGATTATTAATCGAAAATATAGTTATATGCGGGGTACATAGATGGGTGGGTTGACAAAATAACAATCTGATCAAGTTGTCAAATACATAGTAACACATGAAATGATATTAATGAAATCAGATTCCCCACATTTGTGTAGGACTAATCATAATCATTATAATAACGGTTTCAAGAATGATAGTCAAAATAATATTCCCATCAAATGCTTAGTTCCAAAATTACGCCACCTAAGAAATGATGTAAATGAAGTGAGAAATATTGGAGTGGAGTGGATTAGACGATATTAAAATACAATGTGTTTACAGGCACAAGAATAACAACACAAAGAAGGGGAAGGAGAAAAGTAATTGCAAGGAGAGTTGGGATCGATGAGAACAGTGAAGGTAATATTCATATGAGATAAAATCAATCAATAGAAATACAAACAGAGACGTTTATATGTGCAAGCGTCGAATTAATTCATAATATAATTGTGATGAATATAGAGATATGAGATGTTGAGTTGATTATTGGGAAGGAAGAGATTGAATGTATTGATTCTGTGCATTGAGTTGCAGCATTGTAACCCGTACACATATCACTGATGCTACTTGAATCACCACGAATCTGACTGATCTTGTGGTAAAACTGCTCACATGATAGATTATAGTGAATAATTGATTCATGTTAATTAGACGATGTGTTACGACTAATCGAGCTAATGTTGATATTTTTGACGAAGTCGTTGGTAAACTGATGTGGGCAGTGTTGTAGAGTGACAGGAGGGGTTTATGATGAAGGAATAAGTTTCTGGAAAATGCCAAAATGTAACTTACTTCACATGGTTATACAAATTGATAGATTCAAAATATGTGGTTATTTTTATATTATTTATCCTTTAATCTTGATACCATAATTGTTATGCGGCTAGATAAAATTTGTTGTAGTTTTTCTAAGTTGCGATTCCATCGAATTTTGCTTCATAGCTTGGAAATCTTTTGGTATTGTTCATAACTTTTCGAGTATAACAGCATTAACGGCTGTTTTTATCTTGCTGTCATCGCTCCTTTCCATTTACTTACATAGCAGTGTTTTTGTTTACAAACTTTAGTAAGCATGCATTCTTTCTATGAGTTTTGTGCAAAGCTATCTTTTCCTCGTTGATGCTGAAGTAAGAGCATATTTTTATTATTGTATAATGAAGGGTTTCCATTGAAGTGCAAGAAGGCCTAGAAAGTTTTTGTATTGTTTTGTCTAAGCAGTTTTCTTATTCAGGTTTCTTTTCGTCGATCCATGTATCTTTATCGTAAATAAAATTTTCATTTGTGCTATTTTTTCTTCACTTTCTTCGCATATTCATAATAACGACTAAACGTCTTCAATGAACCATGAGAAAAAACTGTGATTCATGAATCAGACTGCATGTCAGTTCAAATAGTTAGACAGTCAATACAAATACCTTACAATTATTTACTGCTTCATTTTCAAAGTCCGAGTAATTTCATTGACGGGTAAATTTAGAATGTAGCTTAAAGCCGAGAACTTGGTGTTATATATTCAATGGTTTTAGAGAAGTCACACATAACTTGCTGTCTAGTATTTAGCCATTGCATTTGGATAAAATATTAGTTATTTGAGGAGAGATAAAACAAACATTTCAGCGGAATAACTTGGGTTTAGTTTATTTTTTTTTAGTTCTCATCAGTTGCCTGCTACTTATGAAGTGGGATTAATAGGAAGTAATCAGGTGTGTAGCATCATCGTGATGATTAAAAAATCTAAGTGACGTTTATGGAATTAAATGGCAATCAGAGTTCTCTAAGTCTACTTACTAAATAAAAATTCCACAATAAAGTTAAAATAATGTGAAGATTTTAACTGAATGCGTAACAGAAAACCGGATGCAAGTATATAATAAGCTGAAATGAATCAAATCAGATTGTGAAATTGGAAGAGTTTAAAAAGGATTTAACCTATGTAAGTGTGAAGTCTTCAATAAATAGATATATACATATATATATATATACATATATATATATATATATATATGGCATCATCGAATAAAGATAATGTTATCATGGAGGAGAGAGACTAACCACTGATCCTTTTTGGTCTGCCTTTGGATGCTTGATGTCTGTGGTTTCGATGAATTTTAAAGTACATTATGTTGTTTGTTTATTAGTTATTCTGAAGGACTTTAAAGTATTGATCATGTGTTATTTCCAAAAGGTACTATTAAACTAACCACTTTAAATTAATTTAGTTTAATATCATGTTAATGTTGCTCCCAGTTTAATCCGTATAAATATTTACTACTGATATTAGGCAAATGTTCAATAATCTACTAAATCCTTTGTCCGCAGGAAAGTATGAAATATGATATAAAACATGTAAATAAGTTGTTTTATAGACTGTTAATTTAATGAATGTTCTTATTTATTAGCCGACTTCAATTAACTTGGCGAAGTTAACTTTATGTAAATCAATTAAATATTATGTTTATGACAATGTATTGATTGTTAATAGAGTATAAAGAATCTACATGGAGATAATTACATGTTAAACATACCTGTTTATTTAACTCAAAGTATCGTAATCATTACATCAGTAACGTTTAATTATTTCGAACTTATTATTTCATGAATGTTATTAAAACTTAAACATGAAGAATTGTCTATTGCAACACATGTTTAACATCTGTGTACAAATTATGTAGAATTCTATCATAAAGGAGCTATGCAACCTAACATTGATGTAACAGCTTAACTAATGATTGCGTTGAATCTAAACCAAACATTCATCTGTGTTCCGTCAAATAAGACAAATTACCATTGATTATTTTGATGTGTCAAACTAGTTAATAGACGATACAGACAAGTCGTAAAATAGAACTAAATAGAATATGAGTTAGTGCAAGATATTCTAAAGTACCATATATAGAGGGAAACATCCGAAAAATGTTTCTATAAGTCTAGGAAACTATTTTAAGCTAAACTGATTTCTGAAGATAATTTTACATGATTTAAATATGCACTATTTCACGATTCTAAATTAGGTAGTGATTGATAACAGTTCATACAGTATACTCCTACCGCGTATTTAAATAAAATGCCAATGGCTGCGCTTTCAGAATATGTTTAATTCATTGTATTTCCTGGTATTTCATTTGTAATTTCTTTACACTATACTACAAAAAATTGTTTTGTAGTTTACTTTTCTACAGATCCCGAATGTCATGATAAGTGAATAAACATGAATAAGAATACAAAACATTAATTTTTGTAATTCATTGATCATTATTTATGAATGCGATTCTCTTTACAATCTTTTCTACTTCTTGATTTCATTTATCTTTACCATTTTATCGTGTAATCGGGTCATTTTAGTTTATTCTAGATCTATCACTGTAATACTAAACTCTCTACCATTTGTTTTTTACGTAGTAATATCGTTAGTTTTAGTGATCTATTAGTACTATATAACCCTTTATCTGTTTAGACCGGTTAACCATTTTGAATCACGTAACCAAGCCACCTCAACTATTTCTAAAAGTATTATTATATTCATTTATAAATCTCTTATTTTGTCTCCATTATAATCGTATCTCCCATAAGGGAACAAATATTTAACGCTTAATTTACAATGAAGATAACATGACGCATTAACTAAAGCAAATTGCTTGCATCTAGTTGGAGAGAATGCAGCGAGATACAATATATTTAAATGTTATCATTGAATATGGCCGCGGTGGCTTAAAATATAAAACCGTTAGTCGAGTGATTTGAATTATATAAAACCTCATAGATCTCTTAATTTATTGACTGAATACCAGTCTATAAATGCCATGCTCATCTGGAGGCTTTACAACCACATCAAACCGCATTTTAACGCAGTATTATTACTCTTTTACTAGTAATTACTAGGTTTACTATGATTAGTAAATTGACTTTTATTTAATCCTGTAAGCATAATGATTACAGTCTAATGCATCAGCTTTGCCAATCTGGATTCATGTTGTCGTTTGCAGAATAAACGGTCAAAAACTACTGAATAGAAAGAAAGTGTTGTCATATTCAGTAGTATATTAACTAACTCACTATTTAAAATTTGTTTTGACAGAAGAAATTGTTTCCAATCCAATCAAAGGAAAATGGTTAAATTTTCAATACAAAGTATTCATGATAAATACGAGAAGATTAATATTATGATTACTGGAGGTGGCTGATAAATGTTGTGCACTTCCTGAATGCTTAACATTTTACTTTACAAGATCTGTACGAATTTATAACATGAAATCATTAGTTGATTGTAATACATCTATAATATTGCTGAAACTTACTTATCACTTCTTTCAGTATAAAGTGTTTGAGTCAGATGATAAAAAGATATTAAAATGAATAACGATTTTACTGGTATGAATTAGCATTAACGAACTATGAATGAATTATAATCTAACTATTGATAAACTGAAATTATCAGCAATATTCAGAATATAGCCAAATTATTAATAGAACATTTGTGACCATTGACTTTATTTCTCCCTTGAGAGATTATATTTAATTATTACCATTATTATTACACTATGGACACTGGTCACTCTGATAACTAACAAGTGTCTATCTCAAGTTTATTATAAAATGATTAACCGAGTATTTCCTTGATCGTCATTTTCATCAATATTTTTGAAAACATTTAATCATTTAAATAATAAAATGTTGTCTATTCAATATATTTCTTGTGAAGTAAGATATATGTTCTAATTTGAACGTATGCCTCAATTACCAAAGCCTAAAGTAGTTAGATATGGATTTATGTTAAAATATTGTATTTTGTAATTCACATTGAGGCGAAATGATTCAAACGTATTTTAATGTTCATTATTTTTGAAAAATTCCCATTCATGTAAGTTTATGAGATAATTTTTACGGTATTAGTAATTCTAATAACAGTTAGTCTAGGAAATGGTTTTTTATTGATTGAATATGTCATAGGTTGATATAGTCAGGGTACCATTGACTAACTTCAGGATGAAGCCGTGACTGATGGAGTACAGACTCGTCGGAAATGAGACAGTCATCACCATTGACAATGGATGAATGTCGTGCGATATATATATGTATATACATATCAAAAATTGAGAGAAATGTGGATTTCTACGATTGGATGCCAACACAGTGGTCCATTGGGTTATTAGGTGTTTACCGATCTGATTTCCTTTGGGTGGAACCTAGGGTGTGCACTGTTAAGGAAATCCATACTAGAATAAAACAGCTGTAGATTGCTCTATAGATTTCAATGGTAGCCTGCCAACATTAATATGTGACATATCCAATCAATTAAAATCCGAATCTCCATAAAGATACCCATCTATCAAGAATTATCCGAAAAACAACTGATAGTGACATTATGCCTGCATATACCGATTGCCGATAAATTTATAAAAATCACAGTTACATACTCTTTTTGTCTGTATACCTCCTAATTCATTGTCATATTCATTACTTGTAAGTAATGATACTTATCTTCTACATACTTTTCATAGACATAATATGTATTGTTATAGTTTTATCTTCATACCTTCGTAACAGTTACTATTCTTTTAAATTAATGATACATTCAATCCATATCGGCTAGCAAGTTATCTTTTATTGAACAAAAATGTCATACTGAAGTATTTACATTGAATATAATTTAATAAAATGAAAGAAAAAAAAATAATTGTAAGCAGTAATTTTTCAACTATTCATCAACACGTGCATACTACTTATGAAAAATCTAAACAATATAAATAATTAAGTTTATTTTTATTATTTACAAAGAATTAATGTATAGCAACAGAAATTTTATATCATATGACTAAATTAACTTTTATTTCATAGAAATAATGAAAAATAAACAAGGGAATAAATATGTCTAGATTATTATTTCTACTAATTTAAAATGATTTGTGTAATTGATGATAGACTACTTAATTTGTATTACATGAATACACATATTTACTACTTATAAAAATGAATATGATCACTTTAATTTGTGAATAGTTTATTTCTAGTGAATATTAAAATATAATTTAATGTTCAATAAGTACACATAACCTTGTCATTATTTTGTAATATGAAAAGAATAATGAATTTATTCAAAATTAGACAAGTTTTATTATCATTATTATTATTTATTATAGGCATAATATTCATTTGAATGAACATTGAACAATTTAACAAATCCGAATAAATTGTCCTACCTTAATTCCTGTTTCCTGTTTAAAAAAATGAATTAACTTAAGGACGTGGAAAACTAAATGGTTAATGAAATTAGCAAACAACGGCTGGAAAATAGCTTATCGGATGTAACATGCTCTTTAGTATACTTTGAAACAATTTAACACTATATAATACACCGGTTATTGTATCCAAATTACACATGTATTCTATATGTCTGAAGTATGAAATAACAGATTCATTTTGTAGCAACACTAACTAAAATATGACAACATAAAATGATTTCGGAGTGCATAAGAGGCATAGATTCTAAATACCTAAATAAAACTGATGAATTACTGGAAAAAAACATGTATAACAATCAGTTATAGTAAAATCTAGTTTCTATTTAACAGCGACAACACTAGAAGTTACTACAAAATAATGAAAGGAGATTATGCTCAGAAATGACTTATTAAAGCGATTGATTTTCGTTCTTGCTACACCAAAACTCTATTCAACCAAACTTTATATACGATGATATTTACTTACATGGCTATACTATCAAACCCATTTGAAGAAATTTACAGGAAATAAAACTTGTAAGAAAGTAAGAAAATTGCGAAAATTTGGACTAGTGACTCATTCTGATGTTAAATGCTGAAATTTTCGAATGAGTTTCCATTGCACTGCAGACTATATTACTGTCTTTAACAAATGCTAACGCAGATGGCAACACTAGCGTATATTAAAAAAGCTTTGAATGTCGCATAATAATCTAAAAAATATTCACTCTATTTTTGTATGATCGGTTCAAGTAAATAATTGATTTTCTAATTTAAATTTATATGCTTTCAGTCATTATTATTGAGTAGTCACCGGAAAAACTTGACTGATTTAAAGACCGAAAAAATAAGCATTTCAGTAAAATAACATGAACTCATTTGATTTCGTTCGATTCTCATCAGCGATTACTTGTGACATGTAATAATCTAAAATCTAATTGTAAAATGTAAATTTAACACAATTTTATAATGAGGTTATTTATATGTAAATATGTATTGCGTCATCATGAATAGAAGATTTAATACCTCATTGACTAATGCGTACAGCACAGCTAAGCTAACCTTCGTCTATAAATCAAAGAATTCTCTATAGCAATCAAAGATTTGCCTGCACCTTTTCCTTGTTACCACCAATTGTAATTATAAGTTTACTTGTTTCTGTTAAGGTAGTTATACTGGTAGAATAATAAAAGATCCTCCATCCAGTTACAAAGTAACATTTAAATAATCAGCAATCAGACATTTTGAAGTTATTTGCTAGTTCTATTTCATAACATGCTGAAACAGGACTTTAATGAGATACTTTAAAATCTTTCGAGTAATTAATTAATAATCAAGTCTTAACTTTTTGGTGACATCAGTTAATCATCAAAACCATGATCTTTGCGTCATAGTGGTCAGTCATTCACTTTTACAGTAACATTAAGTTTATTCCGTCATATTATTTAATAATTTTACATCTGAACCAGCTTCAGTTGAATCATCTTTAAATTTTTCCTAATTTAGAGTTTCATTTTTTCAGATTAAATGACTTCAAGGTTGGTTATTCTTAATTTGTAGTTGGCTTTTCTTTTTAGCAGTCAATTAAAGTTATTAGCTCTAGAATTTTAGGCCTTTCTTGTTGTACTAACATTGTTAATTACAAATTATGCTTCATTTCAACGGTTACCGTTCTGTTCGATTAAGTTTACTTGCAGTTTCAATTCAACATGACGATGTTGCGTTAGTGCATATATTCGACTGACCTCACTGTATAAATATGTTACATTTCTATTTTAGAATACTTATTTCAGTATATTACAGGTTGCATGTAGCTAATAAAAACCGAACGAAATAAAAGAAATTTCAGTTGTTCTGCTGGATCGTTTGTTCCTTTTCTCTTCATATTTATAATAGTAACCAGATATAAAAAGTAATTATTTCTTATAATGAACTGACTCTTACATTTTTAAATGTAATTATCAATCTAGTTTTGCATACTGTCTTATCGTTATGATTTTGATCATCATTGTAATATACTCACCACTACATATTGGCATTACGATTATATCGAAATATATATTAGATGATTTAATCCTATCACAGAATGATGTTGGCGGCGTACCTTTGAAAACCAGAAAGCACTGGATTGCTGTTTCATTCTAGTGTGAAACTCATCAGTAGTGCGCATCCTAGATCCTTCAACAGAGGCTTCAGGTTGGTGAACACCTAACCATCTAGCTTTCAACGATAGCCTGTCAACATCAATCTGTGACGAATTCAATAAACTGAACCTAATGCCTATCCCCACAAACCATCTTAATTCAGTCGTACATATGGCAGTTTAGCTATAACATAGAGATAATTGAAGCATTAATATTTTGCTATTAGTAGAGTGATATTAAGTCACTGTATTATTTGATCCATGAGATTATGACGATTACCTTACAAAAGATTAGTCAAAATTATTAATAACCAGGATTGACAAATTGCACACAAATGATAACAGTGTTCCAAAACTCAATTTGACGCATGTCAAAAAGACATCTGATATTATCTGCACATTGTTGATTTGAAATAAATCATCATCATAACTACAGGGAGAATAATCCCCAACTCCAATAAGTTTCTGTTAATTTTTTTGGTCAAGTGACATGTTAAAGGAAAGAGCTTGCTAAGTTTTTTAAACAATCAGTTAAAGTTATTTAGTTTAATGAATATGCCCAACTTAGGAAATTGCCTGGATGTAGAGCAGTTACTATGTAGTATTTATGATTTTATCGTAGATGTACATTTTCATATAAAACATACACATCAAAAAAAGAAAATCAAATAATACAGTAAGCCGAATGCTAATTCTGCTTAAACAGTGGATATTAGGCTTATAGAGCACAACTAGTTAGTTATGAAGTTGTTTCTCGTGCTTATTTTTAAGAAAACTAAATTACCATCAGTAGTGCTTTTAGTTTAGTTATTCATTCGTATTTAGTCTACAGAAAATGTTTTACCTCGTCAGAATGTATATTATATTGACTGGACATAAATATCCTACAGTTTACTAATGTGTCACCGAACTAAAGTGCATTTCATATATTCAAAACTGACATATTTGATTAGTTAAATATTACTAAATGATAACATTCAAAATAGCTACAAGTTATTCAGGTCTGCCTAAATCGCTTAGAATTTCGTGTCTTAAATCGAAAAAAATGACAGTAAAACTGGAATCATTATTGAAATTACTAAGATCTTATTCAAACACTAATCACAATGACGGATCCCAAATTCAGAAAAGCTTCGTCTTCAAGGCAGTTAAAAGATCCACTGTTCATTAGTAAGTTTTGATTTTTAGCACCGTATCATAATGGTTGTGTGATAATTATTTTTGGAATCGAGGTACTGACTTACATCCTCGAGATTTTACAGTGAAATAAATAGAATAAATAACTAGTATTGGGGGGAAGGCATTTTTAATTGATACAATAACATTACATATTCCGATTGTATCAGTAGATTCAGGATGCAACGTTATCTTTACTAATGATGCTTCATTCAATAAGATCAAATTTAAATTTCAGGAAATACGAGTCTTTAATCAGTTTATTATGCCTACTTTATCGGTAACTGAATAATGTTTATAAATGCCAATAGTGTTTAGCATATCATGTAATCAAAACTTAGTCTATTCATTAAATAATGGAAGCTAATTCACTGAATGTGAGTAACTTTCTTTTAAAAACCAGAAACCATTTTGTAAAATGTTTACTTGCTTTTCTAAAGTCAAAGTTTAAAATGTCATGTCCTTTGAGAGTATTACTTTTAAGTATCTTCTGTTTATCATTTCCAATCATACACTGAGTTTATTCAGCCGATTGTTTTGTTTTAACAAAGTATATATAGCAATAACAAAAACAACAAAAGTCACTTGTAGAAATAAGGTAGAGGTCAAGAGAAAATTGGAGAAGACTTTCAAATGTTTTGGTTAGAAACTTGATATTTTTCTCAAAATAAACAAAGATACACTCATCTTTTTTGTTTTTAATGTTATAAAGCATCTTTCTCATGAAATATTTTTCCAATATTTCTCCAATAAAATATTTAGTTTTACTAACAAACATTTGATTCTGTTTTAAAATATTTAGTTACTACATAGATTAAACAGAAGTTATGGGATCTAATACACAAATTAGAAACCTAAAATAGAACCAAAAATTCCGAATGCTGTACTATCAAAAAATCAAGTAACTACTGGGCGTTGCGCTATATGACAAACCAATGAAAGTGGTAATTCTGTACTGACTGTATGTTCACTGTTGCAGAGAATTAAGCGTTACCAACTTGAAAGCCCTAGTTACGAGTCCCTAGAGGAATAGTAGGTGTGCACGTGTGAGGGGCTCCATACTAGGACAAAACATTTGTCTAGTTCTTCCTAGTAACCAACCAACATTAATCTGTGACGAATACAAAAACTAAATGTTTGTTGGAACAAAGCAGCAGAGTAACTGATGTACGGGATTTTTAGATTAAAATGAATGTATATCGTCAACAAACGTATGTCACTGAAATTAGAATAAAGAAACAAACCACTAGATTTTAATATTAAACAAACATCAATACCACATGAATAAAATCAGTATTTGAAGTATTTACCTTAGGTAATAAGCACAAAGTGAACGACTTATTATTATGATTTCAATAATATCATGTTTATTGACATACTACAAGTATCCCACTTTACAAACGCCTTATTCAAATAATCATAAGATGATTATTGTTGAATTCGGAGATTTATTCGTCCCCTGAAATATAAGTTGCGAATGTTTCAAGATCCTATTGTGAAACACGACCTACTGAAACATATAAAGTATAGAATAAATAATTTGGAATGAACGGGTTCGTTCATTTTAAAATGGTCACAAATAACATTAATACATATTAGAAAAAAAATTTTCACAATGTTTTCATTTTAGAATGCTTTATTATTTCTTGTAGATGTAACAAACTACATTGATGGATACATTTGATAACAAAAATGTAGGTAGTTGCTACATCAACAGTTAAAAATTCATTTTATGGTGTACATGCAGAATTATTATTACTGACTCATGTCTCAATTAAGTGAATTGTAAGATGTAGTACAAATTCGAATGGAATAAGATATATAAAATGTAGCTTGTTGAGGAGGAAACCAATAAACGGCGAACACGTGACATACATTTAAAATCGTATTCATTAGACATAGATCATAGCAACAATAAAATTATTCCATGCAATTATAACGAGAAAAATTCTGTACTAAGTATCCTCTAAATATTGATTCAGTTTCATGTCATTAAAGTTAAACGTTTGTCTGTTAAAACTGGTAATAAGCAAAACTTTTAAGTGAAACGTTGATCTATAATACAAATTATGATCAACCGACAGCTGTATGTTTATCACAAGGTAAAATGTTTAAAAATTCCAACAATGTGAACATTAATTGCTTAAAAGATTAAAATAACCTCATTAATCATGTTATTTAGATACATCTTCTTCTTAAACTCAAATCGTATCAAAGACTATTGCGAATCAAAAAGATTGCGTAGAACAATCCAAAGTGCATTCAACGTAATAAAACTGCAACCAAAGTTTTATATTTAACCCCCCCCTCTTCAATGATAATAAACAGTTTGAAGGATGAATTACATAAACTCAACACATTCTGAATCTATCATTTCGGATAATCATGTGAAGTAAGTTACATTTTGGCATTTTCCAGAAACTTATTCCTTCATCAAACCGCCCCTACTCTACAACATCTCCCACATCAGTTTACCAACGACTTCGTCAAAAATATCAACAATTTTACATTAGCTCACTTAGTCGTAACACATCGTCCAATTAACATGAATGAATTATTCACTATAATCTATCATGTGAGTAGTTGTACTACAAGACCAGTCAGATTCGTGGTGATTCAAGTAGCATCAGTGATATGTGTACGGGTTACAATGCTGCAACTCAATGCACAGAATCAATACATTCAATCTCTTCCTTCCCAATAATCAACTCAACATCTCATATCTCTATATTCATCACAATTATATTATGAATTAATTCGACGCTTGCACATATAAACGTCTCTGTTTGTATTTCTATTGATTGATTTTATCTCATATGAATATTACCTTCACTGTTCTCATCGATCCCAACTCTCCTTGCAATTACTTTTCTCCTTCCCCTTCTTCGTGTTGTTATTCTTGTGCCTGTAAACACATTGTATTTTAATACCGTCTAATCCACTCCACTCCAATATTTCTCACTTCATTTACATCATTTCTTAGGTGGCGTAATTTTGGAACTAAGCATTTGATGGGAATATTATTTTGACTATCATTCTTGAAACCGTTATTATAATGATTATGATTAGTCCTACACAAATGTGGGGAATTTAATTATTACTTGCCCCCCCCCACCTCTCAATTTACATATTTTTATTTTATTAATATCACTTCATGTGTTATTAGGTAATCAATGAAAGCTATTGGTGTTGCAGAAAGACTACATGATAATAAATCTAGGACTTCCATCACTCGAAATATGAACACCAATTTCATATCACCATAACTTAATTCACTTGTCTCAAAATTTTAGTAAACTACATTTAAACTACAAAGTTATAAGAAACACCTTTCTATGGCGTTGTGGCTTTCACCTCTTCTCCAATTGGTATCGGTTAGTGGTATAAACTAGTTTCAAATCGAACAACCTCGATAATGTATTTTTAGTGCCTTAAAGTGACCTGACGTTTGTATATAAATGTAATTCAGCGTATTTTGAAGACTGTTGAATTTGAGCTTAGCATCACAAGCGGATATAAGTTAAACAGCCATTAAATCTAGGAAGCACTTGGAAGCTGTTGCGCCGTAACATGGACCTCGTAAACAGTTCTCATCTACAGCCCACCGCAGACTCCAGATCAAAACTTTCGGGCTTCTAGGGAAACGCTTAACCACCAGACCACTGAGTCGGCTAGCATCCAATCTTTGATATTTCCAACCTAGTCTATCCCCGACAGATTTTGCTGCACTCTCTATTGCCATTGCTGGATACTTGCTTTACACCCGATATAATTGGATGAAATTTATTATTGGAGTTTATTTTTTTCTTATGTATATAGTTAAAAAGTTAAAATAGTCTTAAACTATTACTTAAATTCATTCTTCCACTTTCTTACTGAAATTAAATAATACGCTGTATGAAGATTTACTGACCTCATGCTACATTTGAGCTTAAATTTAATACTTTTGCATGCCATCCATCATAATGACGATGAAAAATTTATTTGATACACTTAAATGCATGCATTATTCAATATATCGTATGTGAATACATTAAGTAACATAAACGGATAAAGAAGTAGTACCTAGGAAATGTATGAACTCATGCTTGAATAATTCTTGATCCATATTGTTGGTACTTTTTAAATTGTTTAGCATGATTCATTATTATAATTTAATCAAAAAGAAAAAAAGAAACCTTTTCTATTCAAAGAATAAGTCCATCATTTTTAAAACAGATGTCGAAAACGAAAGGAAAACATCATGAAAGTTACATACTTAATATTCGTTTGGTTTAACGCGCTACATTTTCATCATATATCATAGTTATATGTAAAACAGAAATAGTTCATATTACTAATCACAGTCACTTTACATGAAATAGTTCACGGTTTATTAAGCATAACCTTTATGTTGAGGCTCAGAATTTCTTCCATTTTTCATGGAAACAAGAATATGTAGCTGTTCAGAGTAGTCTCCTTTTAATAGCATTAAGGTTATTGTGGGAATGTAGGCTTCATTTACCACTGTGGAAGCAATTATATTGATTCAACATTCTCCCTTCATTAGTTGTTTTTCAGTTCTGGTATTATCTTTTCCAGTGAATTGTTGAAAAAGCTTGATTTCATCTGAAAAAATATTGACATTTTGTCCATGCGCATCAAAGCTTCTTTAATACTTTTGTCTTGGTGAGTTATCAGAATATTATCATTAATTAACTGCATATATATCCTGCGTTCTTTATTCAGCAAATCGTGAAATTTTGATATTTTTTTATTAAGAAACTGCTTGCGATAGTTTTTCAGTGACATTCTCCACATATTCAATGAATTATTAATGTTCAGTCGCTAAACGATGGTGCAATATGTGTGGTCTTTTAAATATGTTTTATTCAAGTTTTGGGATATGTGAGCACACAGAATCTATAAAGTTTTGTACATGACGTTTAAGAGGTTTCGATTTGGATAAGTATGACTTCACCACAGCATTTTCGGATATTTATGCTTATCAGTGCATTCATAAAACATCTAAACTTATTTCCTGATTTAGAAACCTTTTTATTAAAAAAAACGTAGAAAATCGATAAGTTTGTCAACCGCCGAAGAGTCCTTGGAATTTTCTATTGAATGGAAAACACCTATCGAGTCATGAAAACAAGAATTTCGTTCACTGAGTAGATCACTGTCTGACGATTTTATTTTCATTAGCTGTACAATAACTTATGTATATATGATCCCAGTTTTACTGTAGAAGAAATTATATTTATTCAACACTTTTCCTTTATTTACAACTATGTATGAAAGGTCAATTCTTCATCTTTTTTCTTGGAATCGAGGTAAGCATACAAAAAAACTATGTTGCAGATTTTATAATTTCTTAGTAGTATGTTAAACTTACTTTAAATTTTCTCATGGTTATCTCAAACAACTTGTAACGTAAGTTTTAACATGTTTATTAAATTGTTTTATCTACTGACTAAAGACAATATGCTGATTTACGAAATATAAATCCATACGCTAATAAATATAAGCGAATCTACAACTTTTAGTGCCAGTAAATTAATTTGCCACTTAGGTAACAAAACAAATATAAACGTAACACTTAAAATCAATTAAGTCTTATTTACTTGCCTTTTCTTTGTAAGCCTACTTTTTAATTTTCTTTAACCACTGGGAGTTAAAATTTTGGCATATTCACTATCTGCGTATCATTTGACAGTTTAATTAATTCAATAGAAAATATTTTTTGTTTTAATTTTGAAAATGAAAGTCAAATCAACAGAATCAAGAAAAAGGTAAATGTAAATCAATAACCGTAAACTCATAGAGAATGGAACAATCTAGTTCATAAATTCATCTAATCATGTACGTAACTTCAGTGTACTTGATAAGCAGCTAAAAAGAACTACATACATTCAGTAATTATATACTAGAATCTTTTAAAAATTGAATCAACACTAATAAGTAACCATATTATTATAACATCGTAAAATGTAAAACATGTAGAAGAGAATAATTTTGAAATCAGTAATGAATAAAATATAGTTGATAACTATTCCAATTAATTTTGTATTCAATGGCAAATGTAGAAGAAACTGATAACGATTAAAACAAACTTTCTTATTTATAGATAGGATGTATTTGAATCTTCCTTTGGATTTGTTATGGACTGAAACTGATCACTTGTTGTTGCTATTTGTGCATCCTGAGCGGATTGCCTCGATACAGAGGTAAATCACAAGCACTGTTTAAGTTGGATTACAACTGTGAAACCAACTCCAGGAGGAGCGTTTCGTTTTATTTGGGACTCGTCAGGTGGATGTACGTACATCACAGTACTTTTCTAATATTAATAATAATAATAATAATAGCCTTATTCAATAGTATGTTCAGTACAATATGAACTTTCAGCGTACAGTGTCCCAACAAGTTGCTCATTTACCATGTGCACATCTGGAAAATGATATATATATATATATATATATGTATATTAATATATATATATATAATGTTAACAACAAAAAATATATAAATATAATAAATATTATGTGTTTATGTGTAAAAATTTAGATTACGCTAACATAAGGAACAGGAGTCTTTGCATTACATAATTATTCGTATTTTAAGAGCATAGATATCTAATTAAATAGACTCTTACAAATTTTTCATCACATAACACATGTGCTAAATATGGAATAACAGAGCATTTATACTTTTCCTTACATGCTTGAATTCTAATGTATCAGCGTTCTGTTCTGACAAAAGATATACAAGGTGAAACAAGGTGAATAAAGAGAGTGGTTTATATCAAAAAGAATAACATTAGATATCTGTCTGCAGGATTTTAAATGTCTGTCTACAACCGTGTTTATATTAACGTTGTAGTTCTCACCATACACTTTACTAACAGCTTTCAGTACTCTACGCAACACAACATAGTGTTTTCTCATAAGTCCGAGAAAAAATAATGGGGAATAATATTAAACAAATGGTAATATACTGGAACTGACAAATTGTAACAATAAGTGCTTGGTAGTTCAAAAACTACATAATCGCTTTACATAGTATATTAAGCTAAAAACCCTCTTTGATATAAGCAAAACATGCGAAGACCGAGATAGATGAGAAGTAAAAGTAGCATCAGTATAAGTAACATTCAACGTAGTCTTCATTGTGGAGTTATCAATTTTACAAACATCGTGCGAATTTACAAGAGCATTTAGGTCTTTTTCATGTCATAGACTGAAATTGACTGTTTGACATTTGGAGTGATTAAGTTGAAGACCATTCAAACTAGACCTTTGTTCAACATTCGCTAAGAAACAATTCATTTCACAACAATTTAAGGTAGCGTAAACAGGCTTACGAATAAAAAGATCATTCGCTTACTTAACAAAGGTATTTTTTCATAGGAGATGGCAGGTTATTCAAGAAAAATGAGAAAGAAAAGGGAAAAGGACATCACCTTGAGGTACACCAACTTTTGTTAATAGGTGAGGGGAGCACTTTCCTTTGTACACAATATATTGTCTACCTCCGGAGAAATAGAAATACATCCAGTTGATTATCCAGCTTTTTATGCTCCTATTCTCAAGTTTATTCGGTAATATAGGTCTAGGAACGAAATCAAAGGAGGAAGTATAGTCGAGAAACGTACCTCGGATATACTTTTCACCCATTATTAAGCCAAACACTATATTATGATACAAGTCAACTGCCGCGTCCAGTATACTTCTATTGCAGCTGTATGCGAACTGATATGGGTCGATATGCCCTTTCATTGTTGGCTGTAGCTTACGTAGTAAAAGTTTCCCCATAGTTTTGAGAAAGGAAAAGGTTATAGCTATGGGTTTAAACTTAACATTACTACCAGAAGACGCTTTCTTTAGTATAGGTATTATTTTTATCTTCTTCCAAGCTTTTGGTGTCACGCTTGTGAAGAAAGATTTGTTAAAGGTACTAGTCAGTGGCTGAAAAGTAAGATAAGTACATTTCTTCAAGAGAAGGTTCAGAATCTCATCAGGACTTGGGTATCGTGATGGTTTGAGTGCCCTCAGATATTCTGAAACTTTTATTTTGGTGAATATGGAGCCGCGATGCTCATTCGATTTACAGTGATCAAAAAGCATCTGATCAGATCCATACCGTAGCAAAGACTCATTTAACGAATAAGCATTTAAATATGTATCTTCTGTAATCTGTTTAGTGTGAGTAAGTTCTTTGAATAGTTTCCAAACATTAAAATAGTTTTTACAGGATAGTAGCTTTTCAGCATACAATGACTTCAAACGCTTTACTTCTTGACATATGGGGTCATTTAACCTTCTAATTTCAGTATAATATTTGTTCTTGTAGTGACTTTCTTTTTCTCTCCTCAGTCGTTCAAGATGTGGAGAGATCATTCGGTCAAATCTAATAGAAATTGTTTTACTAGGACCGTAGACTTTAAGGCAAAACTTGAGATGTGAACTAGTGACATCTACAGAGGTTTCTAACGATTTATTTGTAAAGAGGTCACAGTTAGTTTATCCCAGCATTTTATTCAACTTGTAGATGTTTTCATTTGAGTAACTTGTACATTGATGTTCACGTCGGAACTCGAACTGAGTTCGTTTCGTGCCAAACGTGCTAATTACCTGCAATCTACTGCTACATCGAGGTAATTCGTCCAGGATGTACACTCAGCAACAGAGACTGACCTGCTTCAGTCTATGAAAAATCATTGGAAGATTCAAATGCATTCTAATTATATGTACATATCTGTTGTATGAGTGTAACCGTCTGGACTTTGTAGCCTAGTGATGATCGCGGTGGCGTTTTGAATGAAATGTGGTGAGGTCGAGTTGTAGTGTAAATATTGCAGGCACATCCAGTTAACGATTCCGAAATAGGACGAAACGCGCGTCCTAGATTTTGCTTGTCAGTCACAATCCAACCTAAACAAAACTTTCTAACTAATAATCTAGTTGACTATGATGTTTCTATGGAGAATTTACACTATTTACATTGTCAAATATAACTAAATGTCTGCTTCATATCAAATTAAATATATTCAGCTAGCTAATATCTGCCATTGTATTTCAATATGTGTATGAGCATACAAGCACATTAATTTTTCGAACCCCTCATTATGTGAATGTAAATATTAGATCAATGGCTTAAGTGAATACAGTGTACTAAATGCATATTTAATTTCCAATTGTTACAAAAGTAATAAAGCAATTTAAGTAATAAATCTACGTTATTTAGTATACTGATAATCTGTCATTCATTGAGACTTTTCAAGTTGACTTGAAATATTTCATTTAACACTACGATAATAATAATGATAATGTATCATTTTATTTGGATTGTGTAATTTCAATAAAAGATTACCAGAAACAAGTTACAATTCGTTCCTTTCAAAAATCTGTATAAAGTTAAAACTACAACTTCCTTAGAATACTTTAGATTCAATTTATTTCTCTGTACACAAATAGAGTAAATAGATAATCTTTAATTTCCATGTAGATTCATAACTTCGTTTTCATTTTGAATATTTCCTATGACCGCATTTCGGTGAATTATGTATTTACGTCCCTATTTTGTTTATTATCTTCATCCGTTCATAACAGCTGTGTTCATTAATGTATAATCGAATCCTTTCAACTACTCTTGAAAATTCTCATTCCTACATGACCCTTTAAATTGATTTTCGTACCTTTTCCATTTCACCTAACTAAACTCTAAAATATTCAATTAATTTACCTATAAATATTCTGAATTCGTTTTCCCTTTAGCTTCAACCTCCAAAAAATCTATTGTTAACTGTTAAACAATCCAAATCATGATCTGCACGCCTATTATTACTTTGCGTTATCTTAAATCAATAGCCTGCATGTAGCTGATGATAATCCAACAAAATGTATTTGATCCAAAGAAAAGTGTTACTTCCAGAAATATAAGGAAATACTTTCATATTAAAGATGTGCATTGGATAGTTAAAAAGTTTTCAATAACAGCATTAGATTTCATAGCATAGTGCAACACAGATTGGTTTGTGTTATGTTGGGCGATTAAAGAAGAGTAATGAACTTTTAGAACTGTATTTTGGAGGACTAATTCAATTATTTTGGTTGTGAGTAGTGTAAACATTTCATTTCTACTGTTATTAAGTTCCTCCTACACTATCCTCCCGTTTAGCATATTTACTTTTGGGATATTGTTTCTTACTATGAACTACGGTTGTGTACAAGTTGTCCCTATTCACTACCACTAACTCTTTTGTTCTGTTTTAAAGTTAGATTCCTAATTGGTTTGCTGTGCGGTCAGGTTTTATGTATGTATAAAGGAATACGTGGATTATAATACAATTATGGTCCTGTCTGGTTGGTCTATCGTCTTGTCATTGTGTCTCCGGCTTGGGAATGAGTGGACATAGGGAAGATGCGCAGTTATCGACTATGCACACCCAATTGGCGTTCTCTAAATCGACCAATTTATTTTGCGTCATAACAGTTTGTTAATGCAACTTATAATAACTCATATATGGACGTAATTTGGAAGTGCCTACATCCTCCCATTCATGTTGTTATGAATTGTAATTAATCAATCTCTGCCACATTATATGGGGGAGTCCACAAGTATAAGTAAAGTTGTATTGTGGATGGCAAGTGGAGTCACGAACGTGCACTTAACCTTATATGAAGCTTTCCTGATGTGTCTCTATCTTATTGTCAACGTTCAAATTGGAAGTCGAACGCAACTTCAAAACTCTAGTTAGTTTGTTTTAAGCAACATTACATTTTCTACTGAGATACTGAGTTCTAGTTTAAGCAGTAACACTGAACTACAGGTGTGTCGGGATGACGAGTCCAGGGTTGGACAAAACGCATGTTTGAGATTTTGCTTTCCAGTCACATTACAACATTAATCATACAATGTTAGATATTATTATTTTATGATATATCGGTGTTAACAGCTTCCCAAAACTTCAACGATGGATGATTTATGTATAATTCAATTCTGTATCAAGCTTTGTTGATATTGTTAACAGTTCTACATCAAACAAAGGCATGTAATTCATTACATAACACTTAATTTCTTTCTTTACTTTAAATCCTTATAGTTGCATAATATAACTGAGATGGAAAATTAGTGATTTATAAATGTAGTTTAGAAATCTTTAGCATGTTATGATAGTACAAAATGAATGTTATTTATTAAAATATTTTTAGTTTGATAAGTCATTATAATTCGTACTTAGAAAAAAGATACCCAGTTGTTATGAATACTACATGTTTGTGATAAATAATTAAAACCTATCTTTCTCTATTCTGAATCGTTGATGAGAAAGATCATCATCTAAAGATTATGAATTACACTGTTTCCTTATTATGTGAAAATATTTGTAATGAAACTAAACACTTATTCAGGCTTTTGTGCGTTATGTATACACTGGTGCTATCAACAGATCAACTAACACTACGACAGACTTCAAGCAGTTTCAAATTGAAATTAGCTTGTATTTTCTTTTTTACATAGTTAAGGACGAAATCTAATCGGATACTGTTTTAGATATATGCATCCTAAGCAGATTATCTACATAAAGTGTAATGTCATAAGAGTGAATAGAGTTCATTCATAGCACTTTACAGAACAATTCGCATTAAAAGCGAATATGGTAAAATAGACTGATCAAATTTTCCTTCCAACAGCAACAACAACAGAAAGACACAAGTACGTTTTTATATTATGTAATCTTATAATTTTCACACGTTTGACTCAACTGCTTAATAAACACTGCAGTGGCGTTTAACTAAATTGGGTTAAAACTTGAATTTCAACAGTTAATATGTGAACATCAACAATGTGCATCTAGATGACGACTATCATATAAAACGAAACGCACATCCTTGATTTTATTTCCCAGCTACAATCAATTTTTATCAGTTTTAAATTATTCTGATATCAATCTTTAGCAAATTATTCCAAGTTATCACACAAAAAAATCAAATAATAGTCTAATACATAATTTTTTTAAAGCATTTTTAATTTGTACTAAATTCACCATATTCATCTCCCTGGAACTCATTCTCCTCAATAATTCAATTATGATTGTTACTGTGTAAAAAGTATTAGTATTGATAATCAATCAGTTTACTCTTAATATTATTTATTACTTCAAATTAATGTACAAGGTATATGTAAACGTTTGTATATACAGTTCACTTATTAAATTAAAAATGTAACGGTAACCAGTAAACTATACTACGAATTGATTTTCAGCTTTCTATTCAATTATAATTTGGTATAAAATGCTTAAATGAGTTGAAATCTCAAGCAGAACGAAATGTGTACCATAGATTCCACTTGTCAGTCACAATACAACGTCTGTTATATATCTGAATTATTACTGTATTGAGCTAATCTGCTCAATGGGTCGATCCAAACACCTTTTTGTTACTTTAAATAAATACTTATAAAATACTGACTATTTATAAACATACTCTGGTAGAAGTCTATGATGATGAGTGACCAATGCCTGTAGTCAAATATATACATTCTTAAGAAAATCAAATCAAATCCCAGACAAAGAAACATCAAATAATAGCAATAAAGTTTAAAAGGATGAGACCTTTGAGCTTCTTCATAGTAACTGTCTAACTAAACTTATTTCCATCACTATGCCTTTCTTCTACTTTCTTAATAACAATCGAATATAAACTGTGGAAACTAAATAACAATAAAGTGAATTCCTTTTATTTTCATAACAAATATCATTACAGATATAAATGTAATCAGACAGTATATGTTCAAAACATGAATGGCATGATTTAGTCACACTTTTCATCTTTTTAACATGATTTGAATCTATTTTTGGTCATGATATAATGCTGGCCAAAAGATCATTGTAAACCATAGATCACTGAATTTCTATTTCATCCTAGTTTTATACCCTTCAAGGATGTATACGTAAGATACTAAATGGCGCCAAACAGCATATTTTTCAACCCACATCATTCCATTAGATTAATGAATCAGAATCCAATACTTCATATTTTCAAGTTACTATCAAATAACTAGTTAAACTATCTCTTTAATAAACTACTAAAGTGCAATAAAACTTGTAAGTTAGAAAACTTATCTGGACATTTTCAGTTTACTAAAAGTTAAAGCAAGTATAACGTTCAAACTACTAAGAAATGAAGATATTATGTAAATCGGAAAAACAATCAACTGTAATTAAAATATCCTAAATATATCTTTATATCATAGACTGTTTAAGAAAGAAATTTATCATTGTTTCCAGGGCTTCTCTATATCTTTGTGTTTTGAGTGATTACTCAAATACATGCATTACTTTTATTGATTTTATACTCGAGTACTTTAAAAAATGTGACAATTTTAAATAATTCGCTTTCATTGATTTTTATACTGATCACTTAATTGTATATTTGATGGAGAAAAACAAAAACAAATTGTTGATAGTCATTTACAATCTTGAAATTGTATCATTTGACAGCTATTTTGTTAACAACTATTTTCTGCTATGTTTATACTAAGTATAGGGTAATCATAGCTTTTTCACTTTAGAAAGGACATTGAAAGTGATAAACTAAAGTAAGAACTTCTCAAATGAATTGTTTAATCGTCTAATCAACATTTATGCTATTTCTGACACATTTTCAAATGTAGGTAAGCCTATATCTCTCACATTGTATAACATGAACACTGCTAAAACTGCTGATATTTATCAATTATTCTCAATCTATATATCAAAGTTATCAGATTTATTTAATTCAAGCTGATTTATTTTAATCACATATGAATCATTAGGAATTGACCATTCATTTTATTTATTTTATGAAAAATAAACAAACACAATGTTTTTTTTTACATTAAGCTTTGTATTCATAAATTTCATTTCGATAAATTTTTAAATAATTACAAATCTGTTGATGAATACCCCCTATTCATAAATTGTGATAACCATAACATTGTATGTTTTATTGTTAATACGTTTAGATTGAATATATGCTTCAAGAACTTTACAGATTCCTTTGTTTCTGGTGTAAGTAAAATAAAATATCTTTCATAAATACTTGAATAGTGGAACAATAACTATGTGGTTAATATTATCAGAAATCAAAGTAAACAAAATAAAATTATGACAGTACTTTAGTAAAGAAAATGAATGAATAGAGTTTCATTTAAAGATGAAATATCCGTTGAAATGCTAATACTAAGGTTGCACAAATAGTTTGAAGAGTATTCAGCGTAATGAAAGTGCAACCAAAGTTTTATATTTTACGCCTCCCCCCCCCACGACCAAGGTAATAAAGAGTGTGAAGAATACATTACTGAAATTCGCCAAATTTTTGAGAATGTAAAGCAAGTTACATTATCATATTCTTTAGAAATTTATTCTCCCCCCTTATCCTCACCCACCCACCCCCCCACACGCACATACTCTACATCATTTCCCACATCGATTTACCAATGACTTCGTCAAAAATATCAACAATTTTACATTAGCTCACTCAGTCGTAACACATCGTCCAATTAACATGAACCAATTATTCACTATAATCTATCATGTGAGTAGTTATACTACAACACCAGTCAGACTCATGGTGATTCAAGTAGCATCAGTGATATATGTACGGGTTACAATGCTGCAACTCAATGAACAGAATCAATACATTCAACCTCTTCCTTCCCAATAATCAACTCAACATCCCATATCTCCATAATCATCACAATTATATCATGAATTAATTCGACGATTGTACATATAAATGTCTCTCTTTGTATTTCATTGACTAAGTTTATCTCATGTGAATATTATCTCCAGTGTCATCATCATTCTCAATTCTCCGTACAATCAATCTTCTTCTCCTCCTTCTCCATATTGTTGTTCTTGTGCCTCTAAACACACTAAATTGTAATGTCATCCAATCCCATCCACTCTGATATTTGAAGGACATCAGATCGATACTTCTCCTATCTTTTGATCTTATATACTACGTCGCCGTTGTTTATGACTCGGGAAACCGTCACCAGGCTTTGATAGCTTGCATCCACGTGTGTTATCGTCGCTGGCAGACATTATCTCAAAACTACTCACAGTGCTTTTCAATATATTCCTCTCCCAAAAGACTGGAAGTATGTTTTAGTTAGTCCTATTATTCAGAATGTGGAAAAACAACCACAGACTTGTCAGTTTGATCAGTGTTATTGTTAAGATTTCAGAGAGATTCATCCGATATAGACTGTTTCAACATTGAGACTTATGACCTATTAATGGCAGAACAACACAGATTTTGAACATTCTGATTTCTAGAAGGGATTGAGTGGTTGCGGACGATCAGGGACTATATGTAGATGGAGTATTTATAGACTTTAACGAAGCTATTGAAAAGTGTCTCACGTAAGATTCCTGCACAAGCTCTCTAATTATGGCAAAACAGGAAAAATGCAGGCATGAAGTGAAAGTTTTCTGTGGGTCAGGTTAAACTGCACGCTGTCCGAGTGGAAATCTGTTGGCAGGGAAGCACCTGAACGTGCAATACTACGCTTTCTATTATTTTTGTTACATGTAATCGAGTTGTCAAATTTCTTTGAATCTTCATCACTACTGTTTGCTAATGACGTTAAACTTTGGAGGGTAATACAATTGGACACGGAGTGACTTCAAGCTGATCAAGATGATTTAGTTAGATGGTCTAAAATCAGTGGTTTGAAAATAAACTCTACTAAAAGTGTATTAATGCAAATAGGACACGGAATTTTCTTTCAGTACACAATGTGTGGAACACTATTACGATTAGTCATACAATATAAGGATTTAGGGGTAGTCATGAGTAGAAATGAGAAGGCATCGACTCACTGTAGCGCAGATGCAGCCGGAGAAGTTCTCTCGTCACGGTCACTTTGCAAGGTTTTCAACTGTTTTCGTGCAAATATTTTTAGAATATTTTACTCTACCTACATTAGACCTCATCTAGAATATTGCATCTAAGCAGCTAGCCCGTGTTTTGTCAAAGATGCGGATACTCTTGAGAAGGTTTAAAGAATGGACACTAAGTTAGTGACAGGAGTCTTCAGCTTCTTGCATGAGGAGAATCTAAACCGTTTAAACTTATTTCCTTTGTCTTACCGTAGAACAAGAGGCGACTTAATATTAGCATTATTTTGGTTACTAACTTGTCCTAAATTTTTAATCCTTTTAGGATAAATCAATACCGAGAACATCATAAAAAATTATGTCACGATCGAATAAACTTAAATTGAGCTTCAGCTTCATCCTTTCAATAGTTAACGACTGGGACGCCATACCAGAGCAATTGGTATCAGCACCATCGTGAACACTTTCAAAAAGAGACTGGGAGACTTGACACAGTCCTTTTAACCTATTATCTTTACAAGTAAGAGTGACTACTTAATAAGAGAGACATGTAAAACCAAACTTGGAAATCAGTTAGTTACTTAAAATACCTACACCAGGATAAAGAGAGGAGAAACGTTTCAACTTAATCTGTTAACTCTTAAGAATGAATATAGAGGAATACAATTAAAATGAAAACTCACATTTTAGATTAGTATAATGACTAGAGAAGATAGAATAGCCGTTCATAGTTTATTGAGTATCAAAGTACGGTGTATTTATGTGGATTTTCAAGGATTCTCCAAAACAGACGGCCTTATCTTAGTGAACTAACACATTTAGGTTAATTTCTTGTATAAAGTAAAGAAATAAAACTTAACGATTTAATAAGTTGACTCCCCTTATTTGCAATGAAAAGAAGTTTGGTTAAATGATTGTTTTACCGAGATAAAGCTGTCTGCTCCAAAGAAGCTTTCAGCATTTGTATAAATAAACTACACCTTTGTGTTCAAGAAAACTTTATACAACCGTCCTTCTATATCCCTCAAACTATCTGTAAAAGTACTTATGTTCTATTCTAATTTTATTTATATGTAATCATTTTTAATAATTGATTAATTTATGTAGTTGGAATTCGATTGCATCAACACCTCACAAATAAATCATCTCAGATGGATGAAAACACTATTGTCATTATGAACAGCCAAACATTTCGAATCTACTACTGTCTGACTGATCAATTAAAATCTGGAAGATCTTAATCAGTTCTATAAATTGCTTAATATAACTAATGTTTTATTCATATTGATTTTAAACTTGAATATTGAACACAGTCAAATGGGCACCTTCAGTTAATTTAATTAAATCATTCATAAAATAACTTGTATTTCATATAAAAGTTATCGCTAATTTTCCTCAATTGGGCCATTTGGCAAATCACTTCCAACTACATTAGCATTAGAAACAACTCAAATCCAAGTTACAACATTTTGATGGGTTTTTAATAGATGTTCAAAAATTTATTCACAATATCACTCAGCTTGTGATTAATATAATAAAATTTTAATAAACTAACCGAGATGTTATTTTGGAGCGTTAAATAAAACTCTTCAGTAGATGATCAATTACATTCAATCTAGTAAAGTTGCATCTTACAAAGTATCGTCAAATAAAAAAAAACTTTTCGACATCATTTTCTCACTACTGAAGATGTCGTCTAGTAATATTAGTTTAACTCGTGATGATAATTAGTAATAAAATAGTCACTTCAATCCAGTTTTCGTATTAGAAAACTACTGAATCACAATAAAACTGTATTGTTCCACTACTGATTTTATTGATAATTTACTAACTTAATTAAACAATGAATTACAATATTCAAGCAAATGTGACTAATTTGTTTCAGTATTATGAATTGGAAAGATTTTAAAACTTTAAAACTAAAATGCAATTTGCGTTAAAATCTAATATTATCTAGTATCATTTGCATAAATGGATACACAATAACTTTTATTTGATTCTCCGGATCATTTTCTATTACTGTCTTGTAAGGCTTGTAAGCTTTCTGAATACTTTTTCACATATTAAAATGCTTTTAGGGTATTATTTAGAGCTTTATTTGCTATTTCACACTAAACCTACAGTCATACTTCTAAACTTTTTATTCTAAAGTATATTCTTTTTACGTCGACGTACATATGTTTAAATCTCTCTCTTATTTTTGGTTTCTTTCAAGTAATTGCGAACTCTCTGTTTTTTCATGGCTCACTAGTACATTATTTTGTACGTTACCTTATACGTTACTTAAAAGTTGTTAATCGCATTTACTCTTTGTTCAAGGTCATATTATTTTCGTTTTAGTTTCATTTTTGTACTGATCATGGTTAGTAACTACTAAAAACCAGGGAGCACTAATAAGCTGTTTCATCTTAGTATGTGACTCATCAGTAATGTGTACTCCCGATTTCGTTGAGTGGTGCTAATGGCTAAGCCTTCGCCATAACTTACTGAATGTTTAGTATCTTACTCTTCGGTCAGATTGAAGGTACACCGCTGACAAGTTCCAAACTAAAATTAAACGGTGCTTCTTGGTATACAATGATAACCAGCAGAGATTAATCTGTGATGAATATGAAGAATGAAACTAAATTAATTTCTGATTTAAACAAAACTACTTTAACTGAATTTACAGGAATTAAACAAATTAAACAAGTAATTTTAATAATAAAATTTCTAATAAACTATAAGTATCAATGTAAAGGGCAGCAGGAAATGCGTAAACAGACTGTATTAACAGTGAGATATGTGTAAATGTATCTATGATAATTCATTTTCCGTATATTTATGAAAAAAGAAAAGAAATATATTTAAATAACGTTTACGTACTTCTATTTATCAGTTAAATCTTTCTTATGTATTTCACAGTGGACATGTTCAAACATTAATTTACTTTGATGTATAAAGTATTGTTAATGTTATATTGGAGGGAACTGACTAAAATTCAATATTTAATGAATGAAATTAATTTTCCTGCATAAACCGAGCAATATGGTGTGACATTAAAGATTAAAGAACACTCTAATAGTATATCGTTACATATTAGAATATAACATTATTTAGTACTCAGTAGTTTTTGTTAACTTTCTAGATAATTCTAGTCTACAATTAGGGTATTATTTTCAAATTACTTATTCTTGAAAAGTCCAAAAAAACTAGGATCAAATTTCTTTCCAATGCTGAATTGTTTTCATTAGTTCTAGGGTTAGTATTAGGTCGCATTGAAAACCACATTTAAATCCTTGAGGAAATCTCTACACCAACTCTCATCTCATTAATATTAAGCATACCATACCATACACTTACTAAGTGATAAATGAGTTTATTAATAAAGTTGATTTAAGCCAAAAATTAGAACAGTCTGTAAGTCATAATTTATTTGGCTTAAACTAACTTCCGTATTAAATAGCACATATTATGATAAGCATGATTATTTATACGAATTACATTACATTAGACCTACCAACCGATGGTCGAATTACGGTTAAATCACATGACATTCTTAATGATAGGTCTAGGTTCACTATTAAGGCCTATTTTGGTTAATATTTTTATGAGCTTCCTGAAACGAACAAAGCTGAAACGTGAAATCGTAAATCTTACATACTACAGAAGGTAGGCTGATGATACATTTATTGCTAACAAAAATCTGAACCATATTTCCCAACTGCTTGGTTACTTCAGTGGTGCATATACAAACATTGTATAAATTCTAAGTTATAAAAATTTTTTTCAATGCATCTATAACATGTTCCACACATAGATGGGATTAAAATATTTAATCATTTATGTATACTGCCCACCCACCTCTCAAAGTTATATTAACCCTGGTTTTTATGTTACTAACTTTTTAATTCTGTATATGTTATTCAGATATGAAAATCATGTTATTACAAGTAATGACGTCGATACACAATAGTAGGATTACAGTAAGAAGCATAAACATGACAATGAATCTCTTTAATTTCCAGATTTTCTCTCCTTTTATCTAATGTCAATAAAAACTAACATTTAGATGGTCTTATTTCTAGTCACTCTGCAACCTTTTCTTCCATCTGATATTATCTTTGATTTCACTCCTGCGTAGTTTACTTTCTTTCATGAATCTATTTTGAAATGATTTGTATACCTGTGAATTTTCGTATCATACCTTAGATCATTATTATTATCTCAGTATATATTTTAGTTGAAGTGAAACATGAAAGTATTGGGCAAATAAACAAACGAACATGTGTACATATATGTTATTGTAATAGAATGTATTTAATGATTAAACAAACATGTGGACACATGTATCAGTGAAAGGGAGTTCTCTTATAATGAAAGAATGAAATTAAGCAATATGTAAATATATTTTGATCAGGCTGAGAACAAAGTTATTCAAATGAGGAAGAGAAAAGTATGAGGCTGAAAATATTCATCAAAGACAAATAGTATGAAATAATCCGAATGAGAGAAAATAAAGGTATCAGAATAGACAGGATAGAATAAACTCAAAGAAGACAAAACAATTGAACTGAAGACGGAGATATAAATACAGGGTTCAGTAAGACTGATTGTATTCAATCAGTATGTGCAAGGTTAACAAAATGACTGATACTTCATGTAGTGGGTTGGCAAATAACATGTATGTCAATATTTCAAAGGACATATGTTGGTAATAATAATTAAATATGGCTAAACGAAATTTCCGTAGATGGTATCAAAGAACTCATACTTGCTATGAACATAAGTGTTAACGTGGAAGATACCACACTATGATGTGTAATCGTACGTCTGTGTATCTGATTCTAATGATTTTGTTTCGATGGTTAGGTTATTTAATTAATTTGAAAGCATTTGCACACTTCTATTTTAGTTGTCATGGACTGAAAATTATAAGCTTCTGTTGCCACGTTTGTATCCTGAGTGGATAGCCCCGAAACAGCTGTGGTCCAGAAGTATGAATAAAGTCCCATTATAGCTGGTAAGTTCAGTTCATGATTAATGTCTCCTTCTATTTGAAATTCGTCAGCTGCATGTACTTGTATCCATATTGATATTCATTCAAGGACTCACGTTTATACTATACATATCAACCACACATATGGAAACAAACACTAATCACTGTAAGTTTATAACAACATTTACGGGAAAATACAAGCACTTTCAAATTATATATAGACACTTGTTGTATTAGTTTACCGCTCCGATTTAGGAGCTTAGTAATGAACACGATGCTGTTTGACACTAACGAACCGGGCCAGAGTCATGATGTGAGCATTAACGAGGATCCACCTATATCATGCTAACAAGTCCGAGTTGAGATAAACACCAGTCCTAGATTCCACCAAACCAGTTATTCTACAAATTTAATCATAAGTTATTTCAGGCTTGAAAAACAATTCTTAAATATGTACTACTGCCAGTGCTGAAGCATTTCACTAAAACATGATTCTAAATGCCTAGGCTAATCAATAAATAAATCTGTCTCGTGTTGATTGGTAAGATATTCAGATGTACATTAACTTATAATTTTCTAATTGCACATCTATTAAGTATTTCTCCAAAAAGAACAAAATTTCATCAAAAACTGCACACCAGAAAGTTGCTACCTACAGTAAGATGTTTGTAGTTTTCATTGAGTTATTGAACTCCTTTTTAAGTAAATGACATTTAACCTCATTTTCCTAACTAAGTAATCAGATAAAAAAAAACACTTTCTATATCTTAATTTGAAATTATGACTTTCTTTACGTCAAATGATTTTATTACAAGCAAATAGTCTAATTTCTAACATTCTTATTGACTTAATGGAGAGGTATGGACAAATCGGTTAACAATGAGTGACATTGTTAATGCTGTATTTCTCTCCGTTAACTAGTTATTATTGATTAACTAATGAAACTTTACCGGTACTTGCTGTTACTCACTTGTAAACAGTACATAAAATGTAATGGAAACATTCCGTACAATTGAGTGTTTAAATAATACCACTTAGTTATTCATTCAATAATGTTATCATGAATCAGGGTACTGATCGAAAATTAATGATGAATTATCCAACCAGTGATTAATTATTTGAATGTTATATCACTTAAACATGTGAATTTGATTATCATGAAAATGTAAGTCTTGTGAACACACAACTAACGAGTTTCATCAAACAACAAACTTCAGCATACAACTATTTAATTCATTGTTAAATTAGTCTAAAATTAATACAATTCATTTCTAATCGTTGATACCATTCATTATATGATGACAATTACATACTTATTAACATTTTCTAATCTTTATGTGAAATTTATCCCCTGTAACTGTTATGAATATGTAGTAAGATAAAAGTAGAATCAAAATTCTTAGTTTTATAAAGCATTTCAAAAAATGTATAGAAATGGAGAAACGAAAAGTTACAGAAGTTAATAGAATTACATAATAGTTAAATTACTAGGATAAGATTAAATTTTCTTTAAAAGAAATGAAAGTGAAAAGTGTGTAGTGAGAAAGATTAAGGCATAGCATTCTGCTGAGTTCATACAAAATTTGTAATATTGAGAAGAGGCGTTTATTTATTTCGCTTCAGTTGACTATATTGACTAAACACAGGGATAATAATAATTCTATAGTGCTTGTACTGTATTTCTGAGGATGAAAAGTATTCTGAAAGTATCCTACAGTCCCTCCCCTTTATAAGTTTTATTACGGTTATAACAACAATTGTAGGAGAATAGTATGAATACATCTTATTTCGCGGTTTATCATCAGCTGCATATAACCTATAATTAATTACAATGTTTACAAGCAAAACAGTTGTACATGCTTTACAACAGTAGATGTTTAAAGAGTTTTAAGTTAGCACGTAGATGTGAATCAGTTAGACAACAACAACTGTATAAGAAATGGGGCATCAGTGACAATTGTTTATTTATAGGCTAGGTCAAAATACCAAGATAATGAGCGATAACCGTTTCCTTTCGGATGCAAATCCAGGTTTCAAAGATTTAATAGCACTAGCAAATTTTATAAAACAAGAGATTGTCTATCAGACAATTTGAATGATTTTAGAATGTCTTCCTGGATCACCATATAGATAAGATATTTAAGAATAGAACTACCAAGTGTTTTACATGGTTTTAATCTTAAATTTATGTAAATGTCCATTAAATCTAAAGCAATTCCTTCATTTTGTCCTGTCACTGTAACTGCTTAGGTAGATACATAAAAATTAAAACAAATGATTGTTGGATACCTGTCAGTTCTCGAATGCCTTAAAAAACACTTTTTTTACATGACAACAAGTTTGGCTATATAATGTTTTTGTGAGTGTAATGTGCCTCCTTGTTATCAGTATATGAAAATTTGAAATATAACAGGCTGTGTGTATCTAATATGTCCTAAAGGCAAAAAGTGAATTCTTGACCTTCCGCTATATCCTACTTCACACAACTTTGTTTTTATGTCAGGTTATATTTTATGATTTTTATTTGTCAGTTTGTCATGAACTTGCTCGCTACTAGTAATCGTAATACTACTCATAATACTGAGAAATCCGAATAGTGGTTGTGGATATCTGTCATTTTGTCAAGTAACTGAACTAAATTTGGAATCGTTTCGAACTTGGGTTCAGTTTCCAAACTCAGTACACTAAAATGGCTTATCGACATGCCACAATAATACACTTGCGAAATATAGGACTTTCGTGGCCAACAATTAAGAATTTGATATTATATGTTTCGAACTTCAGTAAATTTGCGTTTATGTGACTGAAACTATACTATACTGCATTCAACTAGTATTAAGGCACAACCTAACTAGACAATAATCGTGTGAGCACCACTGACTAGCTTTCAAATGTATTTCAAGTATACTTTGGGCAAAATAGTCAATAATGATAAAAATGAATAATTATCCACTTTACCATGAGATGAGTCAAATATCTAAATCATTACTCTGTGGTTTAAAGACATTAGGCTTATTTTTACATTTTGAGGTATTAAGTTTGACAATGTGTGTAATAAATGGTGCTAATTTCTAAGTAGTCAAGTGCCCAAATATTCGCCATTTGTTTATCTGATGTAATATACTTAATAAAAACTTTTAGACTTGATTATATGGTTTTTAAGCATAAAATTCTTTATTTTTATTAAGGTATAAGCGTCAAACAAAATATGAACGTTCCATATCTTTCCATTTGGTTACTGTTCTTTATCTGAGATTATCATACACTGAATCACCAATCAGGTTTTTCCAAGAAGAACAAAGAACTGAATTAGTATCTGTAAATTTAATGCGACTACTGATATGAATTATTTCGGTCTTTCAAAATGACTGGTATTCCACAGCAACTACTGAACAATTCAAAAAGGACACTATAAATCACGTTACATTTACCTAAAATAAACTATAATTAAATGCATATCCTCTGTTTATCTTCTTCAATAATCTTTTGTCTACTTATAAGTAGCAAGAACCTTTTTGTATATAATATTACCAATGTTGTCGAGTAATCATCTTATCCTATCATAAAATTCCACTTAACTATTTCATTTTAGAATTACTTCGTACTTAATATTCCTCTGAACTGGCAACATTCATCATCTCAAATATTTGTTACTTCGACACTGAATATATTACGTTTATAAGTACAACTTCACTAGGGGAAACAACATACAGGACAATTAAGATAAATAAAGCGTTGTATACCTATACTTAGTTGACCCGGATAATCAAGTAGATGTTAAATGTGTATTTAAAATCATTTGCTAAATTTTATTCGATTCGCAGCATGACTTGCGTATACATCTTTCATACATAGAAGTCATCAGCATCCTTCTATTCAAACAGGATTTATGTATTCATAAGAAATTTGTACAACCTCTACTTCTCATTCGAACAATCGATTTATCTTCCTTCTAATGAATATAAATACTTATATGTAGTTAGCATAAAACATTTACTAGACGATAATTTTTAATTTACTGCATGATGTCACAAACTGAATCTAGGAAGACAACGATTGTAAACCAGAAGATTTCCCACAGCATTCTCACTCTCAATATGGGAGTGGTTTGGTCTAATATATCACATTAATAATTTAACACAATTAGCCTTAAAGTTCACAGAAGCTAATAATGGTTCATTACTAAAAGTGCGTTTAAGCTCATACCAATCTTGTAAAATTATTCCATACTTCGTTCTTATGGATGATATTATGTAACTCGTAGATGATTTTGAAGCTTTCTACATACTTAAGATTGAAATACTATTTTCCTAAGGAACGTTCTATGTGATTGCAAAGAATGAACCAAAAAAAGTAAAAGGTGTAAAAATTAAAGAAGAATGAACAAAGTCACATCCCCACTGATACTTCAGGATAAGTGGAAGAGAAACAATTTTATCCAAGCTCTTTAAATGATATACTCCTAGATTATACTGTTTGATAGGAGTTCAAATAGTAGATAAACAACTATATATTTTTTCTCATAATTTACTAATCATTTTGATTAATAAATTTTTCTAAATTTTCAATATCTACTTTAATTGTGTCATCGTCTGGTTGTAGTCTTTGTGCAGCTTTATATTCAATTAATCCTATAAATAAGAAAAATTTAAGGTTATTTATGAATGTACTCAATACTTCTAAAAGACAGTAAAAGAGCTCCAATTCTGCTTAAATGATATAAATGAAGTAATTAACAGGAAGTATGACTATGGAAATACATTATACTCAGTTTCTTACAGTATGCTTAGTTAAATATGGAAATGGATATGATATAATTGTTTGAAGCACTACTCTTGATTACGCAAGATTAGAGTCTTGAGGACATATTGCAAGGATGTAAATAAGAAATTATGCAATATATATATTCTGCCTCCATGGATAGATAGGATGCTTCGATGTTTTTGTGAATATATATCATAAAAATTAACTACAACTATCTGTTCGGATTCTGACTCTAATCAATTCTTAATTTGTGGAGCTTGATTGAACTTATAGACATGTATAAGCTTAAAAACAAATTAATTGATATTTATCACAAATATAAATTATGTTTTCTGCACCTGAAACACCACAGAGTTGGGTTAGACTATACTAGAAAACCATTCTCTTTTGAAGTTTAAAACAACGAATGCAATAGACTGTATGAAACTTCAAAAGATAGTCAATCACATAACAGTTTAGCCATTGAAATATCGTTAATTTGAATGTGTGAGTGTACCTAACAACGCTGAAAACTTGATTACAAGACCAACGTATAACCAACGCATGAACTCACTAAACTTACAATAATGCTTACCCTGAATCGTAACACTGACAACACTTATTTAACCAACATATGCGATAAACAAAGTTGTTGTTGATTGAATGCTAAGTTAACTACTTCTCTCTATTTCGTTTAAATGTGTCATTTATCTAAGTTATGAACACTTGAAACCTTGATTGTTATATCAATTACTTAACCCAGATGGTGAGTCGTTGTGAAATAGATTTGTTATAGTATTGATAGATAAGACATAAAATAACCAAGTAGTATGGCATTCACAATGAATCACGGGTTTCTACAAAACAAGAACAATAAACATTGAAATGATGTGAATTCGTTTCATTGTGCTTGCTCTAATTCATCACTCTCGTTTCCCTTGTCTGTATTTCCCACCGTTAATCATATATCCAAAAATCTTAGCTATTTCTTCTGGTTTATTCTGCCTTCATTTGTTTACATCATTTCATCTTTCACTATTATTACTACTCAATAGAAGTAGAACATTCAATATGTTTTCTTAGTTTTATTATTTTTTTACTCACTTACTCACTAAAACATTTGACCTCTTATCAACCTTTTCTCACACAAACTCGAAACTATCATTTTCATCATTATTATCCTCATTGGTAATTTCGCTATTCAATATCAATTGTGTTACCGTGTCTGTAGTCTACGCAATGATCAGCACGTATTTTTCACACATGATTACGTCATAGCTACTCACTCACCCACACATTTCTCTGTAAATGTGAACTGGTCATTATCAAAGCTAAATCACTACTATATGCATGTTGCATTCAACATTACACTTGTAGAATGTTTTGCTCAACTACACAATTTTGTGCGTATGTGGAAAATATTAAAGTACACAAAATTGAATGAATTCACTCGATTGTATAATTATTATTTGTTCATGCTATGGAAAAATTTATCAATTGAACAAACTGTATGAGAAATCATAAATTTCTTTCATTGATACAACATTTAATCTATTTATCAATCGACTCACCTTCTTTATATAATTGTAAATTACAAAATGCTACACCACGTCGAATATGTGCTCTTAATCGTGATTTTAAATTTTGCTCTACAGGTGGTACACATAGATCTAATACCATTGAACTATCTTCTAATGCTTTAAAATAATTTCTTAATTGTAGATGACATGCAGCTCGATTAGAATATGCACTTAAATAGAATGTTAACAAATTGTATTAAGGAATGAATATAGATAATGTTTGTTATTAAAAATGGTCAAGAAAACTTTCTCATGAATTGTTATTATCTTCACGCATAATAATTACATTATAATTAATTTAATAAGTAGTTATATTGTCTCAATATAAAATATATTCATCTAAAAATGTAAACAAGTGATGTGAAATAAAATTTGTATGTTTTTTTTCTGTTAGTTAGCTTAAATGTCAAGAGTAATCTCCAATGAGTTTGAAATGGTAATCTGAAAGCGTACCAATCTTTATATGAAATGGTTCTTGATATGTTAGAATTTAAATACTTAATTATGGACAATAAATAAGAAACTAGATGATTCGGGCTTGAATTTTAAGTAGACTTACTGTCATTTGCTAAATAATAAGAAACCTAGTTCGAGAAGATCCTATAGATAGCCTCTAGCTATCTAACGTTTAAATATGGTAGACATTATTGTTGAAACTCTCAGATTAATGACCCAATCGGAATTTGTTTGATAAAATTCAACCAGTGTTAGAGAAAAATAAGCATGACATTACCGACCACTCAATAATCAGTGTATAAACAATAGTATATATCAATGCTGTTAAAATGAAATAAATAACTTAGAAGAATGTATTCATAGACGAATATAAATAACCAAACTCCATAAAATTAACCGTCTCAATTGAACTATAATAATGAGCTCATTAGTGACTAACTCCAGGATGTTCCTGAAGCTCTAGTAAGAAGTCGTGACTGGTGGAGTCCAGACTTGTCAGGTGTGAAACAGTTATCACCAATGACAATAGATGATCGTAGCGTTATATATCACAAATTGATGGAGGTGGGAACTCTACCATTGGATGCCGACCCAGTGGTGCAGATGGTTAGGCGTTCGCCGTCCACCCGAAGTCCCTGGTACGGAATCTGGGGTGCGCATTGCTGAGGAGTCCCACACTAAAACAAAACGGCTGTCCAGTGCTCCCTGGTTTTCAATGGTACCCTGCCGACATCAATTTGTCACATATTCAATCAAATAAATAACCAATCTCTATAAAAATAACCATCTCAATTGAATATAAACATATTGTTACTTTAGAATCATAATTAAATCCTATTGAGGATATATCTGTTTTAAAAGAATTTATTTATTTCAATTTAATACATAGTCTTCAAATTTTCTGTTTGATATATTTAATAATGCATAACAGATATGTCCATAATAATAGATTGAAATTAAGAAACTGTACAGACTAGCTTCATTACAAACTGACACATTAGTTGCGAAATCTCTAAGTGGATATCAATGAGTATTTAGCTAGCATGAACTTGTTTTTTAGTAGTAATTTTATAAATTTCAAAATAAATACCAATTAAAATAAATTTCCAATTATACAGGTATAAAGGATACGAATGTAATTTAGGATTATGTGATATAGCTTCAGTATAAGCAATAACAGCAGCTTCATAATCTCCAGTCTGAAATAAAGAGCTATACACAGAAAAGAAAACAATATCATTAATACTTTATGATTTACATTAAATTATCTCTCTTAGTCGGTTAAACAATTAATCAACTTGTAATTCGTGAAACATTCAAACCATTTAAAATATTTGTCTTTATTTACAAGCTGTTCTCACTATACACTTGTTAAAATGTAACTGAAACTCAAAATAATAAGACTATATCTGCATCAAGCTATTCTGTAGTCGTAGGTTTATAGGAGACTTTAAATCTATCATACCGTTAAATTTTTAGGCAAAACAACTGGTCTTTAGTAATGTTTAAAGTAAAATGTAAATAGGCAACAATGGTCTGTCACAATCTCATATCGATTTTCCCATAAAGGGATTGTTTTAGACTATTGTCAGAAGTCATAGAGATGTAAAAGAAACTTGTACTCTAATGAAAGTGTCATAAATCCACCAACTGGTTAATATCTTCTATAGTTCCACTTTAACCTTATTTTTTATATATTTGTTCCTATTAGTTTATGGTTGTTGTAATAATGTTCCATTCCTTTTTTCTGCTTGTATGCTATTGTAATGTGAGGCAACTTGGAATGATACATTTTTTTACAAGATCGCATGATAACAGTTCGAAAAGATGTAAACTCCTTTTGATCTCAATAAGAGAGAAACAGTGAGAATAAACAACACTCACTCAAACAAACAGACACACCAGAAGACTTAATAAATAAATACGCAAGCATACTTTCATCCTGTTCAGAATTAATGTGATTATGCAGTTTTTAAATATAAAGTTCACAAGAAGACATGTATGTCCAGAAAATAAAACTTTTTGGCATCAAGTGATGCATCATTATTTAACTACGATATAAAATCAAGCTTCTTGTTGTTTTGCTGCACTTCTTGAGCTACCTTTTATTGATTATATAACTTTTGAGATAATAATTAGTGCCAAATCCAAAGAAAGGTCAGTTTTAAACTTTGTTGACAAGTTTCAGGTTTCACTCCATTGTGACGATGCATATTTACTTATCGTCAATAAGATGTCGCTTAAATGTTGTATTACAATCTTCCTTTAGATGTAAAACTACTATTTAGTTTTTTTATTTAAGTTGTCAATTTTGTGTGGATCTACATGGTTTACTTACAAGTAAATTACAATTTTTATATTTGTCAATGTAGCAGATTTAAATGGGATTTTATGATGTTCTCACCTAACAATTGATAAATTTTTTACTATCAAAAACTGACAATATATGAAAACAGCACTCTGAAAAACACAATTTCATCAGTTGTCTTTATATAAGAGGTATATTGACGACACATTTATAATATGTGGTGAAACATTAGATGTACAAGATATTCTGAAAACTTTTAATAATTCCCATACGTCACTTATCATTACGATGAAGCACAAATTGTAATCAAAATTACTGCTTCTCGACATTTTACTCACTAAACGAAGTGATGGTTCAATACAAAGTCCTATATATAAAAAACCCACGTGAAACATACGATTGACAAATACTCATAGTTAGGTTCCAATAATGAAGAAACGTAATCTCATTCATTCCCTAAACTTACTTTATCGGAAGATCTGTTGAGAATAGGAACCATCCATTTTGAAGCCCACCTTCATAGAAAATGGATACCCGTTGAGATTTGTCGAAAGGAATATGAAAGCAAGCATAATTCTCAGACTAAAGACCTAGTTCTTAAAAATATATTGTTTATAAACCTTCAGTTTAAAGAATACATTGCCGATAGCATATTGAAAAACTATCTAGAGAGATCGATTTGAAAGAAGTTCGGTGCAGCACATCTCTGTATAAGCTACTGTAGCCAACCTTTTATATGAGTCCACATGAAAGACAAGTTACCAGGAATGACCGACTCAATATGTATGTAAAAATTCACTTACTCCTGTGGAGCCAAATATATAGGTCGTTCATCAACTCCGCTTGTTCTTCGTATTCGAGAGCACTTAGCAAAGAACAACTAAGATTAGTCAAATTATCAGTTCTACACGCAATAGGCTCAGCACATTCTGCTCCAGGTTAATTCTTCAATATTATTTACAAGTTCAGCCAAAAAAATCAAGAGGCATATACTTAACCTTGCTTAATATAGCTGGAGCCTTGGCTATGTGTAGAAAAACAATTTGGTAGACCCGTTTCTCTGTCATGGGCAAAGCTTAGCCATCTTTTTATTTTTTTCGTTATTATTATTACTGCTAATTTAGACGTTGTCTATTGAATATGATTTACACGTCACTTTCATTTCAACTTAACGACACTTAAAATTTCTAGCTTTGCTTTAATGACCAGATAATTGTAGCTGGGAAAATATCCTTCACTGTTAATTTGAAATAATAAATTGGTCTGAGTTAGACAATTATTGATAAGCAGGAAGTATTGGACGATTATTATGCTTTAGTATGGTATGTCTTATCGGTGCTCATCTACTAACCCACAGGAGATTGATCCAAAGACCTTCAGAACCGTTGGGAGCCGGCCCAGTGGTCCAGTGGCTAGGCGTTTGCGGTGAAACTTGAGGGTCTTAAGCTCGGTCCTTGGCAGGGTCTTGGATGGGCCCTGTTGAGGCGCACAATGATAGGATGAAACAGCTATCCAGTGCCTCTTGGTTATCAATGGTTGTCTAACTCAAACCGATCCTAGATACCAAATTAACGGCCATATATTTGTCATCCATTCCTTCACTCACCGCTCATTTGTAACGTAATGGAATTTCACACTGTAATTAATCAACATTATAACAAACATAGAATTATTAATTGATCTATACTTTATCAGTCATGTATATATATATGCAACTGTACACCTATGAAAATGAATTCGTTAAGAATAATTCTCTCTAAATAAATTTGTTTCAGAATATATGAATTTGTGTGTAAAATGATTAGCTTTCGAAAGATTTGCCACTTCATCTTTAGGATAACAACACAAAACTCACTCTCCTTTCTTGCGTAACCAAATGGGATCTAGTTCATTCTTAGATAAGTCGTCAGGTACAACACGGTCCATCAATTTTCTTCTATATTCAGCTTGTTTATTTAACCACTAAACGAAAGTGAATGAAGATAAAAATGCAATTACTAAACGTTAATACTTGCATTACAGTAAGCTACAAGTAATAAATATTTTTATACAATTGTGGAATGTGTTGTCGATCTTGAATGGAAGAATAATGAAAAATTAGCATATTCAAAATTACTCTAAATGTTGCTTCACATCCCACAGCTGAGTATAGTGACTTTATTTCTAAGTTATCATAATAAGAGAGAGTATAATTTTACTACATATCATCAATAAAAATAAGCCTATAGATAGGTAAGAATAAATATGTATTATGAAAATAACATGTAATCTCTTACAAAAATTACCTCATTCTCAGATTCTTTTGTAGATTCTCTTTCAGGTGTAGGAAATATTCTAGGTGTGAATTTAACATTGATAGTAGATGAAGTTCTCACTGGTAAATCTATTGGTTTTTCGATAAGTACTGGACTCTGCTGAATATTTTTATCTAAATTCATTAATATAAATAATATCTATCGACATACTGATGTTTTTATCATTTAAAGTTTGCATTGTATACTGTTTAGCAAATATTCGGGCTTCTTTAATTCTATTTTGTATCTGTTTTATATTTTATTATATGGAATAAATTGAAAAGAATATATTTATTTATTTGGATGAATATGAAGAAATAAATTGGGTTTATTCTATGTAATGTGTTATAAATCAAAGTGTTAAAGAATGAGTAGACCCTAAACATTTCAAAAACCACAAACTTTAGGTCATGTACACATCATGTCAATGTGATTTTATGTGTATGAGAGAGAGCGAGAGAGCGTAACCAACCTCACTGCTAATGATCGATTTAGCCAACACATCTCCGTTTTTCCTTTGAACGATTTCTAATAAGTTTAATCTTTAAGCACAAAGCATATCCAATGAAAATACGAAAATAAGTTTAACAATTTAAGTCTTTTGACAGCAATAGTTCATACTATCAATCTAGGGATATACAAATATGTTACTTGATAGTTGAATAATACATTTCTAAGTCGTTTACACTAGACCCTGATAGACTAGTACAATTAAGTGTGTAGATACCATTCACACAAAAGTCTGACATTATAATTATTCTCTTAAGTCCACATCAGAAATAGATTTGTTGTATTTAAAGTACATACGATATAACCTAAATTTTCTAAGATCTACCAAACTAAATACATTTGTGAGGCACTGTTAAATAAACAGGAAAAGTTTTCTGCCCAAATGAAGTTTCTCTGTTAAAATTATAATATTTTATTAGTCATCTACAAAAAACCAAGACATCCTAAATACTTAGTCGTCTATTGTGGTTAAACATTTCAATAATTGATTGAGCTTAGAACAGCGTCAACATCATAAAATACCAATATACTAGGCAATTGGACAATGAACATAACATTTTAAGTCAGATTTCTACCCGGCAATCAACATGTTTGAGTTTATCAAGGTCATCTAAGAACTTAAATCACTTGGAATAAAGTCATATTTTTCTAAATTTTTCTTCAAATTACAGTCTTACTAACTAATGAATTGAAGATATTTAATATATTAACATTGGTTCCGAAGGCATAGTTTTTAAGAGAATTTGGTATTTGTAATATTATTGTAGAACTTAGTAAAAAAGTATATCACTTTTATAGGACATTACAGTTATAAAATATACATTATAAGTAAGTTGTCTATTGAATTCTTTGCTTTTACAGGTACGATTTTATTAGATAAAAGACTTTTATCTGTTTTAAAAATGTTCCAAAACACGAATAATACCTTACATGACAAAATAAAAAGCGTAAAATTTGATCAATTTTGTTGTTTTTGTGATGAAAAAGAGTTGTCTTATATATATATATATATATATATATGATTATTTACTAAGACAAAGTATAACATGCTATTTTAGAAAAGCAAGAACAACAAGCACAGTAAGATGCACCGAATCCGTTTCTAAATATCAACAAAATCGTGTAAATAAGTAAAATATTTCCTACTTATAAACGAAAAAGATAAGTGAAAGATAGAGGTCATGATGTAATTGAATATAAATATCTAGACTTATCACTATGAGTATCATACATTATTAAAGCTAAATCACTATTATACGCATGTTATAGATTTGTTATAGTGTTGATAGATAAGACCAAGTAGTATGACATTCACAATGAATCACGGGTTTCTACAAAACAAGAACAATAAACATTGAAATGATGTGAATTCGTTTCATTATGCTTGCTCTAATTCATCACTCTCGTTTCCCTTGTCTGTATTTCCCACCGTTAATCATATATCCAAAAATCTTAGCTATTTCTTCTGGTTTATTCTGCCTTCATTTGTTTACATCATTTCATCCTTCACTATTATTACTACTCAATAGAAGTAGAACATTCAATATGTTTTCTTAGTTTTATTATTTTCTTACTCACTTACTCACTACAACATTTGACCTCTTATCAACCTCTTCTCACACAAACTCGAAACTATCATTTTCATCATTATTATCCTCATTGGTAATTTCGCTATTCAATATCAATTGTGTTACCGTGTCTGTAGTCTACGCAATGATCAGCACGTATTTTTCACACATGATTACGTCATAGCTACTCACTCACCCACACATTTCTCTGTAAATGTGAACTGGTCATTATCAAAGCTAAATCACTACTATATGCATGTTGCATTCAACATTACACTTGTAGAATGTTTTGCTCAACTACACAATTTTGTGTGTATGTGGAAAATATTAAAGTACACAAAATTGAATGAATTCACTCGATTGTATAATTATTATTTGTTCATGCTATGGAAAAATTTATCAATTGAACAAACTGTATGAAAACGTATTGCTTCGATTTTTTTATGAAATATTTAATAATGAAAGCACACTATGCAATTAATTGTTTGTCTCATGCCTAACAATCTCAGTTCGTTTATCAAAAAAGTATATCAATATTTTTGAAGACAATGTCTACCACAGTTAACAGTGATGAATGACTATACTAAAAGAGAGGTGTAGATAAAATTTAAGATTTGTTCTCATTAAACCGATTCTGTGGTGTCTTAAAATGGTCATCTACTTTGAGTCAGAAAATATTCACCATTATTTATTGCAAAAACTGGATTCAATGAAAAGCCTGTCGAATTCTACTCATCAAATGGAGTGTCATCTAAGAATCGTTAGTTTTTCGAAGAGTTCAGAGATAGTAAATGCTTTACTTAAATCCAGCGTTTATTTCCAATAGTAAGACCGTCGGATGTTATCACTTGATATCCTTATAAATCTTCTCGAGTCGCAAACAATAATAGAAATTATGTCTCTGCCAGGAAAAGTGATAAACTGGAACCGCAGACCAGTAGACTTGATGTGTACTGATTTCAGTTATCTATTTTCCTTACGGTGCAGAAACATTTAGAAGATGGGCTTTTAAAAAATAAGTTTATGAGCTCAGTTTAAGAACAATCTGAATATGATTAATAATCCATCTAGAAGCTTTTGGAGGCCTTTTGCATGAAACTGGTTTTCACTTCATGTACACATTGTCACTCCTTCCCTTCAGGTGTATAGTGTTCAATTCATTAATTCTCCCAGCTATGTAGATTTTAGTATTCCAATGACTATAGGGTATTGAATGAAAAAAAGTTCATTCTATTCATCTAAATGGAGGAAGTCTACCGGCTAAAAACTCTTGAGAGACAATTTTTAAGATTAAAACGAATTACAACTACCTAATGTTGCAGAAGATATTCACTGTTTACTTCAAATATATCACTATATGAAATGAAAGTAGGATATAAACTTATTTTCAAGTAGTTGGAACTAGATTTACCAACTGTACATGCATTGTTACAATTTCGAATGTGGTGTCAATCTGACATCCACAGTTTATTCGTTTTCAACACTATAAATGAGGACGTCGCCAATTTGCTTTTGTTCTTTTAAATTACTTTGGTTGAACCATCAATGCATTCAGTTGGCACTTATTTTTCGTGATAGTAGCGATAGTAGCGAATCGAACTGACGTATAATTGTTCTGGGTTTTACATTAGCTCACTCAATGGTAGATGTTATTAATTTCCGAAATAACCTATTTTAATATAAAATCATAATTCTTATCACCAAAGTTAATCTTCCAAATTCTTACATCGTTTTCTTCTTGTTTAGACGCATTGCAAGTATTTACAAAATCGTTTATAGCTTGTTTACCGGCCTCCTCTTTCTCCAGTTTTATTCTTTCGCGAGATAAATTCTCTAACTAGTAAACAACAACAATCTGTTTTGGTGTGAGAATAGAACTTTACCTTCATAACCTGTTCCAAGGAATATTTTTCACCTATTTTATTCATTTCTTTTTTTGCCTTAATCCGTTTCACTTCACGTTCTTGATGCTCAAGTATGGCATTTTGTTTTATTTGTAACAAACGCTTTCTGTCATCTGAAAGATTAAATGATCAACATATATTAGAAGTCGTAGCGGATAATTAATATATTACAAGAATAGAGTATTAAAATGTGTGTAAAATTACTCATGTCATCTGACGTTAATTGACCCCACAGTTCAGCATTAAATTTCCTTAGGTTAAATTGAGCAACACCATCTATTAGTTTCAAAGTACTTTCTTCAACATTGACTGGTTTGTACAATACGCATTCAAAAATGTATGGCTTGATAACAACCTATAAACATAAAAGGAACCAAAAGACAAACGCATGTTTACCTATCTAGAATAGTGAGAACCAATTTGGTTAAATCAAGATGCAATCTTTTTCATAAGTCTCAGAAGTGCAAGTGTACTTATTCAATTAAGTCCATTATTTATAAATTGAGAAAACCTTGTATACTGCTGCTACTGTGTGTTTTTATAATTTTGATAAGGGTGAAACATTTCTATCATTCACTCTTCGTAACGACCAACCAAGCCACATGTAACATACAAGAATTACTCAGAATAAATGCATCACAGGTAATTTTAACTCTTTCTGACTATACTCGGCATTTTCGGACAAGTTAGACATGTTATAATGTAATTAACCCAAGAAACCAGATAAAACGATAACAATTTGGTAAGAATAGACATAATCTTATCAAGTTTTGTTAGACGCTTGCTACAAATATAATTTCACAAGGTTTTCGTGGACTGAAATGACCGAAGTTGCATGGCTACGCATTAAAGCAAGCCAAGATTCTGCCGATACTTTTCACAGTTTGTACACGCTTTCTATTCAGCTAGTTAAGTTTATACATTACCCATTTTTTGGCATTTTAAAAGTCTCTTTCGGTGGTAGTTATATTATTATTTTGATCCTTAACATTCTATTATAAATTTGGACATATGTTCATGGTCTCCCAGGGATTTGCCGGAAGAATTGGACTACCTGCCCTAGCAACTGTTTTGAAAAAATCTAGGTGGGTTTTGTACACAGATTAGATTACCTCAACTAATAGAGCCTAACTATTTTCTGCTGTCAACAGATTAGTATTACGCGACCTACATGGTAAAAAGCTTGTCAGGATACAGATAGTAGGGAATCATTAATAGCTCGGTTAAAGAAAGGTCAGTCGATATTTCTTTGCACGACCTTCACTACTACAGTCGGCAATTAAAGTCCGCTGTAGTTAGAAGCTTCCACCTTTCACACTTCCTAATGTACGGGTATGACTGCACCGTTTCTAATAATAAATTACATTACCCGCAGCATAAGAACAGTTGAAAAGGGTTACGAGTGGAAAGCACAGTTAATCCGTACACATCGTAAGGACTTTTAAGCGGATTCCACCTTAGTCAACAGACTTATATGCATCCTTTTGATTATGTAGCTCCGAACTTCACAGCGCTTAGGATAACGTTGACAATGATGGAGTGGGTGACAAGTAGCGTGCGCATATTAGTTTAAGTCGGATCAGCATTTCTTAAATAGCTGTAAGCTAAGACTTAAATGTCACTTTACACTGCAACACACTAGAAGCTAAAGGGATTTTAGCGCTCTCATCAGTGTAGCTTACATTACAAAGACAAGTCTCAGATTTCATGACATAAATTGGTGAGACCCTATCTTAGACATTGTGTCCCACTGGCAAGTTTCTATCTTACGGAGAATGCCAAAACACTTGAGTGAGTTTAAAGGATAAGCAACAGGCTAGTAGCAGGTCTTTTAATCTTCCTTGACAATGACCGATTAAGGAGCAGAGATTTTTCAAGTTATTGCAGAACACAAAGTAACCTTAGTATTTCGCATTCTAAATAATGATTTAAGTGTTAATGCGTCTTATTTATTCTGCTTGCTATAGGAATAATCATTTCAAAGGCCATCACAAAACTGTTCAAAAAACCGAGATCAAACAAACATTGAGTGATGAACGACTGGAACGCATTACACTAACAAGTAGTATCAGCATAAGCAATCGACTTTTTCAAGTTGAAAATGGATTTTTACTGAATTAAATATTTAAATACTTAACAATGGTCACCAAACTTACTATCTTTATTACAATACATAGTTTATAGACTGGAACATCTTTACGCAATTGATATTTATTTTCTAACTTACTTTAATATATTGACTCGTAAAGAAAGTGTCTGCATTTGATGCATTCGTACAATGTAAGGGCACTATCAACTCCACGTCTGAAAGATTTTCACACCATCGAAAATCCGTAACAGAAATATGCATTTTTGAAGGTTTACATAAGATGACACCATGGTGATGCAGTTCAATACTCAGACATCCAATATCGAGTTGACAAGATAAATTAAATCGCTCAATTTCATTGTGCTCTTGTCTTGGTGTTAAAGTGAGGTTCAGCGTCTTTGGCAGCATCCAGTATAGAAACTCTAGCTAGTTGACTGCATTTTATTCCCAGGTTGTAGCAGTTGATTTGTAGGCTGATATCACTTGAGTAAGGATGATGGAGTATCCCAGAGCCCTGAGTCTGCAAGAACCAGTAGCTACCATGTTGCTAGATTGTCTGTTAGTTGACAGGAGTAGTAAGATTGTAATGCGAATGCATGGAGACATGAATATAATTAGTTGAGCCAGTGTACGTAATAAAATGATAAAAAGAGTAGTAAAAAGCTGAAAAAGAGAACAAAGGTTTAAATAACAATCGAAATATAAGTAGATGGGTTAGATGTGTTGGCAATGGTGGGATATGAGGCAGTAACACATGTGGGGAAATAATAAAGACGTGGTCAACCTCTGCTCCATGAGGTTGATGGAGCTCCGTGTGTGCACACATCTTCAGCCGCTTCTTACAAGCGCCTAATAAGTCAACTAAGGTAGTGATTGTAGGATGAGAATCCAAGGCTGAGCAGATTCTTGGTGAGAGGAAGTGAAGTCTTAGTCAAGTGTTCTCTTTCCATTATGAAATCCTATGGGATTGTCTAGTTGTAGACTGCGTGGAATCTGGGATAGTTTTGCCTTAGGTGGATGAAATGGGCTAGACTAAGCTGTTCAAGATTTTGAAAACTGTTGTAAACTCATCCTTTATTCTTCTATGGATAAACGAAACCAGGCTGAGTGACTGTAACTGGTCTTCGGGAGTCATTAGACTGGGTCATGTGACCCACTTAGTAGCCCACCTTGTTGAACCATCTCCATTTTCGTACGACGTGGAAACTAGTATTCTAAGTATTCCTCACATATGAAGAATCCACCACCTCTTGAGAGGACATTTAGGTTAATCCATAAGGCTGAAAGTGATCATCCGCCAATTGATTAAAGAGTACCTTTAGGAATAATAATTGCATGGAACCCTTTACCATAACCCGTCGCTGCGGCTCTGTCGGCCGACACATTGAAAATGCTGAACCAACTGTGAAATCTCTGTCACCACTCCTGGCAAAGACAATTCAAACGTCTATTTTGATAATATCTGGTAATCTAAGTTTTGGTCTTTATAAAATTCAATCCGCCTGTTTAGATTTGTATTGTCGATTGTTATATTTGTCTTTTCGTAAAACTCTGACCTTTGTGAGTTGGGATACTAAGTATCTTGGTGCTTAAATAATATGAAAATGATTTACTGAGGCTGCTTCTGTACGTCGCATTGTAACCTACAAGAGATAACAAAGCTTTTTAGAAAAAGTGTGTGTTTTTCCCCACGATAGCTCAATATTACCACTATTATTCAGAAATTTAATGCAGAATTCACGAGTTTACAAGCATGATCTTAATGATACAGAAGAGCTAACTCTTACACAATAGAGCATAAAGTTTTACAGAAATAAGTGCCTGGATAAAAATAACATTTACAGAAAGCTAGATTCTTGTGCAAGGAGATTAAATGCAACCAAAAAAACCGTCAACCATCATCTGGAAGGTACTTAGTAAACTTTGGTGTTGAAGGATACACGAGTAGGAAACACTTATTAATATATGCAATCCGTTGAAGTAAGGAGTGCTATAAGCGTGACACTAGGAAGACTTAGATAATAGATAATTATTTGAAATAGTCGATTGAAGCCCTAAGCATGAGCATGACCTTGTGTGAACAACATCTCGTAGGAGAACGACAGAGATCGGATGTACCACATTAAAGTACCATGAGTGGACCACAAAGACGTGCTTCAGTGTAGATTCCAGTCGATAATTTCAAAATGACAAGCAGTCAGTAGCTGAAAGAATAAAGGAAAAGAACATGCAGTGGGGTGAGAGGACAAAAGTGACCAATTAAGTATGGCTGTTTTCAGCGGAACCTAAAGTGTACCTGTCGCATTAAATAAGGCTTATTTGCTATTTCGTTTTTTATTCTGATAAACGTAGAATAATATCGGTGGTATCGGTGATGGATTTAAGATGTACTCTGGGATAAAGAGCTCATGGAAGTTTAGCTTGAAATAAGGAGTAAACGACATCACCTCTAATAATTGTATGGATGTTACGAGATCCCAGAGTACTATCTGCCAGGAAAGAAAACGTTTAATTGACTGTAGGCTAATGGTCAAAAATGCTGTTAAGACCTGCGAAAATTTCGTAGGCAGTTTTTTCAGAAGTTATTAAAAAGACTAGATGCCGGAAGGTACATTAATAAATGCACCCCATTCTATATAAGTCGTATTAAGTAAGTTGCAGATAGCGGGATTGTCTACGTAGTGGTTTATTGCAGACATAAACTTTGATAGAGAGCTACATTGTCGTATGCTTTCTGGTGATTGATTCCAGCGGTTGGCATAACGTGCAACAAAGAGGGTGGGTTTTAATCTACTAGAGGCTTTCGGTACTCTCACCAGTGGATTTTGGTTCCGCAAGTCATACTTATGTTTAAGAGCATATGTCAAAGCATTACAATCCGTTATAGTTTCATTATGGAGAATTTTATAGAGTATCGTGAGATTGAGTTTAATCCTTCAGATTCATAAAGAGCCTGTTTTTCAAGCACAGCATCTATCATTATAGGGTTGACCAGGAGTTAGTAGCCTAGTAAAATGCCGTTGAACCTTCGCTATTTTCTGCTAATCTAGTGAACGTATGTAACTTTACACAATTGGGCAGTACTCAAGCAGAAGTCTAACACAGGTTTTATAAAGAATAACTTTAGTTTCGTGGAAATGATAGTTACGATGAATGAAACCAAGACGTCTGTGGGCTTTGGAGATGTGTGACAAACCTTGCTCAGTAAATGACAAGCTGTTTGAGTATCTTACTTCTGAATCACAGGTATTACGTGGTTGTGGGGATTCATGTTTGTTACACTGTGGGTCATCTCCGGGTTAGATTAGCCGAGATATATGTACCCTGACTTTTGTGTGTTAAGGGAAATAAACCATTTATTACACCATTCACATAGCTTATTGATAACTCTCTGTATTGTGCCGTCAACATTTCGACCTTCATCTGGGTAGAATGTATAGACAACTTTGAGGTCGTCCACAAACATTAAGGTTTTACCCTCTAGAAAACATTGGCGTATGTCGTTAACATACGTAATAAATAATAAAGGTTCTATGACTAAACCCCGGAAGACATCATTAGTGATATTTTGGGGACGTGAGAGGTGTCTTAGTTTTGCTAATTGAATGTGATCTTTCGTAAATGAAGCTATCCTGACATACAATTTGACAGCTATTCCGAAGGCTATCAATTTGTATAACAGAGATGAATGATGCGCTTTGTCAAACGCCTTAGTGATGTCGGGGTATGAGGTGATGATCAGGTTCCCCCTATCTCTATTTTTTGTTATGTAGTCAAAGTACTTTAGGTGGCAATTTATGCAGGATTTCTTTGACGTGGAGCCATTCTGGGAAGATATAATTAGTTTATGCTTGACTAAGTAAGTGTAAATCTCCTCTTTTAATGCAGTATGAGTGCTATACATTTCTCATCTTTCTGGTGAGTTTCATGTTGACATCTTACTTGTTCTAGTTAACAGTGTATTTGATTCGGAGCAGCAAAGTCATTTGAGATGAAGTACGTTTTCCTTAGTTTACGCAGCTTGGCCTTAGCTTGAGTGTTGATATAAGGGGATATTGCTTTATATCTCGTCTTTGGTGGTACTATAGTGTCTATCAAGGGCTTCATGGTATGATAGAATATTTCCAGTGTTTCGGTAATGCTGTCACTAGTAAAGAAGCAGGCCCATTCAGAGCATCTAACTAGGTTAGTGGTCACAAACACATTTATACACAGATAACCATATGGTCTGGGTAAAGATTTGAGTTCACTCTGATACCTAAGAATGATACATCAGTGAACTTCCAGAAACTAGCCTTCGGTCAATACCAATAAGTGTATAATGCTACTTGTGAATAGTGGGCGTAACCTTAGGTGATCGTCTAGGGGGAATCTTACCATTAGCATACCGCAGGTAACAAAGCGTACTAAGCTTTGGGGTTTCCGTATAGGATCTTATGTAGTTTCACTCAACAACTATTCACTTATGCCTACAGTACTTACTCAAGATCTGATTTTCAGAGAAACTCGTATATCCTCCTTACTTATCTTAATAGAAACATTGCCATTTCGGAGTGAGTCCAAAAAGAAAAAACATTAAAGGTAGTGGACTTAAATGTAAATGAAGTAATTTGTAATGGAAAACGAGGTTAATTGGAAGGTACTGAAGTCAAATAGGCAGAAGATTAGTATCTGACACTTTTACAAGTTTTCCTGAACTTGGGTGCCAGATCATTGTGGAAGCGCGAAAGCCAACTAGACAGGTCAAAGGTAAAGAAAATTTATGACTTCTGCCAAGACCAGTTTTGGCATTTCCATAACAGCGTAACTATCATTTACACTCTACGTAACTTAAGAACGTAAGGCATGTAGAGAACAAGACGAATTATCATAGTAATTATTATCAAGTCCTTGTACAGCAAAGTTTACTGGTCGTTTGCCAGTGACTAGATTTAGATATCAGAGCGACGGTTTTATTTTGCCAACATAATGGTGAATAGTCAAACCAAAGCATTGTACCAGTCCACAAAATCTCTAACAACTGAGCCTAACCTTTTTAACAGGTGCAGACTTGCTGGTTGGAATCCGCGTGATATTCGCAACCAGTGGTTAGAGATTTTGGGGTGACATGGCTCAAAATCGTCCGCAGTGGTGTAAGTTCTGAGCCAAATTCTAAGTCTCTGAATTCATCATAAATTTTTTACTGAATTGTATTTTCTTCAATCATCATCGCCGACGCACAGTCCACCCAGTCGGTATTAACATTGTTACTACCTCCCCTACTCTTAGATTTGGTTTGAAAATTTCATCCCTATACTAACTGAAGCATGGTAACTTGAATTTATGTATATATTTACTGGGTTTTATATTATGACTGACTCACTATTCATGGTTTTGACAGCTTAGTAAAAGTGAGCTTCAAGTAGCAAGGTCAATGGTAACTGCACAACAAATTCCTATCGAAATAATACAACGTGTCCTTGTTGGATACGGCAAACTATAATAACAAATGTTCATCAAGGTCCCCGGAGGAAGATAATAAAATGCTTATTGCGTATCGTGTATTGGTCAGTAGTGTATGGAACTTTAAACCAAATTTTATACAGTTACATACGAGTAGTGAGGTTTGTAAATCCCACAATAAAGCGAACTAAATATGTTAAAGCCCAGAGAACCTTGCTAAGAGCTTGTTTTAACTTTCTATGAACTTGTCTCGCTTTTCATCTTACTTAGTGGACTGACCATGGCGTTCGCCTGTACTTTGAGAGTTCGTGTTTTTCACTTAGTGAAAAACTGGAGGACTTATTACTGAAGGCAGCGTGGTCAAAATCTACATCAAACAGGGATTACTTGTCTGAGGTTTGACCTGTTATTTGTACGTCTTGCGATGTTACGCCAGTTAGCTGAGTAATATTACCGCCGAATAATTCTGTAGCAGTGTTACGTTATGTAGTTAGATATTTTATATTAGTAGCGTCTCGTTCAGCATTACTTAAGCATGACGTTCCAAGTTTCCTGTGCCTTTAGATAGCAGCTTTATCCTCAACTATACGGGCATTCTTATAACTGATAGATGAAGTTATTAATTGTTCAGCTCGTTTTAACTGATGTGACACTGATTAAGAATCGGCACAGTCCTTCGTTGCATGCCAAAAGTCCAAAATTCGCCGACGCAATGGCCCCTCCAGATGTATTCTGCTAGCCAGATAACAGATTTGAACATATGCAACAAGATATTGTAGGCCTCTCACAAAAAACATGCATCAGGAAACATATCATCAGTGACAACCAGAATAGCATGTCCTGGTAGATGAGTACACTAGTCACGATGGTTATTAGAAATTTTTAGATTGCCCTGAACTACTTTGCAGTTCCATGCCAGAAATATATGATAGTACTATTGGTTTCTACCTTACACCACACATAGTCTTCGTCAGTATTCATATTTTAGTCCCACTTTTTCACGTAATTGGTACATACCCTCATAATTCATTATTTTCCAGCCTAGTAATTAACTATTACATTTTAAGTCTTCTTAGTATTTTTTTACCTTTTTTACTCCTATAGGTATTACGTACATTTGCTATAGTATTAAAATCCGTTGTCCTGATCTTTGTGCACAACCAAAATTAACCTCAGCCTACATTTTCATTACACGTGACTAATTTTTCTGATATATATAATCCATATGAAGACTGACTTTTATCGATAAGCATTCACTCGTGTCATACATTTTTATAGACTTCATAACCTTACCTTATACATCTCTATGCTTACGTAGTTCAATACAGTTTGTTTTAGCGTGCGTGAACTTATGAACATATAAAAATCTTTTATAAATTTATTTTTTATCCCCACCAAGGTAGATGTCTATTAATTTAATCACATGTATTCTCAAAAGTGTTATCTAACATTCTTACCATTTTTATTATTCTGCATGTTACTCAAGCTGATAGAATAATGAATCAAGCAAGATTAATAAGTGTGTTGTTTTCTCTTATTTTCGTATCCAGCTAACTAAGATTCTTCTGTCCACCAACATTTTACTATCAAATTCTTTTATCATCATGTTATCATTATTTACTGCATTTTCATATTATTGTCAAAAAGAGATATTCATTTCAAGTAAAATGTCCATGTTTTAGTTGGACGTTGATCTAGAAGCTGTAATTGTCCCTGAGCATAGCGGCTTCTATATTGTACACTTAAACAAGTGTGAAACTTACTGGAACAAAACTATTGCCTTCTCCTCAACACCCAAGTTCCAAGTACCATTAGTCCTATCTCGAGTCTGGACATGCTCAATGATCCATTCTGCTAACCCTCAGCGTCTTTTGGAATTGTAACGGATTGGTCAAAGAGCGCGCGGTACTTTGTCATGTATACAGCATGCTGCAATACATACATTTAGTGTCCTAGTACTGTAAACTTTATTGCAGTTGGTTTAGTTCTCAATCCAGACTTTTATGTGTTATAAAAGTCTTGACAATAACACTTCGTCGAAATATTTGTATGTATGTAAACTCATATCATTCTGATCATGCCTATAAACTGTCATGCTCTTATGTACACTGTAAAGACCAAAACTACCAATAACGTTTGAAAGTTAACGTTGTTTCTGTATAGGGCCAGCTGGTTCTTGAGTCACGAACGGATTTGCAACAGAATATATAATAACACGATTTACTAGTGAAAAATTAGGTGCTATATTTAAAAATAAACACAAATTCAGTACACAAACCTCAACGGTTTCCCTTCCCTATACAGCCAAATGGATTCAAGCTAATTGTACAATTAATTAATAACAAAACAAATACGTAGTAAATAGACATCAAAACAGTTACTTGTCCTAACAAACAAAGCCAACTAACTGAGTCAAGTCACCCAGGCATAGACAAGTAAGATATCAGGCCAATATGACTTACAATAAGACCTTGAAACCCAGCAAAACAAAACCGAAGACCAATAGCATGCAGTATATGCAGTATAAAAAATGATAAAATACGAGCAAATGAACTGCACAATGCAGTCTTGATAGGAAGAGTTGACGGAAAAGATTTTTGTCGACAGTGCGTTAACCGATGACTTCTATCATGCGCGACAACATTTCCTTCGCTAAACAGCTACGGAGCTCGGTGGTGTGAAACAACTCATCAAGACGTTGTCTGTCGCACAAGCCTCCACGTTTGAGAACTGATCTTTTGAGCTGGTCATAAAATTCTAGGCCGTTGGGGCTAAAAAAGAAAGAAGTGATATACATGTTCAGTTCACACGGAAGTGACCTTACGACGACGAGGAATTAAACGCGTGGGTCTGTCACGCCGTGGTCTCGAAACTCGGTTTCTACATAACAGAACCAATCATCTATGTTCTCTGTCCAAGAAGGGATTAACTGAATGTTTCGATGTGTGGGAGTTTTGATCGTAATAAGCTTAGTAGCCTGATCAGTTATAATTAAAGTAACGATATATGCAAATACAAGACAGATGCAATAAAAATGTGAGGAAAAAACGATTGCACCAAATGTACTCTGTTAAAAACTATAAACGGGAACGAACTCATAGTAATGATGGTGTCCAGATCACGTCGGGCTCATCAATGAAGTACATTCGGCATATGACCAAGTTACATTTGTCGTATTACCAGAGAAACTTCTAACAGTTGAACCCACTCTTACAAATGAGAATAAAGCAGAAGGCAATGAAGGATGGAAGAGAAGTTATATATGATCGTAGGTAGAACATCAATGAAATAGCAACGTCTAGGCTGGCAAACTAGAGAGAGAAGTTCTTCCCACGGTGCGTCGTGACGTGATCTGGTGGTGATGTGTGACCGAGCGCCTTCAACTAGTCGTTTACCCTGAAACAAACATGGTCAGCATCAACGTCGAGAGCCTTTGCAAAAATTTATTTACGGGAATATTTACCGCCACAGTTCACTCCCCCCTAACGGATACGTAAGGACCCTACGATGTACCAGCCAGAGGATAAAATTCAATGCGTTAGATATCGGCAAACGGTTCCTTTGGTAGCTTGTGATGTTGTGCAGCTTCTGGACGTCACTGCCTACGCTAAGGTGTTGTTGCATAAAATATTTTGTACAAAATATATTCGTTATCCTCAGCGTTCTTCCGTTCATTTCCAAACGGCCTGGAAATCCAAAAACAACAAAATTTTAAAATCTATGCATTTTGTATATAAAAGAAAACGATTTGGTAGCTCAGTGCGGCTCCCAAAACGTGTTAAATATCGACAATTCTTAATATTAATGAACAAAAGGTCTTACCCTAACACGAAAATGCGTAAATTGCATACCGTGAAGTAAAAGGAAAAGCAATTTTATTCAACTTTTATTTTATTTATTTACAATACGTAGGGAGTGGGAAATTAGGCGAAAATTGATAGACATAATATTCGTTCAAGTGTTCTAGTCAGATGCGTCAACCTCGATGCTGACAGTAGCTTCAGCACTGTGTTGTGCCAGAGTAGTCGTATTGGCTATTACTTCCTTAGCTGCAGTGAAGGGTTCTTGATTCTGCATCCATTGTGACCACCTTTATATTTCCACGAAGCATATCCGTTGGTGTTTTCACAATAAAAGCACAGTTCGGTATAAATCGTCTGTAAAAACTTACCAACCTATTGAAAGTTCGCAACTGCTTAGTGGTGGTTGGTTCCGGGTACTGAACAAACGCTGAACAAACTACCGATTTATTCAAATTCTAGCATAACGTGTGAAATGCTCGGTCCTCTTAATGTGTGACACGAGAGTGTAGACTATAGTAATTATTATTCATAGATAACATGCGCAATACACGAAACAATAAAACTAAAGTTCGGTACCGAATACTCCACGACTTACCACAACCTCAAGTTAATTAGTGATGGTTCATAGGGTTCTCAACCTTCAAACACTTTAAGCATAAACATTGTAGTAGGAAAAATAACAAAAAATAAAGAATATTTTGCTTCAAAACTGTTTGCATTACAACTACTAGCCAACTTCATTTGCTTTTTTCTTCTATTTTGTATGTTCCTCCATATCATCTCCCCGAGCTTGTGATCAGCTCTCATAAGTAATGGGTCTCCATAACAGCAAACTATTCATAATATCAACCCGCACAGATTCCATCGCTACGGAAGAATACCTCCTATACTTGTGCAAGGTTGGAGTTCTTATCCATTGTTCTAAATATTATTCGCCTTACCCCGTACCTGGATATACTGTGTGGTCCGTTCTTCTCACTCCGAGCCGGCTCTAGAAGTCGCAGCGAAAGAGACGAAAAGCGCGCGTTTGTTTGTAAAAAAATGCACTGTACTACAACGCGTAAATCTGGCGAACTTTGATGTCGTTGGTCTTGCAATTAATCAATGCCTTAATATGGTGTGAACCTCTATCAATGACTATCAAACTACCTCTTACCCTAATATCAACCATGCAGACTTAAATACCTCACGATAGATGTCCGCCGAACCAGGAATCTTGCTACTGAGTATTCATAGTCTTATCCTGCATCTCATCCATTCCGCAAACTCAGCCGTTTTTTGAAATTGTAACGCTCTGGTCAGGGAGCGCGCGTCTCTTTGCAATTTATGACCCGCGCTACAATGCATATATTTTGAGTCCTAGCACTGCAAACATTGTTGCAAATGGTTTGGTTTTCAATTCAATTGATTTTATGTTATGACACTGTCAAAATATCTGCATAAATGTGAACTCATATCATTCTGATCATGCCTGTAAACTGGCATGCCCTCATGTACAAAATGATACATGAGAATAAAAACTATTTATTGATTTACTCCAGACTAGCTACTACCTTGTGTTTTTGGGGTGCATACCATTAGCATTAATAGTATGCCCCAGTAGGTCTAACGAGGTTGTTCTAATTTGGCATTTCTGTATATTCATGGTAACCCCATATTGTTGTAGTCTTCTAAAAGCTGTATCCAAATGTTTCATATAAATAAACAAATAAATAAGTAAGTAGCTTTCATTCTCAAGTATCATAGTGTATGTAAAATCCTATTTGCTTGAACGAAAATCCCTCTATGTTCTTTTTTGCATTGTGCAGTTCATTTGCTCGTATTTTATCATTTTGTTGTGCTCTGACTCTGTAACAGATCATGGTTCTTTCTGTTAGACCCTCTTTTGTATTGTTACAGTATTGGATTTGCTCACAATCAGTTTCTTACATATACCCTTTTGTTAGCATATACTGCATGCTATTGGTCTTCGGTTTTGTTTTGCTGGGTTTCAAGGTCTTATTGTAAGTCATATTGGCCTGATATCTTACTTGTCTATGCCTGGGTGACTTGACTCAGTTAGTTGGCTTTGTTTGTTAGGACAAGTAACTGTTTTGATGTCTATTTACTACGTATTTGTTTTGTTATTAATTAATTGTACAATTAGCTTGAATCCATTTGGCTGTATAGGGAAGGGAAACCGTTGAGGTTTGTGTACTGAATTTGTGTTTATTTTTAAATATAGCACCTAATTTTTCACTAGTAAATCGTGTTATTATATATTCTGTTGCAAATCCGTTCGTGACTCAAGAACCAGCTGGCCCTATACAGAAACAACGTTAACTTTCAAACGTTATTGGTAGTTTTGGTCTTTACAGTGTACATAAGAGCATGACAGTTTATAGGCATGATCAGAATGATATGAGTTTACATACATACAAATATTTCGACGAAGTGTTATTGTCAAGACTTTTATAACACATAAAAGTCTGGATTGAGAACTAAACCAACTGCAATAAAGTTTACAGTACTAGGACACTAAATGTATGTATTGCAGCATGCTGTATACATGACAAAGTACCGCGCGCTCTTTGACCAATCCGTTACAATTCCAAAAGACGCTGAGGGTTAGCAGAATGGATCATTGAGCATGTCCAGACTCGAGATAGGACTAATGGTACTTGGAACTTGGGTGTTGAGGAGAAGGCAATAGTTTTGTGCCAGTAATTTTCATACTTGTCATGCACATAATCTTCTACAAGTAGAGGAAAAACAAAGGCCATGAGAACACAAAACAACAGCACTGGTATTCCGGGGTTAACAAAGCTAATGGGCTGGATTAGCATTTATTCTTCCGACGTACCACTTATGCCTAATCTCTGATTAGCATATCGCTAAGATAGGTGAATGGTGCTCACACGTCCGGAGTCCCTATTATTTCGCTCATGGAGTAAGAAACAATAGCCGGTGTGAACATTTTTAATGAGATATCGGAAAAGATAAAATTACTAACATGCCGTACAAATAAAGGAAGCGAATCTGTTTCCTTAATCAATCAATCAATCAATGCCTGTTACTCCAAGTGGAGCATAGACCGCCCACCAGCATTCTCCAGCCAACTCTGTCCTGGGCTTTCCGTTCTAGCTCTTCCCAAGTGCTGTTCATTCTCTTCATGTCTGTTTCCAATTCCCGACGCAATGTGTTTTTGGGTCTTCCTCTGTTTCTGTGGCCTTTAGGATTCCAAGTCAGTGCTTGTCTTGTGACACAGTTTGACGGTTTCCTCAGTGTGTGTCCAATCCATCTCCAGCGTCTTTTCCTAATTTCTTCCTCAACTGGTAGTTGATTAGTTCTCTGCCACAACAGGTTGTTGTTGATGGTATCTGGCCAACAGATCCGAAGAATCCTACGCAGACAGTTGTTTATAAATACTTGTATCTTCTGTAGGATACTTTTCGTAGTTCTCCAAGTTTCAGCTCCATACAACAGGACTGTCTTCACATTTGTGTTGAAAATTTTGACTTTTATATTGACTGACAGTTGGTTTGAGTTCCAGATGTTTTTCAGTTGTAGAAATGCTGCCCTTGTCTTACCAATCCGCGCCTTCACATCCGAGTCAGACACTCCTCGTTTGTCGATGATGCTGCCCAAATATGTAAAGGTTTCAACGTCTTCCAGAATTTCTCCGTCATGTGTAATTGGGTTAGTGTTTGCTGTTTTGTATCGGAGGATCTTGCTTTTCCCTTTGTGTATGTTGAGGCCTACTGCTGCTGAGGCTGCTGCTATATTGTTGGTCTTCCTCTGCATTTGATGATGTGTGTGAGAAAGAAGAGCTAGGTCATCTGCAAAGTCCAAGTCATCTAGTTGCGTCGATGTTGTCCATTGTATTCCGAGAGTGCCTTCAGATGTTGCAGTCTTCATGATCCAATCGATGACCCGTAGGAAGAGGAAGGGCGAGAGTAAGCAGCCTTGTCTGACACCGGTCTTCACTTCGAATGAATCTGTGAGCTGACCTCCATGCACGATCTTACAATGTAGTCCGTCGTAAGAATTCCGTATGATGTTGACTATCTTCTCGGGTACGCCATAATGTCGTAGAAGGCTCCATAATATTCTCCTATCCACGCTGTCGAATGCTTTTTCATAGTCGATGAAGTTGATGTAAAGTGGTGAATTCCATTCAATTGATTGTTCAACAATGAACCGTAGAGTAGCGATTTGATCGGTACATGATCGATCTTTACGGAATCCGGCCTGTTGATCTCGGAGTTGGCCGTCGACTGGGTCCTTTAATCTGTTCAATAACACTCTGTTGAAGACCTTTCCTGGTACTGAAAGTAGAGTAATGCCTCTGTAGTTCTCACAATTGCTGAGATCGCCTTTCTTTGGTATCTTGATGAGGTACCCTTCTTTCCAGTCTGCTGGAACTTGTTCTCCCTCCCAAATCTTCCTGAAGAGAATGTGGAGTATCTTTGAAGTTGTTTCTATATCTGTCTTCAGTGCCTCCGCTGGTATGTTGTCTGGTCCTGCTGACTTGCCACTCTTGATCTGTCTGATGGCCATTTTGATTTCTTCGACTGTTGGTGGGTCTGTGCTTATAGGGAGATCCGTGGCTGCTGCTTCGATGACTGGTGGGTTCAGTGGGGCTGGTCTATTCAAGAGTTCTTGGAAGTGTTCTACCCACCTGTTCCGTTGTTCATGCACTTCAGTGATTGGTTTGCCAGCCTTGTTCTTGATTGGCCGTTCTGGCTTGTTGAATTTCCCAGTGTTTCCTTAATAGCTTGAGGCAAATGGTTCCAGATTCTCGAGAAGTTATTTGTAAAATAATTCATATAAAGAGAAGTTTTAGAATGCCACATATTTATTTTCGAGGCTAAATTGCCTAGGTTATAGCAAGAAGGTTCCTCGAACTTTTTTGTATTAGACGATGAAAACGCCAATTTGTTCAATATTTTGCAAAAGAAGATTAGGCTTAATTTTTGTGGTCGCCTTCATAAGGTATCTAGTCCTAACTTAGCGCACCTAGTTTTATAGTTTAAAGTACGATCAGCCTCAAGGAGATGAAGAATAAAGCGACGTTGCACAGACTCTAGTCTGAGTTTGTCCTTAGTGGAAACATTACCGGGAATTCTCGTAAAGGTCTGACACAAACTTTATATGCAGAATTCGAAAATCATTGCTATAAAAGTTACGTAGTATACAACCTAGTAGTCGATGTGACTTTGATGTCTGCATATTGACCTGTTCTGTAAAAGACAGATTATAAGAGTACCTTAGTCCTAAGTCAACCACTGACTGAAGCCTAGACAACTTACTGCCGTTTATGGAGAGATCAAAATTGAGACATTTATCCCCAAAACATATCCAACGACACCTAGAAGCATTAAGATCTAACTTCCATTTTCAGCACCATACTGCGACCTTGTTGAGCTCAGCAGTGACGCCACTGAATGTGTGTGCAAACTCATGAGGGGGGGAATGAGTACACTATTTTGAGATCATCTGCGTATAGAAAGAGTCTACCAATGCTGAAGCATTTGCATATATCGTTTAAGTAAGCTATAAAGAGCAATGGGCCTAAGACACTTCCTTGTATAACACCACTTGTAACCGGTTCGGCCTTCGAAAGAGTGGAATTAATTTTAACTATTTGATGTCTATTACTGAGGAAAGAGTTTAATCATGCAAGTAATGGATTCCTAATCCCATAAGAGGAGAGTTTGCTAACAAGAAGCTTGTGGTTAACCATGTCAAAGGCTTTAGATATTTCTAAGTAAAATACTAATACCAAGTCCTGATGGCTTCGTTTAGTAAAGACTAAATTAAAGAATTCAAAGTGACAAGTCATACAGGACCTAGTTTTGAGAAAACCATGTTGGGAATTAAAGATAAGTTCTTTTGAGAGTAAATAATCTGACATTTGATCACATACTATTTTTTACATTATTCTATCCGAATGGGGCTACGATAGCGGTTTTGGGTATGTCACTTTGGACACCGGTATTTGATTGTATGCCTTTACCAAGTCTCTTTTCGAAAATACTGCCATTCTTTTCAGAGTGATCGCCAAATCTTGAATGTATGGTAACGAGTAACGATCGGGTGTAGTCTGACAGTTGAAACGTCGGAAACCGACGGTTGGACGCCAATCATTGCCATCTTTCTTTAAGAACACGTGCAGTGGAGATGACCATGGGCTATTGGATGGGCGGGTTATTCCCAGGTCAGTCATATGATCGAATTCGTTTTTCGCTATCCTTAGTTTTTCGGGTGCGAGTTGGCGTGCTTTGAAGAATACAGGTTGACCTGTAGTCGTCAGGTGATGTGTAACATTGCTGGTTACACATGATAATTTCGATGCTGCCTAATTCAGATCTGGAAACTTATCGAGCATCGGCTGAAAATAAGGATTAATTACACGTTTAAAAAGAAGAGGACATAAACTACAACCTGTAGCAATGGTTTCACGAACGTATAGATTTGTATTAATATACACTAGCCCCTTTTCACTAGGGTACACAAGCAAGTTGTGGTGGCTCAGTAAATCTATGCCTATGATAGGTATTTTTTACATCGGTGACCGTGGAAATCCAGTGTATGGGTTTTCGTAAACCCATGTTCAAGTATTCATATCGTTAACTGTACGTGGCTATTTTCTTCCTATCGAATGCCTGTAGATCATATGCAGCATCATGTTGGCCATCAGATGAAGTCGTAGGAAGGATGCTGACTTTTGAGTCACAATTGACGAGGTAGCGAACCTCCGTTATCACATCAGTGATGAATAATAGGCGGTTGTTCCCACTGGCTACAGGTGCCACTAATGCGTGCAGGCAGGGGATTTTCCCGATGCATCAACAGTGGGTTTGTGGCTAGAGAAACAGCAGGGGTCTCTACACTTCCTCGAGTCTTTGCCATAGGTGTTGTGGTACCAACACCAATGGGAGTTTTCCCTCCGTCGACCTTCTCCGTGATGAGCTTCGTCCTGAACAATCGTCTGGTTGGTGTCGTTCCTATAAGTCGAGAAAACGAGAGTGTTGCACAATTTCGTCCCCTCGTTTTCGGTAGAATGAGGCTTTTCTGTAACGGAATAAACTTCATTGTGGTGATTTCTGGTGATCTTCAGAATTCGATCAGCCGATAAGGCTAGTTCATCTACTGGGCTATTGTTAAACGTCACCAGAATTGCTTGTACTTGTTGTGGCAGTCTTGATAGGAAGAGTTGACGGAAAAGATTTTTGTCGACAGTGCGTTAACCGATGACTTCTATCATGCGCGACAACATTTCCTTCGCTAAACAGCTACGGAGCTCGGTGGTGTGAAACAACTCATCAAGACGTTGTCTGTCGCACAAGCCTCCACGTTTGAGAACTGATCTTTTGAGCTGGTCATAAAATTCTAGGCCGTTGGGGCTAAAAAAGAAAGAAGTGATATACATGTTCAGTTCACACGGAAGTGACCTTACGACGACGAGGAATTAAACGCGTGGGTCTGTCACGCCGTGGTCTCGAAACTCGGTTTCTACATAACAGAACCAATCATCTATGTTCTCTGTCCAAGAAGGGATTAACTGAATGTTTCGATGTGTGGGAGTTTTGATCGTAATAAGCTTAGTAGCCTGATCAGTTATAATTAAAGTAACGATATATGCAAATACAAGACAGATGCAATAAAAATGTGAGGAAAAAACGATTGCACCAAATGTACTCTGTTAAAAACTATAAATGGGAACGAACTCATAGTAATGATGGTGTCCAGATCACGTCGGGCTCATCAATGAAGTACATTCGGCATATGACCAAGTTACATTTGTCGTATTACCAGAGAAACTTCTAACAGTTGAACCCACTCTTACAAATGAGAATAAAGCAGAAGGCAATGAAGGATGGAAGAGAAGTTATATATGATCGTAGGTAGAACATCAATGAAATAGCAACGTCTAGGCTGGCAAACTAGAGAGAGAAGTTCTTCCCACGGTGCGTCGTGACGTGATCTGGTGGTGATGTGTGACCGAGCGCCTTCAACTAGTCGTTTACCCTGAAACAAATATGGTTAGCATCAATATGGAGAACCTGTGTAACAATTTATCTTAGGGGTCATTTACCGCTACAAACTGTTCGCTCAAAACGTGAGAAGCACATTATTTCGTATTTTACAGAGGTAACAGCAGTAGATAAGTATTAAACCTGATCACTCTGAACCTTTTTTATACTTTTCATGAATAATTTTGGTTAACTGACATTCCTTGAGATATTATGTGGGGATCCCTGCTTAAGTACTAGAGTACTCGTCTAGAGCTATGTAAAATGTCTTTGTACATTCTAAAATACGAATTGCGATATGTATTAGGCACATTTAGTAGATTAAACTGTCCCTTTATATGTATCGAGACCCTACAACAAATGACGGTGCTTATAAATATACAAGTCACGTAACGCAATTTAAACGTGACATAAGATCACCTATATCATAGGGTTTGGAAACTAAATTGAAAACGTTATTGAAAATATTTCCTAAAATTTTTCATGTAGCCGCTGAATGAAAACAAATCAATAAATGCAGCAATCAATGTTTACATAACAGCAAAGTCATCAAACTTTGATATATTTCTAGCATAAACTGATTAATATTCCACTTTTGCTAGCAATTTATTGAAGATTGATATTCTTGAGCTCTGAGTTTGGCGGGAGGGCCGATGAGGCTAGTTCTGTTGTTTTTATCTCATGGGAACTTGGTTTAGCAGTTTGTGAATATCGTCTTGAATAATTATCCAGGATTCTCTTTGAGACATTCTATTGTTTCTGTAGCGTCCCTTGCCAGAAAATTATAATCAATCTTAAGGCATTTGCTGTTAAAGAAACCGTTAAGTTCCCTAAATGGCCAAATGTGCGAAAGTTTTAGAAGATTTTAATAAAATAACAATTAAAGCTTTTTTGTGAATTGAATGCTTTAAAATGCTCTTCCAGCCTTAAAGAAACGGTCGCTTTTCTAGAAACATTGTTAGGTTACCCCAAAAATAATTTTCACGTTGTCAATGCCTGTTTACATCCCCTGCGCTATTTTTTCTCTTAGTAGTCTACCTTTAGAATTTTCACGGCTGCCGAAACTTCCTAGACAAACCCTACTGGCTGTCACCTAAATGTTGTAGTGATTGAACACGTCCGAGGGTTCTTACATCACAAACCAAATAGTATGTAGTGAAACAACTGTGATGAAAAAAACGTTATTTTGTAGAAATAAAGAAATGTTTTTACACAACCATAAGACTCGTATGCACAAGAAGGGGAGATGTGCATACGCGTCGAATTACATAAATGGCTGAATGAAATACCTGTCACTGCTGTTGAACAATTCTTACTCGTCACTTTGATCGGATTGTTAAAACCACGTACATGTTATGGACAACAGCAAAAATGCAATCTCACAACGAACTTACAATGACATTAAGGGGTACATTTGAAGCATGTAATAATGCAGATAACAGCAATTTATTGAAGCAGATTTGGGAAGTTAACCATCTAGTAATCACGTAGATAAAATAGCACTTTGACCTTTGTTATCACTTACGAATTCGGTCTCCGCCGTCATGTAGGAATGTCTGTATAGCATGGTTTACCAATTTATTAATCTTTTTGTCGTCACATTTAGAACCAGTAAAAGAAGACGTGTATAACTTACACATTGCATAGCCAAAGGTCTTACTGAGAGGAATCCTGTAAAATCGGAACTTGCATATCGCAAGCTACTCAATACTACCAATCAACGTAGACTGCACAGCTAGTCGAGGCTGCATAGCGAAAGCCAACATATGCTTTACTAAGAGGTTTAGCTAGTCGTCCACTAAGCGTGTCATTTTCATTACCTACACTATGCAAATATCCTTTGTAAAATGTGGTTCGACAGTCCTTTGATATCCCATATTATTGTTTGTTAGTCTAGATCTAAACAAATTGACATTCAGAAATGAGTATTTCTTGGTGTTATTTCAGCAAATTCCGGGCCTTCTGACTCGCATACGTAGTCTTAAGTGGCTGTTAAACACCCTCTAGTCATTAGTTAAATACAAACGAAGGTAACTAGCTTTTAAATTTTGACTGTGGATATAGTAACATATCCCCTGACGTTGTAGGTAGTCTTCTGCTTAAAGCAGTATTGAAAGCATTGGCGACGTTTTTACACTCCTTGAAATCATCTGCTAAAGAATAACGTTGTGAATAGTAAGCTTACTACTGTGGTACACAATTCCACCATCAGTTAGAGCTTAATTCTTTATTCTGTAAGTAATACGATGAGCTGTCAGTTCCTCTTTAAGAGTATGCATCTTGTTATTAAGCAGCCATTTAGCGGCCACTACAGTAGCCTTGTGTTCTTTCCTCTAGACAATAGAATATATTTTGCTTGTAAACTGAATACAAAATTAATTACATCAATAACAAATAACAAAGTTGTGTTTATTGATTAACATAGGCTATAGTACTGCTGTTCATGTGTTTATTTGACTTACTTGACGTTTCTATCCATAAACTTACCAACTTTCTTATAATACCTAAGTATATCATGTCCATAGGCTCTAAAGGAGACGCGAAGATCATATTAACGGGTAGATTCTCGATTAGTTCACGGTCTTTACGGGAACTAACTTGAGTCTGTAGCCTGAATAACGAGTCACTTCGTAGTTTATATGCATCATTGGTAAATGGCATGCATCCACTAATTCAAGAACCTATTACCTAACACCTACCACAACCTACAGTGCCGTTGTCCTACTATATACCTAACGTATGCACGGGCTAGTGCGTCATGGATTACAGCCACTAATCTGACATTTAGATGCATATTACATCTCTCAACTTCAAGACCTAAACTTAAAACCTTTACAGCTTGCTTAATAAGTTTTCAGTCAGTTTATTGAAATCCTAATGCTTCCTACTTTAATCATAAATGCCAATAACGAACAGATAAATTTGCTTGACCTGAAATCGGCCACAATTGTTGGTTAGAATTTTTAGATAGCGACAACTCGTCAAAATCAGTAATTACTTTACCTTTATTATTCGGTAATATCTCCATAAATTGATATTTCCCTATGGAAAACGCCTGGGTTATTATGTTTTCGTATGGTCTGCAATACAATGAAGCTAAAATATCTAGAGTGGGTCAATTATATATTCGGTGAGGTCGACACCATACAGATAATACGAATGTTTGTGCTTGATAATTGTGCCTCAAACTGGATACCAACGATTGTTCCTTCCTGTACCCAGAGCTACACCGAAAGATGGAACTTGTAAGAAGATTATATTGCAGAAAAAGTGAGACTAGACAAACAAACCACATTTATTTGAGTACATTCATTTTTACACTCATTACTTTGCAGTGATTATTAATTAAGTGAAATCATCAATTGAAATAATCTTGACAAAAAATTAACATGATAATTATCCTACAAAATTGGGTGCAATGTTTCATTGAAGTAATTAGTATAATTAACTGTCATAGAATATACTCTCGAGTATAGTTCACACTGGATTAAATCAATGTGAAAGTTTGCAAATCAAGCTTACCAAAAACCAACACAGGTTCTTCCACTTGATTTTCTGAATATTTGTATTTTGGAGGGTGAGGGGGGGGAGATATTTTTAGTCTGAAGCATGTGCACATGAATACAATAAGTAACGTTGTTATTCATTTGAGTCTACTCCATTATCGCAAAAAATATATGTTAGTGTAGATCCCTGACAAAAAAAACTAATTGAAAAGAAATATCCCCTTGCTCTACTTTACCCGAATGGAGATCCTCTCCTTTTGTTCATATTCGAGTTTTAATATTCTCAGGTAAATAGTTATATATGCAACAAAACATAAAATGTTTTCTGTCAATAATAAATTCCACTTTAATGCTGCTTTGATCTAGTAAATCTAGGCGCCGAAGGTCTTGTGTAGAATTACTGGACCTGACAAACAGTATTGAGTCACCACCTCTGAATTCCGATTCTAATTATAACCTCAGAGAGTCAAAAAGGCTTCGTCGCAATTCTATTTGCCCATCAAACTCAGAAGGTACATCCTATAAAGCTCTTCCAAAGCCATCCAGAATAGGTCGAAGAAAGTCACTGAGATGCCCACTGAAACAAGTAAGTATTTGTTTCACTTTCGTAAATGACTGTTATCTGTTAGCATGCTTCATTTGTTTGACTTGGAGATTTGCTTCCAAGTTTCATCCAACCACTTTTTAGATCTGAAGAATCATTCTAGGATCAGTTTACAGTCAAAAATAAAATATCCAAACTTTCTAATATACTTTAAAAGTATTTTTCGGAATTGTTGTGATATATATATTCTACGCCAATCCAACTCTGCTTAGTATCTAAGCTTACTGTTATCAATACCAAACGATTACTGTAGATTACATCAACAACAGTTGGACATGTGGTTATAGATAATAGGTATTCTAGTATTTAAAGGATATGCGATTGTTTTTCGATTGCTGTAATTACTTTTAAGCTATATTGTATGTTTTTTCGGTGGTAGATCACGGTGATCTTTTGGACGAAGAAATTCTTTCCTCTGCATACTTTAGGTCATCACTCAACGTAGTCATCTGATTCTCCTACCCAACAGCCAACCAGAGTGTCACTTTAAGGCAGCCATGAGTTGGCATGCCTACTTCATACCACTATATAAAGGTTCACAGTTATGTTAACTAACGAATTTTCTTTGTCTTTCATCTTTCCACACTCCTGTATCATTCGGTTTAACTTCCTATTAAACTAGTTGTGCTTCCAAACATATAGTCAAATAGCCTTTATTTCCCAATTATTTTTCATTTTTGGTAACCGCATAAACAGTGTCTTGTTATTTGTTCGCATTTTCTGTGATATGACGTTCATACGGTGTTTTCTAAAATTAGTGACTTTCATGTCATTTCTATTCAAACTAATGAGTAATAGGGTAATTTTTACTAGATCTCTTTACAGTTATTTGTAGAAAGTCAAACTATTGTTCAGATTTTACCCACTTAATAGTTCACAACGAATTATATCTTTAAGTTTAGCAGTATGATGTATCACCTTCCTGACTGCGAGCATGTACAAAGATCGTACAGTAGGAAGATAGTTCAGCGTATTATGTCTCAGTAAAGGACAAAAGCGAATAATTTTTGTTGGTAAAAGCGAATTTGGAGAGGTAACGCATCCATGATTACGGCAGGGTCGGTAGGTAACTACTTGTTACCTTCATAACTGATATCGAAATGTATTACGCGATATAAATCCACTGATCTTGTAGAGTTCCCTTGTTTTTAATATAGACTTCATATCTTGATATTGTGGGTTATCTCAGTTATCCGTGATATATCTTTCATTCTGTTTCTGCATCAACGTAAAACTTGGTACAAATGTGCACCCGTCCGAGTTACTACACGATATCAGCACAAAAATATGAATATTAAGTTACAGAAAGTAACATTAATATCAATGGAGTGCTTAACTATGCAACTCTTTTGTTGTCCACAAGTTCAGTCACTTTTGTTTCTGATTCAGATGGTTTATTGATAATCTAAAATTAGATTTTCTGTAGCATTACTTGAACAATTAAGAATATAGTCTAAATGTACTATCAGTAACAAGTGGAGGGCAGATACTTCTGTTGCATGGTGTAGTGTTTAGAGAATTCTTCTGCTGATTTGTAGTACTATAACATTCCATACGTGTGGTTTATTATAGATATAAGGAAGTAATTTATCGGTTTATAAACGAGTCACGTTGAATCAATCACAATTCACATAAATTAGTACATAAATGATTAATTTAATCTATAATGTAGACAGTTATACGTAGCACTTATCATGAATTAGTGAAAACTCATTTTAAACCTTTTGTGTAAAAATGTCTTAATATTGATCTTAACGCATAACGGTTGGAAACCAATCAATTAGACGTACTACCTACACCATTCAACGGTTAATTTTGATAGCCACTTAGCTAGTTCCAAAAATTGATTTCTAGAAATGCATACTCTCCCTACTATGCTAAAATACACGCTAATTGCTCATTATCAATTGCACGTTGTAGACCTTTTCGTCTTGTTATGTGCAATAATTGTGATCCTCTACTAGTCAGCTCATTTTGCTCGGATACATCCACTATTTAGGATCTTATTATCCATGTCTTCATTTTCATTTGCTCTCTCTTGGCTTTTTTTCAGTTCCTTAGTAATATTTATGACTTAATAACCCATCCCTTTTTTGATTGACCTTTCATTTCTTTAAACTTTGAAGATGAGGGGATACATATTACATCTGTAACTTAGTGCAAGAAAATGTTTGTATTCACTGATTCGCATCTTCCGTCTGTTTGTATCCGTTTACCTGGTATGAAATATAAGTATGCAGATTGACAACTAGAACTGATAGACTAATGTACTAGATCATGCTTTGATATCTTAATTATTTAGTAATATACAGATTTTGACTGCGCAAGTCCAATATGATCCTATCTTCAACTACCCGATTTAGAAACTCTAGCTCCTAACATTGTTTAGACACGGTAAGTTTTAAACAAAGTATTGATTTTCTGACCTTTCCTCATTCTTGAGCATGAAGAATGCCTGCATTTTATCTGTCGATTATCTTCTGTATCATAATCCAGTTTGTTTATATTATTTAGATATTGCAAAATTTCAGTCAGTCCTCTGACTGACTATGTTTTGAACACTGTAATAATATTTTGGTGATAGAGGGAAAGTTAGTTAGCTATGAATTAGTTTATTTAGCCATGGATGAATGGATTGAGATGATTAACTGAAATATTTGCAGTCAGGATAAAACAAACTTCCTGGTGATAATGTTCGGATGTAAACCACTGGATTTCAATTTCTAACTATGCTATGCTTTTCTTGTTTTTGGTAGCCACGTAGTGTCGTTATTTATCTCAGAAATGTGGATCGGAGTTTGTCGAGTGCACAAACGTATTTAGTGTCCAAGTTATATTTCTAGTACTAGTTTACAGCAGTCTGTCTATCCTTATGGTAGCTGAAAACATGAATGTAAGAGAAATATAATGGTATTTATCCTTAAAGATAATTAAAACCCCAATAATCATGTGTAAAAATGTGTGGATCAAGTCAGTTCCTATGAGATGCAGTCAAATCAAGTGCTATCATTATTATTGCAAGCTATTCTATTTGAATATATGTGTTTTGGTTAGTTAGCGAATGTCACACCAGTCATGTGATTAAAACTGCTTTGTCTTCTAATATGTATTTTGTGATATCTCATTGTGATGTTCTATCGGCTACGATAATTCATTACACTTTTGTTAGAGCAAGTTAGCTCCCGCTATTTTTCATCTCCTAAGTGTTGTAGCTAAATAAACCTTTAGGAGGCACTAACTGAATTTTTTAGTTAACGGTATTTTTATATTTTCCTCATTAAATTTACACTATCAATCGCTAACTTTCCCTCAATTTATTTTTTCCTATTTTCAGTTGAATTCACATAATTATGCACTCACTACTTCTACCCAACCATCTAGTAATATTACACAAGACTTACCGCTAATGGATATCAGTGCTCACGATGGGTATGCTATTTTTTTCGACAATCTGTCTATTTCATCACCCAACAAGTTTGAAAATACTAAACAATCTTCTCAAAGTCCTCCAATTATTCCTATAACTGTTGCAGATGTTTATCTTTCTAAAAAATATATCCCTCCTAGTCACAAAGGGTTAGCCACAGTAATTGAGAATCCTGCTGAAAGGAATCAACGACGTCCTAGACTGTGCAAAAAGGCTGAACATTCCCCGATAAGACGACAAATATTTACGGGCCAAACTCTTGAGGAAGCTTGTGCACCTACTGCCCCTGGTATCGCCCCATTAGATCCAGATTTGGTGTTGTCAACTACTCGTAAGCGTGTGACCAAACGTCAGAAGCTTGCAAAGAAGTTAGGATTTCGTGGTATTAGTATATCCAAACAAACTGAAGAAAACTTTACAAGGTTTATGTCGCAATCAAATCTAAATTCCTCTCGAAGTAGTTCGGCATCTGTGTGAGTAGAATTACATCTGTGCTTTTCATACTAGTCTTCCTGTTTATCCGTACCTACGTCTTTCAAGAAAACAGTACACTTTAGACTTCATGTTTAAGACAGATTTTTAATTCATTCTTTCAAATGACAGGTTTTTTCACCAGTCGTTTTATAGTAATCTCGCATATATTATCTGTAAAAAACATTGCAATCGCCCCTATACTTCAGTATTTTTTGCATGTGGTATTGTACTGTGTTTCTTAACTTAACATGACAGATATTCAATTTTTCCACAACCTTTGTTTAAAAAAAGCCAGCTTCATATTGTCAGGACATCCCTAGACGTAAAATATTATGCAAAACACTACTCACTGTTAATATCAGCTTCCAATTTTTCAAATAACATTAAGTATCGCTACATATATTTCAAGAAATTTCCTTCTGTGGGATTAAGCTGTTTCAAATATCGAGCCATCTAGCAATTTTCTGCGGATTGTTTTCTCTCTGGATGCGATAACTAACAAATTTTAAGTATGATCATCTGCAAATTTTACAATCAGAAGAAAAGCACTAGTGTAATGTAATTTCAAAACTTCGCTCAACATTACTTGGCAGCCGATTGGGTGCACAGAGTTTTATAAATTTTGTCTAGTCATACGTTTACCTAATTCACTATTACCGAATTTGTAAATAGTTTTGTTCTAAGCGATGTGGGTCTACATAACCCATGCATTTCTTCATCTGATATTATATAAGTGTACCACTTGTTCGGGGCCTAGTTACCGCTTATCCTGTCCCTCAATATTGATTGGGAAGGCAGATTGAGAAAATTTGTGGGCAGCATATCGACGTGTAGCATTAATCCTTGAGAACACCGGGTACTGATATAAGCCATGCTAGTACATACAGACTTTCTGGTTACTGCCTGCGCAATAACTTATTTTCTAAGGTGTTAAGTAACATTACTTATAATAGAGTGTCTGAGTCGGTCACAATAGTTCAGGTGCATTCACTTTTTCCTTGAACCCTGAGCTTATAATCATGTTATACCTTTCCACGAATTAATTCTTACTTTCAAAACTATGTTCTTCATGTCCAATTTTTTATTACTATGGTATTCATCTTGCTGTGCTAAAGGTGTGGAAACTTGCACCAATACGCATATGCCAGGTTCTACGCTGTACATGATTGACTGGCTTACGATTCGGCATAGTTGTATTCACTCCATATCCCTGCATACTTTCGATTCCCCTTCCTTCAACTATATTCTTCACTTTTGGATTTTAATTGCACTTGGTACTATTTCTTTTATCATTTTCTTCGTCTTCCTGTAATGATATATATATATATATATATATATATATCCATGCCAGATCCCTACGATGGACATAACTATTCGAAATTCTAAGTACCATAATGACTTGAAGTTTTAAAGCTATCATCATGGGTGTAATATATCATTCTTTAATGCTGTTTTAAATACCAGTGATCGGCAGCAAACCAGACAACCATTTGAACTAATTTCGATATAAGACGAATTTTGACAACTAGAATCGTGTGTGCTTTAAGTTCTACATAAATAACTTAAAGTTGCATTACCTTGGTAGTATATTTTGCACATGAGTTTTATCTGCCTAAGGTATGCTCGGCTGTTTAATAGTTTTAATTCGTAGTATCAAGGTGGCCAGAAGTTGGGGGATGGTTCCCTTATCAAAATGTCATCAGTGATCATTCATAATACTCTGACAAGTTGTTTCAACTTTACACTAAGAAGTTGGAATAAAAATACAAAACTGCTTAATATCTGTTCTAGATTTATCGAACCAGCCCTTTAAAATATATAGTGTCGGCTGATGGTTTAAATAATCATTAGACCATTATGAGTGTTCGTGTTCCTCTTATCAACCTGTACCTCTCTAAAGAAATTGACCAAAACCTACCGACTGTAGATATTTTGACTTCTCCCAGTAATCTGCACGTTTTGAAATAGTCTATTATTTGGTCAAACTAGTTTTTGTATATTAAATTTGAGAGCTTAGATTTCTGTGCATACTAGATTATCAGAGCATAAATACTAAGAGTAAAACAACCCTCTTGTATGTTTTTCGTGTTGATTGGATTTTTAAGAAACTACTCCAGTTCGCAGACCACGCATTTTCCGAAGTCTAGCAGTACTTGACTTTAATAAGGTAGTCTGCCTTAGCGCACTGCTGAGGAGTTCCACACTAAGATGAAACGGCTATCTAGTGGTCGCTGGTTTTGAATGAGACTCTGCCGACATCAATCTGTGATGTGTTCAATCAAATAAAAATGTTAGTCTTTACAAAAATAACCTCAATTCAATTACCACTGTAACTCTTAATGATCTGAATAATATCATGGTCATATTATTTCTAGCTGTATTTTTACCAACGACTGCTCGTTCAGTTGTGATGATCACCTGTCTGTTTTCGCTGTCATTAAACTAACCGCAAACACTAACTAACACCGACAATGTCACTCATTTGTAAGTCGACTTTACGTTATCGACGGAAAAATAACCAAACTATAAATACGACCATATAAAGTACTGAAAGGATTATTTTATATATTTAGAAGAAAATGTTACTGTACATTGATGTATAATTTTACTGATCTTCACTTTCCATACGTTCTGAAAATACACCTAGTTCCTGCTCTAGTTCTAGTATAGCTTGTTCAATTTCATAATTCTTGCCAACTAAACCAACCCACGATTCTTCTAATTCCTTGAGATGTTTTCCGGCAGCCATCTGCTCTTGTTTACGACGCCAGTTTATTTCCTGGATTTTTCGCCTTTTAAAATAAAATTAGACCATTTAAAATATAACTGATGACATGAAAAATAGAGCACAATTAACTTACCAGTTGATTTAAATAAGGCAAATGTAAACTTTTAACTTACCAGAAATAGATCGACAAGGCAGAGTTCCAGCAAGAAAACAGAAACAACCACCTGACTACTTCGTACCGAAAGAAAACTCCAAAAATTATGTATATTACTGAGTAAACAATTTATTATCGTCTCATGACTAGGATTCTCTGCGATAACGACCTTTCACTTTCGGTGATTTGCGGTTAGTGACAGTTGTTTGCAGTAACTGTATATTCTTCACATGTAGGCTATTGGTATTCGACCATCGATGTCTTCGAAACATCGCTCGCATCAGTTGGGGTCACTTATTAAGTAATAACGGGGATAGACGACGGGTGTTAGACAAAGATGGTAGTCCGTCGACTGCGGTGGTTGGAACATGTGTTACGTATGCCTGACTACCATCTGCCTCGATGCGCAATGTTAGCTGGCATAGGAGGATGGAAGAGAGTTGGGGAGCGGCCAAACCAAAACATGGCATCAGTCCATGAAGTCACTAACTGCTGATTTGAATCGTGTCGGTAGATGCAAACTACCTGGTTGGGGTCTGCGCGAATACCGTAACCAGTGGTTGGAAACGTTGTGACATGGCTCAGAATCCGTCACAGTGGCGAGCGCGTTGCCAAGCTATACAACCGACTATATATATGTATAAAAACTGTAAGTCAGTGAGTAATTGTGAGAATTTTGATTACTTGTTAAGTGAAATTTTCTGATTACCTAGTGTTTTAGATAATCAGTTAGTGAGATCGATTTCTTAACCATGGCCTTAGTTGGGAGTTCCCCATTGTTTGGTCTATTTATTTATTTATCTGCACTTTTCTGTATATTCACATCTCACTCCTGTCTCCATTCACGTTTACTATTATTATAATAACAATCGCCATTATTATTACAATTATTATTATCACAAAGACTGTATGAAACCAAATTTTGTCGATTTTCATTCACAAATCCTCACTCTAATCTACTAATAACCCTACTGAGTATACAAATTTTACGTTTCACTTCACTTTTCTCAGAAGTCTCATCACCCCTGGTGGGTCGGTACCTGATGAAATCTCAGCAGGGATTCGAAAACTCGCTTGGTTTTTACCAACTCCCTTTACTTATGATGTAGGATAGATATCCATCTTCTAACAAAAAGCTGAGTGCACCGCGCAACAGTCCATTCTGTTGTAACTTAGAGGTGCGAAACATGAGCCATGAAAATGGAAGATATATATATATAAGCTCCAGGTCTTTGATCATATAAATCTTTGAATCATCGCCCGTATATAATGTGATGGGCGAATAAGTAATGTTGATGTTAAACACAGAGTATTAGGAAAACATAGCAAATCAGTCAGAGGTCACAAACCTTTATCGACTAAGACGGTTGGGCAATGTGTTACGTATGCCTGACCGCCGTCTGCCTCATCGTGCTATCCTGGCTGGGGTAGGAGTAGGATGGAGGGGTAAAAGCGGCCAAACCAAAACATGGTATCAGTCCATGAAGTCTCTGATTGTTGGTCTGAGCCATGTTGGCAGATGCAGATTACCTGGTTGGAGTCTGAGTGATAATCGCAACAAATGGCATGGTTCACGATAGTGCAAGTGTATTCACTCTTTATCTTCATCTAGATTATCAGCTCAACTATTCTTTCACACACACCTTAACTTTATTCTTCTTGATTGTATTCTATTGCCATATGATTGTTGCATACTTGACCTTGTCGTGCTAATATGATATGGCAACTTGAACCTATGCACATATATTCCAGGTTCTATGTTGTTAATGGCTGATTGACTCTGTCTATAGAATCGAAGTCCAAATAAATTTATAAAGGCTTTACTCAATTAAGACTTCTGGAAGCGGATACGTTGTGCTCTGTCGTCACATAATTCGTCTGTGTATTAAAAAAGCACATAGGTTTTTACGATGCTTTTAACTAGGAAGTATAAGAAACTAATACCCATGGATAGACAGATTCTTTTTTTAAACCAGTTACTCTACTTCAGATGAATCTCCTAAAAGCACACCGTTAACTAAATTTCAAAGCCTTCAACCTCAAAATAGAGTGATAACCTTTTTGTTTACAACTATAGACAATTAATTTGGATTGGTCTTGAGGTATAGAGATTTAAGTGTAGTAATCACTTACCTACCTACCTGTGAGCTAGATAATGGTATTGTGGGTTTTCGGCTGTTACAATAGAAATCCAAGTGAGGGCAGACATAATGTAATATTAATAACCCTCATAAAGTAAATCCTTAATAACTCAGAGGACAAGGCTGTATGTAAATTTTGAGTCCCATGTAGTTTTATTAAGGTTCGGCAGCAAAAAACAAGGGCAGAGACCATTAATTAGCTGACAAGGATATCGGACAGAGATATCCCCACGACATCAAGAAGATAAAGTAGATTCTGCTAACAGGTTATCGTCTGATTATCACATGTTTTGGTTAGACGCTTATTTCTTACCCACTTCCTCTACAATTTTTTATTAAGAAACGCTATTAGAAACGTCAAAGCTATGTGACGAGGATAAGTAAGTTTGATCATAATCAACCATAAACTACCTTATCTCTAAAAGCTCCTTTTCATAAATTTGTAGAGAATTTTCAAGGACGTTGTTGTATTGCTTCCAAGCATTGCATCCATATCCCGCCATTAGTTCTAAATTTTCGATTCTTGTTGCTTGGTGTTCTAATTGGGCCTATTTGACAAACAAATCAGATATAAAGACATCTTACTTCAGCGTTTTCCATAGCGTCTTGCCATGCTTTTACGTCGGTCATTTTTCCAGCAGGGGGTGGAGGAAGCTCATAGCGCTTCATACTTAGCATTTCCATCGGTAAACGATTAGAGAGCCTGTCGAATTCAGCTTTCATCACCTCCGTTTCAAATTTCATTTGAATGGGTCCACATAAAGAAGGGAGGTGTTCCAGATAGTTTTTTGTCGGTCTATATCGCTTCATTTCCTCTTCAACTAGAAGAGCTGCAGCCTCTCTGATTCCAGGATCATCGTACCCTTTGTCAAAGTAAGGTAGAGCGTCAACAACGCCTACATGTTCGGAAGTCATTTCACGTTAGTCTGGTCAATAATAAGTCGAAAACAAGTTAAGAATGACCTCGAAAACCACTGTGGTAAAATATATCAGCATCTCTTAATGTATGCAAAAGTGATCAGTTTGGTAGTCATTGTTAGAACCTGCTTTGATACATGTATTCCAAGAAAAGTAATTATAAGGATTCCAACTTGTTTATTCAAAAATGATTTCTGGACGAATGCAGTATTTCTGCCAAGATGGAACAAAGCAGTTTATCTATTAGTTCAATAATGAGTAGAATAGAGGCTGAAGGCTGCTAAACTAAGACGTAGCAGCAGCCTGTGAAATCTTTGATTGTTGATTTGAGCTGTAATAACGTGTGTAGACTGCCTTCTTCGAATACGTACAACTATAATAGTGAATGGTTCAATACTTTGGACGATATTCGTTCAAATCACTCACTATCGTGCAATTATGTTCACTCTTTGTTTCTCTTCAAAACTTAGGCTTAAAATTATTCTGAACCTTAATTTACATTAATAAATGCTTTCTTCTCGAATCACATTCTCCGTGCTACTGAGGTAAAGCAACTTAGACCGACACACTTATATGCCAGGTCCTACGTTGTATATGCCTGACTGGCAATACTCGTGCAGATGACGAGGGACGACCATGTTAAAAATCATCACATGTTTGTAAGTTAGCAACATGTAAACTCTAAACAAATCAGATGCTGCATTTCGTTTCTCGTAAGAAAACAAATGTGGCCATAAAAGTTTGGTAAAATTATACTTTCATGTGGCGTTGGATCGACTGCAAGCAAATATTTCCGAGTCACTGAAATAATTTTAGTTCCGTTCGCAGTTTTGACTAGAAACAACTTCACACGACTAATCTTTCATCATCCATCCACATTTTTCGTTTTAATTTCTTTTTTCTCCTATAATTATCAGCCAGCAATAGTGAGATTGTTGGTTGGTGCATATGACTTTGAAGAGAACCAGTGCTAAAAATCTGAGTGGCATTTATAGCGATTTGAAATCGAACTACGTATGTCTTCTTAAATCATGCCGATACCGTAAATGATAATGATTAGGTACAGAGCAACTATTTAGTACTCAGTAGTCACTGCAAGTGAGAACAACAGATTCCTTTCTGGGGATCGAATGCAAGGGAAAGGATAATGGGTCGGCTAGAATTTAGAAACTGGACGTAATTCTATCTGACTGGTCTCGAACACTAATCGTTCAAATCTTTAAGGACAGAAGTCTTCTTGTGACAATTACCGAGGAATCAACTTAACGAATATAGTGTCTAAAATATTAGCTTCAATAATACTTCGATGTCTAACTAAAACTTGTGAAGAGCAAACTCGAGAAAGCCAAGGTGGTTTCAGACCTGGACGTGATTGTGTAGACCAAATATTCACACTTCGGCAGGTTCTGGAACATAGGCACACTTTTAGACGCCCAACAATAGTTGTATTCCTTGACCTTAAGGTGGCGTTTAGCTTAATCGGTCGTAAGGTTATGTGGCAATGTCTGTCATTTAAAGGCGTACCAGAGAAGTACATTAACCTCATGCAAGCTCTCTACTCCGACACCACATGCTGAGTGAGAGCTTATGGAGGATTGTCGTCGGAACTGATTACCTCAAGTGGTGTTCGTCAAGGTTGTCCGCTTTCCCCATTTTTTTTATTTTATCATTGACATACTTTTAGAGTTAACATTGTCATCGTCTGACTTCTCCAGGGTTGACCTCATTCCAAGAGATAAACTTACTGATGCAGATGATATAGTTTGCTTGGGTGGTGCTGATAAAATGCAGAATCTCTTGACTACCTTAAACATGAATGTAAGGATGTTTGGGATGCGATTCTCCACATCTAAATAAAAATGTTGCTTCAGGATTGCCTTGATTCGGCACCAAAGTTAGTGATACAGAGTGAAGGAGTTGAATGTGTTAACCGCTTCACTTATCTTGAAAGCCTCACCAGTCCTGACGGTCTAGTGTCTGATGAAATCTTGGCTCGTATACATAAGGCCCGATTAGTTTATGAGAATTTGCGTCACTTGTGGCGGTGACACATCAGACTACCGACCAAATGATGCGTTTACTGCGCAGTAATCCGATCCGTTCTACTTTATGGGTATGAAACGTGACCATTAAGGATAGAGGATATTCGTAGGCTTCTAGCATTCGATCATAGGTGTCTTCGAAGCGTTGCTCGTGTCTTCTGGGACTACCAAGTAAATAATGCGTGTGTTAGGAATAGAGTACTAGGTAAATACGATAAGTCTACTAATGGAGTAGTAAATCTCCATCAGCTGAGGTTGTTAGGACATGTGTTACGTATGCCAAACCACCGCCTACTTCAACGAGCAGTGCTATCTGGTGCAGGAGTAGTCTGGAATAAAGCTAGGAGCGGCCAAACCAAAACATGGTACCAGTCCATGAAGTCGTTGACAATTGGGCTGAGTCGTGTTAATAGGCGCAGACTACCTGGTTGGGGTCCACGTGATGATCGTCACAAATGGTTGGAGACTTTAGGTGACATGGCTCAAAATCGTTGGCAATGGCACAGGTGCATCTACTCCTTGTCTTCCTCCAAATTCTAAGTTCCTGAAATTATCATAATTTTCTCTTTACTGAATCATATTTTCTTAAATCTTATCTTCGATCTCTATTCTTTTCCATTAATGCTAACTCTGTTACTACCTTCCCTACTCTGGGATTTGATCCGACAATTTAATCTCTATCTGCTAATTTGGGTATGGCAACTTGAACTGATGTACGCATGTACCAAACTCTACGCTGAAACTGACTGACTGACTGGGAGAAATCTGAGTATCTGTATCTGCAGAAATTAACGCTGGTGATGTAACTAGTCAACTCCGCCTGTAGCCCTCCTAGGGTTACTGCCGGTCCCAAACCCGGGTAAAGGAGGAGGGTTGGGCATGGGGCTAGCACCCCCATCCCGTAAAAACCCAAACTTGCTAAAAAAACGCAAACCAGATTAAACAAGATAAACCATTTAAACTCTGCCCTGGGAGTAGAAGGATATATGACGCCTCATGATGAAAGCCGAAATTCTTCGGAAGTCATGAGGCCGATGCCCCCCCTTCTAACAACCAGAGCAAATATTTTTATAGGTACATGGAATGTTCGAACAATGTGGGAGAGCGGGAAGACAAATCAAATAGCTGCAGAATTGAAGAGATACAACTTGACAATACTCGGAATCAGCGAAACCCATCGGACTCAAGCTGGACAGAAAACATTGGCTTCGGGAGAGACGCTACTATACTCCGGCCACGAAGAGGAAAATGCTCCTCACACCCAAGGAGTTGCTCTGATGCTGTCCGAGGCACGTAATGCACTTGTGGGATGGGAACCACATGGACCCAGGATCATCAAAGCATCTTTCAAAACAATGAAGAAAAGGATTACAATGAATATTATCCAATGCTATGCACCAACCAACGACGGCAACGACGAAGAAAAAGATCAGTTTTACGATAGACTGCAATCAATTATAGCAAAGTGTCGAGGAAAGGATCTGACAATCCTGATGGGGGACCTAAACGCCAAAGTCGGAATGGACAACACTAGATATGAAGAAATCATGGGACGACAAGGACTGGGAAACAGAAATGACAATGGTGAAAGATTTACAAACCTATGTGCCTTCAACAAATTGGTTATAGGTGGTACAATATTCGCCCACAAACACATACACAAAGCTACATGGGTCTCACCAGATCATACTACTGAGAATCAAATCGATCATATATGTATCAATAAAAAATTTAGAAGATCAATGGAAGATGTTAGAACCAGGAGAGGAGCTGACATAGCTTCAGACCTGGTGGTTTCTAAAATGAAACTGAAGCTAAAGAAGCAGTGGACAACTGGAGTGGCAGCAGTACAACGGTTCAATACAGGCTTTCTCCGAGACACTGACAAACTCAACGAATTCAAAATATCTCTCAACAACAGGTTCCAAGCCTTACAAGATCTGCCGAAAGAAGAAGAAACCACTATGGAGGACAATTGGAAAGGAATCAAAGGAGCACTAACGTCAACGTGTCAGGAGGTTCTAGGCCGCAAGAAGCACCATTATAAGGAATGGATCTCCACTGAGACATTGAGCAAAATTCAACAAAGGAGGAACAAGAAGATAGCAATCAACAACAGCCGTACAAGAGCAGAGAAAATCAAGGCTCAAGCTGAATACTCAGAAGCAAATAAGCAAGTAAAGAAGAGCATTAGAGCTGACAAACGGAAATACATCGAAGGCCTTGCAACGACAGCGGAGAAAGCTGCAAGAGAAGGAAATATGAAACAGCTATACGACACAACGAAGAAACTGGCAGATAAACATGGTAAACCAGAGCGACCGGTCAAGAACAAAGAAGGCAAGACAATCACTGAGATTCAAGAACAAAAGAATAGGTGGGTAGAACACTTTGAGGAACTCTTGAATAGGCCAGCTCCACTAAACCCACCGGACATCGAAGCAACACCTACAGATCTCCTGATAGATGTCACTCCACCAACGATGGAAGAAATCAAGATGGCCATCAGACAAATCAAAAGTGGGAAAGCAGCAGCACCTGACAATATACCAGCTGAAGCACTCAAGTCAGATATCGACCTAACAGCAAGGATACTCCACGTTTTATTCAAAAAGATCTGGGAAGAAGAACAAGTGCCGGCAGACTGGAAAGAAGGTTATCTTATCAATATACCAAAGAAAGGGGATTTGAGCAAATGTGACAACTACAGAGGGATCACGCTACTGTCGATTCCAGGGAAAGTCTTTAACAGAGTATTGTTGAACAGAATGAAAGATTCAGTGGAGGCTCAACTTCGAGATCAACAAGCTGGTTTTCGGAAGGATCGGTCGTGCACGGACCAAATCGCAACACTACGGATCATCGTTGAACAATTAATTGAATGGAACTCGCCACTGTACATCAACTTTATTGATTATAAGAAGGCGTTTGATAGTGTAGATAGGAGAACACTATGGAAACTTCTTCGACACTACGACGCACCAGAGAAACTCGTCAACATCATCCGGAACTCTTACGACGGAACACAGTGCAAAATTGTGCTTGGAGGACAACTGACAAATGCATTTTCAGTGAGGACCGGAGTCAGACAAGGTTGCTTGCTCTCACCTTTTCTCTTCCTCCTAGTGGTCGACTGGATCATGAAGACCTCCACATCTGAGGGAGTGCACGGAATTCAATGGACATGTAGGATGCAACTCGATGATTTGGACTTTGCGGATGATCTAGCTCTTTGAGCACATACACACCAACAAATGCAAGCGAAGACAAACAAAGTAGCAGCAACCTCAGCATCAGTAGGCCTGAATATACATAAGAGAAATAGCGAGATCCTCAAATATAACACAGGGAGCACCGACCCAATTGAACTTGATGGAGAAACTCTGGAAGAAGTGAATACTTTCACATATCTGGGGAGCATCATCGATGAACAAGGAGGGTCCGATGCAGATGTAAAGACAAGGATTGGCAAAGCTAGGACAGCATTCCTACAGTTGAAAAACATTTGGAACTCAAAACAAATATCAACTAACCTCAAAGTCAGACTCTTCAATTCGAACGTGAAGACAGTCCTGCTGTATGGAGCTGAAACTTGGAGAATTACTGCAAACATCATCAGACGGATACAAGTATTTATAAACAACTGCCTACGCAAGATACTGAATGTCCGTTGGCCAGAAATCATCAGCAACAACTTACTATGGGAGAGAACAAACCAACTTCCAGCCGAAGAGGAAATAAGGAAAAGACGTTGGAAATGGATAGGACATACACTACGCAAGCCATCAGACTGCATCACGAGACAAGCATTAACATGGAATCCTGCTGGGAAACGGAAAAGAGGAAGGCCAAATAACACGTTGCGTCGAGAATTGGAAGCAGACATTAAAAGGATGAGCAGCAACTGGAAACAATTGGAAAGGATTGCTCAGGACAGAGTTAAATGGAGAACCCTGGTGAGCAGCCTATGCTCCTCAGCGAGGAGTAACGGGCATAAGTAAGTAAGATGTAACTAGTCAGTCTAAAACTGAGAAAAACTATCCATGTGGTACCTGATAGGAAATACTATTATGCTGTCTTATAAGCTTAAAAATGGCTTCATTGTTTCCTTTTCCTACCTAGGACCAGTCAGATCAAGTCACTTACGCGCAGACTTTCGTTCCTCACATATTTTTTGCAAACTACTGAAAAATCCCCAACAGAACGCCTAATACCGGTATATTAAAAGTGAAATAGAAGCTTCAGTTATACAATTTCTCATCAAAATGGTCAGCAGTTTAGAAAAGTGGTATTTTTCCTTGCTGAGTAGACCCTATAATTTGATCATTCTTAACGTGATAGGTTTACGTGAAACCATTCAGCTAGAGCTTTTAGAAGGTATTAGTTTTTGATGTAATCCTTATTCATATTCATCCTGTAAGTAAGGAATACGTCAGGTCGTTTACACAAGAGAGAACGTCACATTTCGTTTGCAATCAGGTATTTCTCTCGGTAAAACATTTTACTTGAGTCAGAAACATTTCTTCCCATCTCAATTTAAGTATTAAGTAAAGTTTTGTCTTAGGAGACAGTTTTTGCTGCACTCATTGGGAAGTAAAGTACATATAAATTTATCCAGTTGAACTGGTCACACCTGACAGTTCGCTTAGAATTCTAGATTCAAAATAAAATGACACTATAATATCATCTCTGCAGCAGACCAGCTTGTTACTTCCCGGTGAATGGGAAGCAATGTGACAGCCGTAAAAGTGATATCATAATATGTGCAACGGACTCACTGTGGCTACCTAAAAGCAGTTGCAGGCCACAGTCAAATTCCCTACGCAGTCTACTGTTTTACAAAGTCATTTCGTACGTACTAGGTCATGGAGCTGGAAAACTTTCTTAAGAAGAACGAAGCCAAAAAGAAAGCTTAGGAGTATCTGACTCAAAGAGCAAACAAGGTATTATTCTCAGTCCATTAGAAGGTTGAAATAACACCACTGTCAAAGATTCGCCAATCTTAACAATTCTGGAGGTCGTTAAGTCACCAAAGTCCTCAAGAAAAGGCAACAAACGCCAAAGAATTGCAATACAAGGGATCCGAAGAGTCTAGCAACTCAGTGAAGTAGATTTTAAAATTGGAAAGTCAGAAAGCTCAAAAGAACAAACTAAGGTTAGCAAAGTCAGCGAATGTGCTGATTTAATCTCAAAGAAAGGTGCGCAACCGCAAAGGAAAACCACAAGCGCCAGAAACTTAACTTCGAAAAGAGGCCCTGAGAAACCCTAGGCCCAATTTCTAGGATAGGTCATTTTTTCTCCATAAACTGGAAGAATCTTTAGAAAAGGGACGTAAGGACCATAATATGCAAGTCACTCCAAAAAGCAGCAACAAGTTGCTGTCCCTGCAGGAGCAAGTAAATATATTGTCCCGGGAGAAACCAGATTCCAAAAGGCCAAAGGTCAACCGCTTTAGAAAGGTTACACTAGCTAGGCTGAGGGGCGTGATACACTGTCGAGAAACGCACGCAAAATCAGGTAGTGTAGAGTCTATGTTCGCATTGACTACAGTCAAGCTGATTGAAGTAAGCGGCAGTCTACAGAAGCAGAGCTATATAAAAGGCGTTAGAACAAAAATGAAAATTTCTTCCTCAAGGGTCTTCGTATTGTAGAAGTTTGTTATCAGACAATGCTAAAACCACTGGACCTGGTGGGAAAGAATAAAACTGAGATAACCATTTGTTACGTTAACGCCCGTAGCCTACTGAACAAAAGGATGGTTTTCTAGTGCTAAGGGTCTTATAAGTATAGTTACTATCATTGAAGCATGGATCACTCCTGAAGTTAGTGATAAAATGTAACTCCAGGAGTCCACAATTCATAGTAGTGATAAGTTAGGTCGTAAAGATGATGGAATTATTCTCTATGCAAAAGGTGGTTAATCTATACACCATAAAAACTGTCGCACATGAAAGTGAGAAATATATGAGATGTCGTTTTACAAGTAAAGGCAAGGGCATTGATTTAGTTCTGGCATACATAAAGCAACAACACTGCTGCCTCTGAAAACTGGGCAGTTAACTTGGAAGCATTAGTGGATTACACAAGCCCGTTACCAAACCGTCTTTACTTTCAACGTGCAAATGGACATTCTTTTAAGCCTAGAATATTGGCACGTCAGACAACTCAACACTCTTATCTCGAAATAAAAGGTGGTTCAGTAAACGTCTCGACATGAAAATACATTATTAAAATGTAGTAGTCACCATTTCATAAGTTAAAGTGAGAAAACTAATCAAAATAACAAAAGACAGTAACCGTCGAAAAACGCGCCGAAATTCAGCTCCACTTCCTATTGGTTGGTTTTATTAGGTAGTTGGAGGTAAATACAGTGTGTCATCAAATTCATTCGGTGGCAAGTTCCGTTGACAAATTACGGCCCCTTGATGCGTTCGAACTGGTTAAAATGTGGTTTGCTTTTTAACTGCTGACTGCTGAACCAATATTATGACACCTGGATACTTGTGGACTGTTTTGAAACGTCATTTTTTCATGACCAGTCTACGTAACATGTATTTCTGCGGTTGAATACATTAAGACTGCACGACTTGCCTTTTTCATACAGCCGTGGGCTGGCAGTATTATATTTTATACAGTGCACTGCTGTCTAACAATGGAATCGAATGTCTACTTGATAACATCCAGATAATCAATTACTTAATTTATAAGCGACATTTTGGAATGTAGCCTTGCCGAACCCCGAATTTTTGCCCTTGTCTTTACACGCATAATGCCAAATGTTGCCCAGTATTCTGATCTACTAGATCAAGAGCCGACCACCATTAAGTGGGCATGACCATGCTTTGTCGAAGCAAGGTATAAATTCAACTAATTTATAATCACTCCCTTCATTAAGCATTGTTATAGTTTGACCAGATGTTGCCTGCAAACAATTTTCTGAGTACTGGCTCTAGTATTGTTGTGGGTGGATCGTCCAACGTAGGTGAACATTTCCAACGAATTATGCTATCACAAACTTATCCTACCTGGATACGGTTTCACAAGGCACTAGGGAAGTTCATGAGTGAAAGTGTTGTTAAAATTAGATAACCCATTTTGGGAGTCAAACATTTATTATTTTGTCACTTCAAGTCGTTACCCTGATAGACCCTGTGACATGAAACACCAGTATGTTATACCAATACACGTTCGGTATCTCACGTCCTCCTCGGGGTGCTGGACTTCCAATTAAAGGGCAAGTTTGCTTGCTCTTATGATATCCATGCTCTATTAGGTGTAATTATTTAGGTCGCTAGTCAAAAATAAGAGTATGTTACTCTCCAGCAAGATATGAAATATCACATTTCGAGACAGCACATAAACAACCATATATTGCCACCTTTATGGCAACGGATGGCCGAAGACGCAGATTGTGTGATGCTGAGCGTAGTGTTATCCAAACTTTTGTCGACAGAAATACAAGTCCTCTTCAAGGTATGGATCTGGTGTATGCAGAACTTGGTAAAGTCCCTTACGGTGATATTAGAAATATGAAGAAAAAGGTTTATGAAAGTAAGATTAGTGTACGAGTAAATTGTCTAGGTATTAGTAATCTTAGTGACTTTATACGGCGTTCATGTACAACTGGGAAAATGGAGGTCCTTCGGGACAGTTGTGGCAATGTTTAAAAATTGTCTTTGCACAGAACAACGTGATAGTTTTAATGGAAAGTTTCCAGAGGTTGTTGGCATTGTCTCCACACATAAAACCAACAAAATGGAGCATGACTTATCTAACACATTTTATGAAAACTTAAAGGTGGCATTTTATCGTTTTGTAATAACTGATGGTTTTGGCAGAGAGCAAATTATATTATTCGCATTGACGAAAGCGGAAAAACGAACGGATGTAAAACAGATTCTTCAGCCGTTCAAAAATATTATGGGTGACATCAAAAATAACTACTTTTACTGTTAACTGTGCACCTGGACGGTTTCGTACTTCAAAAGAAGAGTTTCCAAATGCCTCGACCATTCTGTATTTGTTTCACGTATGCCAAATTTTCAGAATAAAAGTGAGCTCATTACGTGGACAAAAGTTGCCGTTTAGTTTTCAAGCCCGCCTGTGAAAAATGGTTGTATCAAATAGTTCATACGCGTAGTTATGCCACGTATGTAATTTATTGTTAAATTATTGTTTAGATTTCGTCAATGCTTCCGGATTGTAGGTCTTATTGATCGAGTTGCTGGCGTATGTACAAGTTGTATTGATTGGGATCAGGGTCGGGCGGGCTGCTTCTTACAAGAGATTCACACTATTAGTGGATAATGATATCAACAATCGAGTGGAAAACTCCCACCAACAACTGGAGCATTACCTAAGGGAAAATGGCCTCATAGAGATGACAGACTGGAAGATTTGGAGATGGATTCATCATGACACGCAAAGAAAACAAATGCAAAGCACTTTTATGCTTTACGAATATTACAGATTTGATGTAAGTCCTACTCAGATACCATTATTCCATTTAGATTCCTAAAAGCCTTAAGATTGTATTGACGCGCCCGATGCCTTTTGCATAAAGAAGGTTTGCTATAGGCCACTAGCGTTGTCGAGTTGACAGTTCCTTTGCGAATGTGACTACTACAAATTTTAAGGAAGGTTACCACACACTTTTCGCCTGCCGCCATCTTGTTATTTGCACTTGTTGGTTTTATCGTGCATACAGTCAGCCGTGCAGACAGGTCGTGACCACGCTTTTATCCACACTATTACATCCCGACGCTTTACTCTATTACCGTTTTTATTTCCAGATATATTGTGCAAGTGAACTTTGGACCAGAAGTTGCAACATTTTAAATAAATTACCTCGAGTTGCTCGTCAAGTGCCAGAAGCAGGCGTCAAATTTCGCAATAAGTACCAGCGTCTTCGTGTGCGTATCGCACACGTAAACATAATAGACCAAACGCGAGGGATCCGAGCAACTGATGGGTCACAATGAATCATCGACGACCTGTTCCATGAAGCTACCAACAGCGTTGTACGGTTAAGCGATGCCCAAACACAACGCCACTGGATACTAGACATTCACCTATAACTATTACAGCCGAGACAGAAAATTTACGTGATAAACTATGTTGAAGAAACTAATGAGAAGCCTAGCCAATATCACATCTGTAGGGCAATCTCATGTGCATGTAGAGTCCTATTCCCATATTTTAAGTGTGAAATACCAACAGATAAGTGCCCTTTACTTTCCTAAAGTTATTCGTAGACAAGATAAGCGATATTCGTTCAAATAGGCAAATTTATTACGGTGAAGTATATGGCAACGTACCTTACTTATCACTGCATCCTGTGAGGCTTATTACTTCTCTAAATTACTGGCTAAATTAAACCTGGCCGGTATTCACTAATTAAATTAATTGAAATTCAAAATTTACAATACAACTGAAAAAGGTAATATAGTGATCTCGTCACACGAAATCCAGTGACATTTTGAGATGGTGGGGATTCTGTGTTTTAATTACCACTTGTACTGCAAGTAGTAGTACAAGGGTATTTTACGTCTGTCTTTATAAATTGTCAAACGCTTTCTATATCCTCATCGACCACCACAAAGGTTTATTTTGCAGTCCTTCAGACAACTTAATGACGTATATTTGAATGGAGCAAACTAATAATCATATTATCATCAGTAAATCCGTTTATGGTAATATTTAGAAAGTTTTAATTTTAGGTGCTTGAAAAAATCACTTGCTTGGCTTTTATTAAAGATGTGGTTATTTTTAAACCCGTTTCTATAAATGAAATAACATTTGTTTCCTGCCTTTAATAAACAAATAAGAGATTTAATATTTCAACGATATCTTGAGTTGTCAAGTTGAAGCATACTTTTATCACTGGATTTGAAGGTTTCGTATTACAAAACTCTACCAAAACCTGTAGTAATGTTCTTATAACTGCTAAATTCGCAAACGAGAAAATATATGACGTGTAATTATTGCATGCAACTGCACTCTATTTGTTGCCAACCAACCAGATAAATGGTGGCACTAGCCTCTGTTTATTCAAAGCTTCTTTATCAACAAATATCTTTTACTATAGCAGAAGCAGAATAGTTATAATTGGTTTAATTCAGCGATTTTTTTGCGTAGTAAGCATAGTGTTAGGGAATAGATGATATTCGTGGGTCTCTAGCATTCGATCACAAGTGTCTTCGAAGCGTTGCTCGTGTCTTCTGGGACTACCAAGTAAATAATGCGTGTGTTAGGAATAGAGTACTAGGTAAATACGGTAAGTCTACTAATGGAGTAGTAAATCTCCATCAGCTGAGGTTGTTAGGACATGTGTTACGTATGCCAAACCACCGCCTACTTCAACGAGCAGTGCTATCTGGTGCAGGAGTAGTCTGGAATAATGCTAGGAGCGGCCAAACCAAAACATGGTACCAGTCCATGAAGTCGTTGACAATTGGGCTGAGTCGTGTTAATAGGCGCAGACTACCTGGTTGGGGTCCACGTGATGATCGTCACAAATGGTTGGAGACTTTAGGTGACATAGCTCAAAATCGTTGGCAATGGCACAGGTGCATCTTTAACGCCTAGGTATATCCCTATCTAGTGTCACAAGAATCCAGAGTATTATGGAAATAGGTCTTTATTCAATAGCGTGGGCATGAGACAGTGGAGCGCGGTTCTAGTGATTCAAACACACAAATAATTCTCAACGTTTAATATAAGCTAATAGGAAATATAATCGCTATACAGAGTAAGGAAGTAAATGAATACTGGAGCCTAATTATTTTGGCGTATGCTTAAGGTTTGAAGTGAACTTTCAACTAGACAACTTAAGTTGCTACATTAGCTCCCTCCTAGAAGCGACTTCCGTAGGAACGTTGGTTCGATCAACATACCAAACAAAATCATCTCAGTTTTGTAGCTGTAGCTTAGTCCAGAATTACTTGGTGAACTTGACCTTCTAACAGTGACTGGAACTTGAAAAGTAAGAGGGCAAGAAAATAAAGTAGGAATATCTGAGGAAATACCGCAAACGGGTTCCCAACACCATGTTGGTGAGGTACGATTTTTCCATGCTCTGTCCGGCAATCAGGTGTTTACTCACCTGCCTCTTGAGTCGCCCTCAAGTAAAAATTAAAGAAGAATCTACTTTAGAACAAAACAAAAACGACGAAACTCGATCACACCTAAAGAATTGCTCCAATGTTTGAATAAAAATTTAAAGTACAATATATATATATATAGTTATAATTGATAAGTGTTCGTTTCTACGTAAGTGTTTGGTTTCCGGGACGGCTTGGCCATCTGGAAGAAAATAAACATGATGTAGAATCTTGTGTACGTAAACGTATTAAAAAAATTTTTTTTAAAGAAAACAAGAATATATATATAAGTGCGTGTACTTGCCAGAAGTCAGGTCAACTAAGCAACCTTGAACATGTGACGGCCGCCTTTTATGACCGGTTCGTAACAGTGGGTACTGACGGTACCCATGTGGTTGAAAATTATAGCAAACATTTATGAAAAAGAAAAAAAAGAATTACCAAGAATATGAGAATGCTTAAGCTTATTAGGGTCAGATGAAGCTATAAGTCAATGCGAAGCATTTAGCTAATGTAGAAAGCTTATTGGAACGATACCGATGATATCTCCAGTTGATTAAGAGTTTGAATGTCTATAAAATGGATGAAAACTATGTGGATATCTGAGAGAGCATAGATTTTAACCGAGGGGAGTATTATTCCTAACCTATGTTTATGATCATGTATGGATTTATAATAATTGTTTGTATGATGCTATGGAGGAACCACATCAATTAATGATAATTTTATATAAGTTTATCGACCAGGTTTGTTAATAGTTTCGTTAATTATACCAATCATATTACGTGATTGCCAAGGTTAGACAATGCTTTATGATGCTATCCTGAAACTATTATGAGTAATTAGTTGTAGTGTTAGTTTGCTATAAGCTAGTGAAAAGATGTTTTTTTTAATTTATTATTTAGGATCTAAAAGATTGGAAAATCTGACAACAGAATTTAAAATCTTAGATATGGCATCACTACAGTTAGAATGATGCTAGAGATACTATAGAAATTTAATAAGTTACTCTAATTGGCTTAGTGATATTTATAAATTGGGGCCAAAATAATTAGAACTAAGAAAAGTCGAACAAATATGGAACTTAATATGTTTCGCCTGAAAACAACACACTTTTTCGAATAGTATGTTGCTGTATAAAGTTGTATCCAAAGCAGAAATCGTTTCTAGTAGTGGTTTACATTAAATATACGTGACTAGTCTAAGCAAAATATATACATGCCAAGTACAAGAGGTGTGTATAGTAAATAAAATTGTAAAAAGTTAAAACTCGCCTGGATGTTTTTTGGAAATTTATCCTGACTTTTGAAGTTCACTGTGTGTTTTATGGCATCGTAAACTGATAATTGAGAAATCTAGAATAATAATTAGTTCTGCAGGCAAAGCATGCTCACAACACTCACCTCAGTTGATAGGTTTACCACTTATATTGTTCGCCAAATTGTTTGAGAATCAGTTTAAGTATTCAGCATTTAATAAAAAACAAAATGACTACCGTTCCTACATCAAAAGATAAGGTCCGAGGAGAAGTGGGTAGAATAGTGCTAATATTCAGATAACGTTTGTCGACTTAAGACAAAGAGAAATATATTGCTTTTTTGTTTTCGTTTTATTTTATTTTTAATTTTTATTTATTTTTTTCAATATTTACTAACTCGAAAACTTTAGGAGTTATGTGATTATTTTATTTTATTTATTTTTTAGGCCGAAACTAAAATTGTGGACATCCCCGCCTGAATAATCGGTTTTGCCCAACTAACGTTTTTAGTTACCTTTGTAGCCTTTATGTTCTTATTTGCTGATTCCGTGTTTTTAACTAGTTGATTAAGAGTACCGCCTACGGCTTTGTCTGAAGCATCTACCATTATGGCAAGTAGGTAGTGAGAATTCGGATGCGTTAATGTAGATGCTTGAGCAAGTTTATGCATTAGTTGGTTTATAGCATCGACGGCCTCAGAGGTCAACTTGAACTCTTTCGGTTTTCCTTTAAGCACATCCGTTAATGGTTGCATTAGTTGTGCACAACCGGGTATGAATCTGCGATAACAGTTTATTAAACCGAGAAAACTTCTAAGTTGAGTTATGGAGCTTGGGATGGGATATTGTTTAATAGTATCCACCTCTTGTTTAATTGGTGTAATTCCATCAGGGCTTATGGTATGTCCGAGGAATTCCAACATTTCAACACCAAAAACGCATTTACTTTGGTGTATATTCATGCCATTTTCGTTCAGTCGTCTAAGTACTGCCTTCACATGTTGTTCATGTGATTCCAAGTCCGGGCTAGCAATTAATAGGTCGTCTATATACCCTTGAGCAAATGGCATATCTCAGTAAATTATTCATAAACCTTTGGAATGTTTGTGCCGCGTTCCGTAGGCCGAATGGCATGCGTACAAACTCGAATAATTCAAAAGGTGTTGTGATAGCTGTTTTCGGAATGTCTTCCTCAGCTACTGGGATATTGTGGTATGCCCTGACTAGGTCGATTATAGTAAATATCTTCATACCCTGTAAGCCATTTGTGAAATCTTGGATGTGTGGTATCGGGTACCTGTCTGGTACCGTTTGACGGTTGAGGGCTCTGTAATCCCCGCACGGTCTCAAATCGCCTTTATTTTTCTTTGGGACCATATGCAGAGGAGATGCCCATTGACTATCAGATGGACGTATTATGCCCAGCTGTAGCATGTAATCGAATTCGGCTCTAGCTATTTTAAGCTTATCGGGTGCTAGTCTCCTGGGTTTAGCGGAAGCAGGTGCCCCTTCCGTTTTGATTGTATGACATACTTTTAACTTACTTTTGGAGGGTTGAGGGTTCGGTTTTGTCAACTCTGGAAATTCCGCGAGTATATCCTGGAACGTTGCCGTTGTTACTGGCGGAGTTTGGATTAAATTTAGAGAAGTGATACGACTTTCTGTACGTTTTGCATATTTCAAAGTTTCTTTTAATGTCAAACGTCGTTTATTAGTGTCAACTAGAAATTCATATCTCTCTAAGAAATCCATCCCTAGTATTGCCAGATCTAAATCGGCTACAGTGAAAATCCAGGGGAATTGTCTTCTAAACCCCAAGTCGAGTGTCATTGTTTTCTGCCCAAACGTCGCGATTTTAGTTTTGTTAGCAGCTTGAAGTGTGACTGAGGAAGTTTCTCGACCCAGCTCGGTTTTGCTCTTAGGAATGATACTAAGTGCAACACCAGTATCCACCAAAAAGTTCAAGCCTGAATTCTTATCTCTAACGTAAAACAAGCGACTGTTTAGGCACCCCGTGTCAGTCGTTGCGACCTGGGGAGGGGTTATTTGTTTCCCCATATTCTTCAGGGTCTATTTGGGCCAAGCGCATGGTTGACTGCATTTGGTTGATTAAACACCAAATTTCCAGTGATACCAACGAAATTGTCCAGATTGTTTGGACTATTGCAACCTGTTACGTGACTTAATCCCGAAGGTTTTGATGGCCTACTCTTGTCTCTATGACCCATTGGCATTTTGCTGACAGCCTCTGTGAGACTTTTAACACTCGCAATGAGTTGTGCTATAACTGGATCATTTGCGGATGCTTTTTTCTGAGCATGGTGTATCATACTTAATGCGGTTGTGGGACCCCTTTCCATTATCCTATCTGCAATACGTGCTAAGTAAGATGAAGAGGTGTCGGGATCTTGTGCATCCAAACAGTGTTGGACGTAACATGGAAGAGCTTGTATCCATCCTTGTTTCAGGACTGCTTCACCCACTGTGTTGTCGCCTACTAAGGCTTGGAGATTACGCAAAAATTGTGATGGTGACCTATCACCTAATATTTCCCCTTGGAAGAGTCTTTGGATTCTTTGCCTATCTGATAATGATAGACGATTCATTATTTCTCGTCTTAGGATGGTGTACGGTTGTGGTGTCGGTGGACTTAAAATCAAGTCGCGAACTTCTTTGGCTACTGAAGAGGGTAGGACTGAACATAAGTCTTGATAGCGAACTCCTTCAGATTTAATATTATGTTTCGTGAAATAATGCCCTAGTTGAGCAAACCACAACTCGAAGTCACTAAGATCGAATTCTGGGATTAGGATATTCGTAGTCATAACGGTTTCTATGACTGACGATGACCTATGCTCTAGGCTTTCCGTTTGGACTGAGTCTGTTATGTTATATGAACAATATGATAACGTAATGAGGACGGAAAAACAATGAGTGATAAAAATAAAATGCTATGTATACAAAAAATATATATATACTTAATCTTTAATATTGCAAATCAGAAGGCTTATTTTTACGACTGAATATAAAAAGAAAATGTGATATGAATAACAGAAATGAAATATTTTATTCGACACAGGACTCACCAGTTTAGCGCCTAGGTATATCCCGATCTAATGACACAAGAATCCAGAGTATTATGGGAATAGGTCTTTATTCAATAGCGTGGGCAGGAGACAGTGGAGCGCGGTTCTAGTGATTCAAACACACAAATAATTCTCAACGTTTAATATAAGCTAATAGGAAATATAATCGCTATACAGAGTAAGGAAGTAAATGAATACTGGAGCCTAATTATTTTGGCGTATGCTTAAGGTTTGAAGTGAACTTTTAACTAGTCAACTTAAGTTGCTACACATCCACTCCTTGTCTTCCTCCAAATTCTACGTTTCTGAACTTCACCGCCTCGCATCTCTACCCCTACTCCATTGGTCCATCTAATAAAGTTAAATGTACTATTTGGGTGCCTTGTACTTGGTCATGTAATTTAGCCGTCTAACCTGAATGTACCATGGCATTTGTATGGAAAATTAACTTTTAATAGGGCGTGAGATATACAGCTTAGAGTTGAACTAACTGTCTGCCCATATTACAAATCTCATAACACTAGCCTACAAGGCAAAAGTGAGGAGGGTGATGTGACTGACCAGCCACCCATTTATTTGGGGGGGGCAGAACACTCCGTATAAGTCTATAGTTTGATTATAAGTAAAGCGTCAAATAGGATATAAATGACTATGCTCGCTTTTATTAGTTACTGTGTGACTCTTGCGCACACCCAAATATGGTGGTGTTTTTTTGTATGTACTGCCTAAGACATGCATTCACAGACTCTGACACTTTTGACAAATATGCTAATAACGTCTAAAACATATCAAAGTTGAAGCTAGCACATTAAGCAAACTGTCGTAAATCAAACTTGATAAGTTAAATAGCCGCAACAACTTTAGCGCTTCGACGCCTTGAACCTTCCTTGTCGCGAATTCAGAAGACAGGAGACGAAAAGGCAGGAACTTTAATACAGTAAAATGGAGAGTGAGTTATGGACAAAATATTCGTATATTTATATTTTCTGAAACAAGAAAATCAGCATTACAATCCATCTTGACTGTTACCCAATCATAATGCCCTACGTCGAGACTCTGAAAGGTTCTAACGATCAGTGACTGAACGGAATGTCTCCGGCTCCTTTAAAGGTTCTGGAGGCTTCGTTGAGGTTTCTGGGAGCCATCCCAACACAAACTATATTTCCTAAATTATACTTTCGCTCTAACTCAATATACAACAATCAGTCACATCCCATTTGTTTATGTCTTCTATTTGTCACACCTGCCCCCATTATCGAGGAATTACACTAGCGATGGGAGTATGGCCTACTTTATATGCTTCTGGTGATACAGTTGAAGTTGTGGAACAGTTTTAGGTATTGGAGGGCGCTTACCGACATAATACTGCATGAAGAAACCGATCGTCTGGAATAATCTCTTGCAAAAAATGCCTGTCACCTGCTGATAGTGTACAGAAGCACGCTGCGGAAGCAGAACCCCATCCACTGCTCGAAGTCTTAGGAAGCTATCCTAAAATTGTAAATTTGTGTGTAATAAGGCTTTGAGAGCAAACAATGTTGAAACTATCCTGGGTATAACACGAGCGCCCGATTCTTTATTAATGAACTATCGGAGCTTTGTGGTCAGATCAATCATTATACGCCGGATATATTTGCGGTTACGTAAACGTTGGTGACCTCGTCCCTACGATGTAATGAGCTCAACCTAGACAACTTCACATTGATGCAGGCCTACAGAATCCATAATCATAATGAAGAAGGGGTAGTACCGTTCATCAGAAGCAGCGACTCATTAACAGTCGTAGACAACGTATCTCAGAAAAGTGTCATGTTTGAAACAATCTGTTGTCCCACTGTGATGTAAAGGACAATAGTCGCTGTTTGGTTTAATCTGCAACAGTCCATTTTGTATAACAAACAAGGTGTAACTAAACAAGCTCAATACTAGGTCCTCCAGCAGGTGTTTGGTACAAGGCAATTTTAATGCACCAAACATTGACTGAAGAAATCTCAAGAGAGGCTTATACGAAAATGAGGATTTTATAGACATTGGATACTTGCCAACACTATGTAAAAGTGACCATCATTTTCTAGTCTTTACTATCCCCACTATTACTACTAGTGATGCGACACCCTAGGCCAACCCAAACACATGGAAAGCAGGTATATAGACTTTTAGGCAGACAGTATCTTCAGTTGATTGGACGATCGCTTCACTGTACATTAACGTCACTACTCCATACACTATGGGTAACATCACGTAAAAAGAACATCGTCCATCGTGGTTTAAAAAAGAACGTGTTCCTCTCTATGAAAAATAGAAGAGTGAGATAAGTGTAGTTACTTAGCGCTAAGTCTGAATACCGAAAAGTCGGCAACTCCCGGGCCACTGCGCTTTAAAAGGCCCGGGCGATTTACGAAAGACAACTTGTAGAGAACTAAACCGAACGTCCAGAATTCCGGTTCTTTAATATTAACCAAAGGATGAAGAGAGGAAGCTATACACCAACCCTTGTGGAGGATAGTCTTGGTGAAGTGGAATTTTTGCAAAATACTTTGGGAACACATATAGTGGGGGCACCATTCCCATAGTATAATCTAATTTCTGCAAACAACAGAAGAGAAGCAACTAACACATAGGAATTCGATGTTTCTGAACTACTAAGTAAACCGCATGAAGAGAGACTTATAGGACCCGACAAAACACTCCCCATGCTATTAATGGAACTGGCAACTATCTCAAACCCCTTGAATGTGTGCCTTAGTCTGTCCGTTAAGACTGAAAAAACGGTATAGTAAGTCTTATCTTAAAAGCCTGTGTGAAGCATAAACCTGGAAAGCATCACTCAGTGAGCCTAACTAGCTTAATCACCAAAGTTTTGGAGAAGATTATCTGAAACGCACTATTTAAATATTTATTCAAAAATCTGCCACTCTCCGAAGAGCGGTATTGATTTAGAGCAGGTTAGTACCTCACAAACCTATTAGTGGCACAAGGGAGATGATTTACTGCAGGATCACTAGGATACTTTAATCTACAACACGTATCGTCGTTCATGTTGATTGCTTAATGAACTTTATGATGTTTACGGACAACGAGAAAAGAATGATACTGATGATGGCGCACTGGTTAACTCGTGTCGCAGGACTCGTCGGAACGCGATATGTGTCAGTATGCTTCTAACCTTTTCAATTATTACCACTTGAAAAATAGTCTAACCATTAATCGATTATATCTCATGGCCTGCGTAGTTAGGGTGGGCCAAGCTTACGGGGTCATCAGGTGGCGCAATTTTACGTATGATAAGCACTATCACCACACCATTAACTATGCGACAGGAATTAGGTAAACAGTTTACCCTGTTATAAACTAATAAGGACTATTTCTATGGCACCTTAAAGGATCGGAAGGTCTCCATTGGTGTAATCTGCATTGACATTATAGAGGGCTTTCGATTAGGTCTCTAACCCTAGGCAGCTGCCTAAGGTACATAATATGGGAATTAAGGCAACTTACTCTTGTAGGTAAATGATTTCCTAGTTGGGCGAAAATATAAGGGGTTAGTCGATTCAAAGTTGGCAGGCTGGAAATTGTGTTTAGTTGAGCACCTCAGAAATCGATTTTAGGCCCAGTGTCTTTCCTTCCTAACATGTCACCACTGGTCCCGTTGAATGCTGACAATACTAAAATATGGAAAATCGTGCATAACGAAGAGGATTTGCAAACGTTAAAAAATGATCAAACATTTCGCAGCTGCCAATTAGTGGCTCCAAGTGCGTTACAATGTGTTAGACATCAGGGTACAATTGCATACACAATGAATGGAGTTGCACTTTCCGTCGTTCAGGTGTACATTGATCTGAAAGTCACCATTAGCAACGATTCATAAACCACTGCACATAGCCGTGCTTCTGCTACTAAAAGCTTTCGAACTCTTTGGTCAGTACGTAGAGCCTCAAAGGCATCTCTAACCTCGTACACCATATCTACGAGAGTAAAAATTAAACACTGTATACAAGCAGCTATTTCTTACCCAGAAAGGATGCTGAGTTTTTGGAAAAGGATCAGAAGACCACGACTATGTTAACTCGTGAAACCTCATGGCTTCTGTACGACAAGAGACTAAGTAAATTAAAACTAATTTCTCTGTAACACAGAAGAATTAGAGAGGACTCAATAACAGTCTCCAAAATACTTTATAATGAACTTGGCTCTGAAATGCTTTCATTTTTCTTGCCTTCTAGAACATGAAAAATACCCGGAAACTACAAAAAGTCCACAAACCTAAAACGGATTATCTGCCATCCGATTATTGACTCTTCCACAGGATACTCAACAAATGAACTCTTTATTCCAACGTATAGCTACAGCTCTATCGGTCTACATATTCAAAATGTTGGATCGATTGTGAGGTTCGCATTACAAGGGCAAGCATCGCCAATGCAGCCTTCTGTTACAATCAAATTAAAACTTGGTAGATTTTGGTGCTAGATTAGTCAGCACTTATCGTAGAAAAGTATGGTTCATAAATGCAAGTTCATACAATTGCAAATAAATACTTCTTTGAATGTGGCGTTAAATGCGAGACCTTTCTTTCGCGGACTATTTAACTCATTTTCGCACTATGGCTTTTCTTGGTGGTCATGTCAATGCCCACAAGAGAGGGCTAACTTCGGCAGTTTATGATGTCCATGGAAGGTAAGAACTAATTATTTGATCCTTATATAAAGTCTTTAGTCGCATAATTACTGCTGGATCAGATGGAAAAATAAAAGTTTACAAGTCACTTGACTCTTCTCCTACCGAACATGTTATCGGGGAAAAAATTAATGCTATCGCTTGCCGAGTAAATATTAAACAATAATCTTAGTTCTGGTTTAGTACGAAGATGTCATTGTCGCTACTGAAGGGACTTATGTACACATTATTCAAGTGGAAGATGGTCTTCCGGATGGTGTTGCTACCCGCTTTACTGCAGAAGTTAATCATCTGGATATTAACAAAGACCTTAGTAAAGTCGTTCTGTGCAGTAGGTAAGGCACTGCTTTATTCATAATACGCCAATAGTGATTTTTCAGTCAAGGTTGTAGATCTTACAGCGACCGACAGCAACCGGGAACTAGTTTTCAAGGGACACGAAGGAGCTGTTCTGAGTGTAGCTTTTGACCCTCTTGATATTTTTGTTGCTTCTGCCTCGTGTGATGGCACTATTCGTCTGTGGGATTTAATCAGTGGGAAGGAAACAAAGCTCATTCCAACGCTTGCAAAATATAACGATCCTGTTTTAGCCTCAAGTTACTGTAGATTGTGCTGGGAAAGCACAGTTGGAAAGGTTTGTACCCTTACGTTTCCACTCACTCTACTAGTTCTTACTTGTGCCAGTTGATAAAGAAATCCGAATGTTTGAGAGAGAATGTTGGAGTTTACTTTGCTGCTTATCTTGCCCTTCAGTTACTCAAGCATATAATGTATGCGCTTCTTCACGGAACGGTAGTCTTATTTCAGGCGGATCTTTAGATGGATGGATTATTATCTGGCGTATTGAAGATAGACAAGCAATTCATCGGTACAGTCTCCTTTTTATTTCTTTGTTTTGCCTGTTTAATCTTAAGGCTTAAACTCTTATTGTACTACTAAGTAGCAGGTTTATACCCTGCTTTACCATGACTTAGGCAGTCATTATCACTGGTCCACAACAGACACAACTTCCAGAGTCGCTACGCAAATTGGCCTATTTTCTAAACTACGTATTTGTGCGAATGTGTTTAAGTTGGCTTATTATCATGGAATTATTATACGACAACTGCCTAGATATATTTATTGCATGTCGTGTAGAATAGTCAAGTAACTAGAAAAATGCAGTATTCAGTCGTATCTGTTTATTGTTGTTTATTTCTGCAGTTTCCAACAATTTTTCCTATCAAAGATCATGACAGCTGTAAGTAATAAGTTGATTTCGTCATGTTAGTGTGGTATGGCAACTTGAACCTAGATGTATATATGTCAGGTCCTACTTTGTTAGTGGCCAACTGACTTAGTAACAAATATGTTGCCAAGTTTCATACTAATGGAACAGATAGTGACTACTGACTCAATGTTTTTATTTACATTTTGTGTATCTGTTTGTTTGACTACCTTACACGAAGCCGTTTTATAACAAGTTAACATCGTATATCACGAGCTGCGAGAATCACTCCCTAGTGTCTATTCTTACTTTCGTAGCCACTAGTCAGCATCAATTCTTTGCTTTATTAGGTTAGAAATGTAATGTACATGAAGCTCAATCTTCTGTTTTGCAACTAAATTTGGTGGCGATTTGTTACTTTTAGCGTCAGCAGTGCTCATACGTTGTTGAAAACATCCAAGCATCATAAACCAGTATTCAAACTTCCGGTGGACATGACTTTTACGGCTGAACCGATGAGGAACGGAGGAAGCGTTTCAAGGTCACAGCGGACACTTGAAGACATCAATCGAAAGTTTTCGAGATCTTATTAGCGATAAAAATCTCGTTGTTCGTTCGCAAACTATGGGATTGTTAAGAAAATCATCAAATTGTCAATGCGGCAAGGAAATGGCTGGTTTCTAAAAAAACAAGGAACACGAGATGCCTCTTGATTTCGTTGTGCTGTCTGCTGGTACAAAAGGTCTTTTTTTGCCCGTTCCAGGCTAGAATTGAAATATGTAGCTGTCTGGTATATGGGATAGGGCATTAAACAAATGAGATTGTAAGAGGATTCGCGACAGATCAGCCGTTACACTACTCCCTTTGGTAGAAAAATACATATTACCCAGAACATTAATATATAGTGACAGTTGGAAAGTCTATCCGTACTATGGATCTCAGGGAAGGATGTTATGGCGCCATCTAGATGAATATTTATATAAAATACATCGTGATATTAACTCTAAGGAATTCGAGAATGACTTACATAAGTTTTTAGATGACATAAAAACAATATATCCTGCATAATTTATCAATTTCAATCATAAGTAATTTATTAGAAATGACGGATTTCTCATTGCATTTTGGGTTATAGTTAAGCCTTGATATTATATGAATGTAATCTAAGAGCATAAATATTTTGTAATTTACCAAAGATTTCCGTGGGGGGGGCATACTACAAAGAGTCTGAGTTGGCAAATCTTCAATAAATCACTAAAATTTAGAGGGAATCGTCGGTTCTGATTTAGAAGGCTGTGAGTGGTTCATTTCGATTAAGACTTCCAAGGTCATTTTATGGTCGCTCAAGTTCGGCCGTAAAAGTCATGTCTATCAAACTTCCCTCACTAGATAATCTCTATTTTGTTAACTTCAAACTCACTTCTGGCCATTATATCCTTGTCTAGATTGTGGAACATAATGCATCATCATCATCATCATTAGCAACGTAGAACATGGCACATACGCTCATACGTTCAAGTTGCCATACCACATTAGCACTACGAGATTACAGAGGTAACGTAATAACAGAATACAAGAGAGAAGAGTAAAGGTGTGCAGAAAATAATCATAGAATTCAAGATGTAGATGTGGTTAAAGAGTGAATACACTTACGCCACTGTGACTGATTCTGAGCTATATCGTAAAGTATCTCCAGCCATTTATTGCGACTATCACGCGGACCCCAACCAAGTAATCTACATCTGCCAACACGGCTTAAACCAACAGTCAAGGACTTCATGGACTGATGCCATGTTTTGGTTTGGCCGCTCCTACCCTTCTTCCATCCTACTTCAACCCTAGCCAACATCGCACGACGAGGTAGACGGTGGTTAGGCATGCGGAATATGTCTTAACCATCTCAGTCGATGAAGGTTAATGACCTGTTCGACCGATTTACCGTGTTTCCCAAGAACCTTTTGTTTAACCTCAATATTATTTATTTGATTGTTTTACGATATACGAGTGATGCTACGAAGAATTTTATGGTCGACGCATATCTTGGGTTTTCATGGCCCACGTTTCGCATTCATATGTTAAAACAGCGTGGACTGCTGCGCCATTCCTTTCTCCCGACCGTAGCTGCTGCGTGGTGGTCGGGCTCGCCTAACGTGATGACCCAACCGAGCTATATTGGCTGGAACGCTTGTTCCTCTAGGTCCTACCATGCCAAGCAGGTCTGTTGGAGAGCGATAAGACTAAAGGCAGCAACCTAAGTTCTGAGGGCGAAGTCGTACTGCTGACTACAATGGGGTGTGACAGCAGTAACGCATTTCCCTCGGATAACCAGCATCTGCAGCGATGCTGCCTTCTCACAAGGGAAGAAAGGAGTTATGAAAGGTCGACCCCAAAATGTCACACCTCACCTTACTCCACGGATTTCCGTCTGCGACAATAAGACCTTTTAAAGAACGGAGCTAACACTTTGAAAACTTCCTATAACAAGGTCGTGCGTGATCGGCCTCAAGCAGTTGCCCCTTGGGCTCTGCGATCACGCTCCCGGGTCACTATGACCAATACTAATCCAGTTCCCTTTTCAGGTACCTCAAGAAGTAATATCCTTCCATGGTGTGGGCAGCCAGGAAGTGACAACCGCCCTCATACCTCTAACAGCACAAGAGATCATTTTGCTCGAGGTCAAATCCCACCCTCAACTCTCAATAACTCCCTTATCCCTACTCTTAACCCGTCTAGTCTAACTTTATCACGTCACGCCTCTAATGCTAATTGTTTTAGTTCACGAAACGTTGTTCCTGGTCTCCTGAAACCTCACACTAAACTACATATTGGAGCCTTTAACGTTCGAACCTTAGGCCAAATAGGACAACAAGCCTCTCTAGCCATGACCCTAGATTCTCGTTCCGTCGATGTCTGCTGTGTCTCCGAAACGCGTATACAGGATCCAAGTACAATCATTCACTTGATTTCACCCTGTGAAAATAAGGAACCAGCCCGGTTCACTCTTCGTGTTTCCGGAGACCCCACTGCTACCACTCGAGGTCTTGCTGGTGTAGGTATAGCACTAAGCTCAAAAGCTGAATAGGCTCTCCTTGACTGGATTCCCATAGACAGTCGCTTATGCGCTGTCCGTCTAAACGGGACGGTAAGAACTCGGAAAGATAGGGACACACGCCGCTGCCTCTTTGTTGTCTATACCTACGCTCCCACTGATTGCAGCTCAGATGAAGTAAAAGATGAATTTTACAGAAAGCTTTCCAGCCTCCTTCGTAAAGCTAAGCGTACTGATGTAGTGATAGTCGCATGTGATTTTAATGCCCAAATAGGTAGATTAGGCGAAACCGAAAGGCACCTAGGTAGATTCTATGGTGTCGAGGCTCAACGAACAAATAATAATGGTGACCACTTATTACAACTATGTTCAGATAATCGTCTATTTCTCGCAAGCACCAACTTTAAACATAAGGAAAGACATCAGTTGACATGTCGACCCCCATAATTAACTCAACGCTGAACTCAAATAGACCACATTGCTATCAGCCACCGTTGGAAAGGTTAGATAGAAGACTGCCGCTCGGTTTGGAGTACATGTTTAGACTCAGACCATGCTTTGGTACGAGCGCGTATTAGTCTGCGTCTCACTGGACGTAAAAGATCCACGAAAGGATCCCCCTGAGAGTCCAACTTAACGATGAAAAAGTCAAGAATACATTTCAGGAACAACTAGAAAACCAATTAGTCAGCTGTGTAAGCAATACGCATCCCGAGTCAACTTGGAATGATATCCAAAGAGCTGTTGAAACAGCAGTAATATCTACTAATAAACTAAACCAAAAAGTTAGGAAAACTCAGTGGATTTCAGCTGCATCTAGTAAACTGATAGATGCTCGGCAACACCCCGTCCGGTTTTGAACACGACGGGGAGCGAAGGCAACGTAAACACAAACTGGTTAAAAGCTTACGAAATGATTGTGAGTAGTGGTGGGTGGCGAAAGGCAAAGAGATGGAAAGGCAGCTGCAATAGGTAACAGTAGGCAACTGTTCAGACTCATCAAGGAAACGGGTACGTGAAACTAACAGAAAGATGAGACTATTATTTACTGTCAATCCAGAAGGTTGAACCGATGGACAAAACACTTTAGGGAACAGTTCAACTGGCCCTCGGCCTCATCCCAGTTGCCTACCATTCCCAAGCAATCTGAATGGCAAATTAAGATTGGTCCCCCAAGTCTTAATGAGATTGAGAAGGCTATAGAGAACCTAAAGCGAGGGAGAGCAGCAGGACTTGATGGATTAACCCTTCAGATATTTAAGGATAGTGGTCCAGTTTTGGCAGCGAAATTAACTGAGATCTCGGCTAGAATTTAGAAACGACGTAATTCTATCTGACTGGTCTCGAACACTAATCGTTCACATCTTTAAGGACAGAAGTCTTCTTGTGACAATTACCGAGGAATCAACTTAACGAATATAGTGTCTAAAATATTAGCTTCAATAATACTTCGATGTCTAACTAAAACTTGTGAAGAGCAAACTCGAGAAAGCCAAGGTGGTTTCAGACCTGGACGTGATTGTGTAGACCAAATATTCACACTTCGGCAGGTTCTGGAACATAGGCACACTTTTAGACGCCCAACAATAGTTGTATTCCTTGACCTTAAGGTGGCGTTTAGCTTAATCGGTCGTAAGGTTATGTGGCAATGTCTGTCATTTAAAGGCGTACCAGAGAAGTACATTAACCTCATGCAAGCTCTCTACTCCGACACCACATGCTGAGTGAGAGCTTATGGAGGATTGTCGTCGGAACTGATTACCTCAAGTGGTGTTCGTCAAGGTTGTCCGCTTTCCCCATTTTTTTTATTTTATCATTGACATACTTTTAGAGTTAACATTGTCATCGTCTGACTTCTCCAGGGTTGACCTCATTCCAAGAGATAAACTTACTGATGCAGATGATATAGTTTGCTTGGGTGGTGCTGATAAAATGCAGAATCTCTTGACTACCTTAAACATGAATGTAAGGATGTTTGGGATGCGATTCTCCACATCTAAATAAAAATGTTGCTTCAGGATTGGCTTGATTCGGCACCAAAGTTAGTGATACAGAGTGAAGGAGTTGAATGTGTTAACCGCTTCACTTATCTTGAAAGCCTCATCAGTCCTGACGGTCTAGTGTCTGATGAAATCTTGGCTCGTATACATAAGGCCCGATTAGTTTATGAGAATTTGCGTCACTTGTGGCGGTGACACATCAGACTACCGACCAAATGATGCGTTTACTGCGCAGTAATCCGATCCGTTCTACTTTATGGGTATGAAACGTGACCATTAAGGATAGAGGATATTCGTAGGCTTCTAGCATTCGATCATAGGTGTCTTCGAAGCGTTGCTCGTGTCTTCTGGGACTACCAAGTAAATAATGCGTGTGTTAGGAATAGAGTACTAGGTAAATACGATAAGTCTACTAATGGAGTAGTAAATCTCCATCAGCTGAGGTTGTTAGGACATGTGTTACGTATGCCAAACCACCGCCTACTTCAACGAGCAGTGCTATCTGGTGCAGGAGTAGTCTGGAATAAAGCTAGGAGCGGCCAAACCAAAACATGGTACCAGTCCATGAAGTCGTTGACAATTGGGCTGAGTCGTGTTAATAGGCGCAGACTACCTGGTTGGGGTCCACGTGATGATCGTCACAAATGGTTGGAGACTTTAGGTGACATGGCTCAAAATCGTTGGCAATGGCACAGGTGCATCTACTCCTTGTCTTCCTCCAAATTCTAAGTTCCTGAAATTATCATAATTTTCTCTTTACTGAATCATATTTTCTTAAATCTTATCTTCGATCTCTATTCTTTTCCATTAATGCTAACTCTGTTACTACCTTCCCTACTCTGGGATTTGATCCGACAATTTAATCTCTATCTGCTAATTTGGGTATGGCAACTTGAACTGATGTACACATGTACGAAGTTCTACGTTGTACGTGACTGACTGGCTGCTGCGCAGTACATTCAACCTTTCTTTGAGACACGGATATCTCGCCTGCGCCATAAGTGGCGTAAATTGGCGAGTGCTAATCGAGCTTTCTGAATCCGCAATGAGATTTCGTCAGACACCGACCCACCAACGTTGATGAGAATTCCGAGATAAGTGAAGCGGTTAACTCATTCAGTTACTTCACTCCCTATAACTAATTTAGGAGAAGCAGGCCAGTCCTGGAGTAACATTTTGCATTTGGGAGGGGAGAAGCGCATCCCAAATATGCCTGCATTGTTACTCAAGGTGTTCAAGAGACCCTGAATGTTATTCGCGTCTTCACCGAATATTACTATATCGTCTGTGTATTTTATGTCGACAAGGCCTCCTAAGAAGAGGGTAATTCCTGAGGAGATAAAAGAAGTGAGTGAAATTTTTAAGAGTACATCTACAATGAAATGAAATAAAAAAGGGGATAGGGGGAACCCTTACGAACCCCACATGAGGATGAAATTTCTCGTGACAGTTCACTATATACTCTGATTTGACTGGTAGTGACCAAGTAGAGAACCTCTATAAGGTTTATGTACTTTTGAGTTACGCTTTTTAATGGCAAACACTGCCACAAGACTTCACGGTCTACAGAGTCGAACGCTGCTTTCAAGTCAAGAAATACAACTATAGTTGGACGTTGGTACATGTGTCTATGTTCGAGGATCTGGCGCATGGTAAATGTTTGATCAATGTAACCTCCTCCAGGTCTGAAACCAGCCTAGTATTCTCGAGTCTTCTGTTCTCTAGTGTTGGATAAATGTCGAATGATTAAAGAGGCTAATATTTTAGATACTAGATTTGTCAAACTGATTTCTCTGTGGTTATCATAAGAGGATTTCTGCCCCTTTTTGTAAATTGGAACGATCAGCGATCGAGACTAGTCAGTCAACCTGCCACCTAAGATTAAACCACCATCCTTAAAAATGTCCGTAGACAACCTATCAGATTCTGCTGCTTTCCTTCGTTTTACTTTAGTTATAGCCTTTTCAACCTCACTGAGAGTTAGGGGACCTGTGTCAGTTTTCCATTCGGGTAACTTGTGGATAATGGGTAAGCTAAGAGTAGCTGGGGGGCCAGTTGAACTGTCCCTGAAAGTGTCCCGCCCATCGTTCTAGTCTTCTAGACTGAGAGTGAATCATAGACCCATCTTTTTCAGAGAGAGTTTCACTAACCGCCGATTTCTTAATGCCGGTGTCCTTGGTAAGTCGGAACAGCTGTCTATTATTGCCCGCCGTCGCCGAGGCTTTCATCGCTTTTGGTTTTGTTGCCCACCACAGTTCACGATCCTTACGCAGACTCTTTGTCAGTCTGCGTTTCAATTGTCGTCGCTCTTCGTCATACTCCGAGCCTGCTGGAATGAGTTTTCGAGCCTCCATCAGTTCACTAGAAGTTCTAGAGATCAAATGGTCTTTCATAACTTTTGGATTGCAGTTGAATGCAGATAACGCTGCTTCGTTTACACCTGCTTTAAAATCGTTCCAGGCTGTTTCGGGATGAAACTGCTGGTTGTGGGCAACTAGATGTCTAGCCAAACCATTCCTAATTGCAATCTTAGCATTTTAAGTCTCGAAGTGATATCTAAAGCGTTTGCCTGATGTGACCTTTCAGCGACCGGCAAAACGCATAGAGATACGTGTTCTGACCAGGGCGTGGTCAAAATCTAAACACATGCCTCAGAGCGGCAGTCCTCTATACAGCCTCTCCAACGGTAGCTGATACCGATGTGGTCGATTTACCTCCATCGTTGTGTAGATGTTCGGGGTCACCAGGTTAAACAATGTCTCTCTTTATGCTTAAAGTTTGAACTAGCTAAAAATAAACGGTAGTCTGAGCATAATTGCATCAGACGATCTCGGTTGTCTGTTCTCTGGGCTGGGATGCCTGACTTAGCCTACCTACTTGGGTATTAAAATCCCCTGTTATATTTACTATGTCTGAAGGAGGCTAGACAACTTTATATAGAACTCATCTTTCACTCCATCTGTGCTGCAGTCAGTGAGGGACATAAGCAGAGACGACAAAAAACATCGGAGTGTGTCCCTGTCTCTCTGAGTTCGTACTGTGTCATTTAGACGGACAGTACATAAACGACTGTTTACAGAAATCCACTCGAGAAGTGCATGTTCTGCCCTTAAGCTTAGTGGTATGCCTACACCAGCAAGGCTACGTGAGCTTGCTGTCGGGTCTCAAGATAAACGAAGAGTGAATTGTGCTGTTCCGTTGCACTGATTAGGTGAGGTCAAACGGATGACCATGCTGGGATCCTGTATGCGTGTTTTGGAGACACAGCATACAACAATTGCAAGAGATTCTAGTGTTTTAGCTAAGGCAGTTTGTTGATCAATTTGATACAGCGTACATACACTAAAAGCTCGAACATGAAGTTTAGAGCGTGGTTTTAGGAGATCTTGTATGACATTTCGGGAACTCCAGCAACCAGTACAAGTGGCACGCATAGATGTAGTAGAAGTGCAGATAGTAAAAACAAGAAAAGGAGAACGTGTTTGATCGTGAACAAAGTGATCTCGAGTGCTGTTAGAGGTATGAGGGTGGTTATCACTTCCCGGTTGCCCACATCGTGGAAGGGTCATTCTTGAGGAACCTGAAAGAGAAAGTGGATTAAAGGAGGTCTTGATGACCTGAGAGTGTGACCGCAGTACCCAGGGGACAACTGTTTGAGGTCGGTCACCTATATTAGTTGTTGCTCCGGTTGCCAGGAGGGGCATCAGCCTCATGGCTCCCAAAGGAACTCGGCTTTCACCATGAGGCGTCATATCAGGCCTTCCAACTGCCAGGGCAGAGTTAAAATGGTTATAGAGGTTTTTAGTGGTAGGCGTTTTTTTTAGCATGGTTGTTGTTTTACGGGACGGGGTTACTAACCCCATGCCTAACCCTCTTCCTTTATCCAGGCTTGGGATCTGCAGCAACCCTGGGGGGGGGCTCCAGGCGGACGTGAATAAATTTTATTCGTTGCAAATCAAGTATTAGAAATAGCACCATAATACTGGGACCTATCTTACCGAAGTCGGTAATTGGAAACGAAGAGTATTACTTTGTGTTAAAATAGCCGGCTTTTAAATGTTAGGACAGTTGATAATCATAGGGAATCTTCATCATTATTTTACTTATCAATACTTCCTGGCTACATGCATTATTTTCATCTATAAAAGTTGAGAGTTATCCATATACTTGATTCTGAAGTGCGAGTAGCATCAACATATCTCCGTAAATATAGACTCCTCACATCTCTTATTCCGTTAGCCTTAAACAAAGAAAAGAATATGACAGTTTAAAATAACAAACAAGTTTTGAACCATTTGATTCCATTATAGGACATCCAAGTTTAAGATGTTGTACGTGTCAGAGTTAGCATGTCACAATGAAGACTAACTGACAAAACTGAGACTTTATTGAACTTTTTTTGGATATCTGCGTATACCAGATTTGACGACATAGTGCTTCGTACAATTGTTCTTTTTCACTTGCAACGCAAGCAATCCACGGGTACATGTTAAAATAATAGGTGATAGAATGCTGTGAATTTATGCAATGCAGTAGAGTTATTGTAATGTAATGCGTTATTGTAATGTATTGTGAGTCCAGTTAACATTTTATAAAATGCTGCACGCAGTTATGGATTTATTTAGGGCGACGAGACAACAGTTTGACGTTCTTTTTTAAAGTTTATCAGACCTGTATGTTGAACAGTCAGCCGTAATCAGTACACAGCTTGATACGTGCAAACCTTCATTTAGATAATTATTTTTTTTACCGCGATTTACTGTCAGTCTAGTTTGTTTATGAATCTGTATGATCCATTTCGTGGTCACCACTATCTGTCGACTAAGTCCGTACATTTGACAATCAAAGTAGCTAGAAGTCATTATCAATCCTATAGAATGTTGTTGTACTCTAGTGTCTAAAGATAATAATTCTTAGCTACATATAACCAGTTAGATACGTGTTACTGTATTAGAATATATTACTTTCGTTCTCTGATATCTTTTCACTAACAATAACGTTTCACTGTTAATCATCCACTTTATTAGATTCCCACATAAATATCCTGAAAACATCAGTGTATTCCATGTTAATCGATTGTGTTTTTTTTTGTAAATGTTTATTTGCTATTTGCTTTCCGACATCACGTAGTTATGCTCAGTATTTATTGACATTTACTTGACATTAGTTAGTAATTTTCTTTCTAGTTATCAGTGTTAGGTGAAATTATGCAATATCTTAAGTAATCCTTTGAAATATTGTTTTGTATTAACAGCATTCGTGACCCTTCTCCTTGTCGGGTTTGTAGCCTATTTTGGCATCCACAGGATAAAAATCTACTATTTGCAAATGAAAATGGATCTGTAGGACTTGTCAATGCTCCAAATCTACAGGTAGGGAGTCTAGTAAATTTATTTTGATAGTTTATAAATTTTAGAATAAGGTTGTACGAATCTATATCATAAATCACTTGAATGTAGCTGTTACTAGCTCCGAGGGTATAGCCATAAAAAAATTATGGTAGTGTGGCTTTAAAAGTGATTTTTATGTATGTACACATAAGTGTTAAAAATAGTTTACATAGATGTATGATTTAGCAGTCAATAATTTAGTGAATACACGTACTAATTCGTTTGTTTTAAGAGTTTCATTAACTTTGGTCGGCTATAAACTTTCAAAACCACAATCCGTCCAGAACGGATTTGTTAACACTGTGTTCACTTACACCACATGTACAAGCGAGTGCAAAACATGTCACTGGATGCAGGTACAGTGTAGAAATTTACTGTTATATCAACCGTAAAAAAATGATTAGTAGAGATAAAAGAAAAACCAATTACAAACATTCGGTTAACACAACAGAAACAAATGAAATTGGAAAGCACTAAAATAAACGACGTTTATTGATTGAAAGAAAATAAACAAAGGGCACTATAACTGTGATAATTGAAATCCGCGTACATGTTTTTGGTCATAAATGAACCATACCACCCAGGGTATCCATCCATTATGTGTTCCAGTAAAATATTGAGCTCGTCTATCATAAATTTCGAATTCCTTAGGTGGTTTGGCGTCATAAAATAGTCAGTTTCATTCTTATATGCATTTCGGTCTGTAGTATGTACACCACACTTCCAGTTTGATAGATTGCTCGTAAAAGAAGTACTATTTTCTGGTGCTGGGTCCCTTAGTGTATGTAACAAAGTATTGTGAACTGCATGATATCGTGATCACATCGTTTTATTCAGTTACTTTGGTGCTTTTGCAAGATTTTTCCACAATATCTAGTAGTTGCCTTGCGATTTTATATTATTGCTTTTTAAATTAGATTCGTACATGTGTTTGTGCTACTTTTTCTCTTACCTTCGCAAGCCTTCACCTGGAGATGCATTGTCCCCAAGTAAGATAGCTGAATTGATGGGCTGCGATGAGGATGGTGATACTGCAGATCTATTAAGTGCTGCTGCAGCTCAGGCGGAATCTAGCAGACTTATGCTTGATGACGATGTTGTTCACGAAATAAATGGGAATGATAATGACTCAGATTCCATCGACCTTTCTCGAATAAAATCTGACTACATGTCGCTCAACGATGAAATTGAGGGGAAACAAGAACCTCCAAAAACAGAGATTAAGACAATTGTTTCTACTGTAGAAGATAATCTTTGCCCCAAAAAGGATATCACAGTCCAGTCTTTACAGAAGGCTTTCCAGTCAGGCGCAACACCAGTTGGTGAGCAATAATTATTTTTTGCGTTAATGAAATAAAGCCAAAACTAAAAGAATTATAGCCATAAGGGGCTTCATCGCCTTGAAAGGCATTGACGTTTTAGGTATTCGTTCATATACATAAGACAACACTGTACATAAGGTTTATAAGATTATTACTTTCTGTTTAAAGTCGAGTCAAATCCTTTATGAATACTCGTTGACATAGTTCGATTATAACAACCATTTATGTCTTAGATTGGTAGTTAATATTTCTTCAATGTTTTTCACAATGTTTTGTCGCTGTTAGTGTGAATTCTCAAATTTTGATCAACCAAACGTCTGTAATTCGGTGAACACAGGCATTTTAACAAAAATATGCCTTTTTCTGTTGATTTAATTATCCAACTAGACGATCATAGCATTACCTTAAATCCAAGTGGGATTTTAAAAAGACAACCCACTACTCATATATTTTCTGCATTTTCACAATGTACAACAAAATGACAATCCATCTTGTTTCCCATTGATGATAACACCTATAATAGCTGTAGACACATAAGCGCGTGATGTTGCCAGTAGCCGTTTGCCCACAATCATCCTTCATGGTAATAACCAGTTATCATCTCAAATATTGACGTCATGATACTATTCAAGTGAAAAATACCATCTTTCTAATTGGTTATCTTAAGAAATTACTTAGTGATTGCTCGTTTTATTAAACAAGAATTAGAGTATGTGAACGAAATATCTATATCGTCGGTACTTCGTAGCTGTATATTTTGAATGGAGATATGTGGTACATGAGATCTGAAATTTTGTCATTAAATATTGTAACTTCGATAGAAATTCATCGGTTTTTATTTTTATCTGTTTTTTAAACTAGGTTTTCGTGAACGTTTTATGGTATGGAATAGGATTGGTATCGTGACTCAATTTAAGGATGTAGTTGAATTTCAAGCTGAGGACAACACTCCAAATCAGTCTTCTGGGGGAAGCATAGAAGTCGAATTTCATGATAATAGTCTTCATCACAGTTTAAGGTTATCCAATAGCTCGGGTTATTCTATGGCGGACCTAAGTTTAACTGCTTTATTATTAGCATCTAAAGTGTGTTCTTGAATTACGAATAACATTTGTCATATTTTGCTTAGTAACCAATAACTTTTCATGCACAGTTTCTATTGTTAAAAGACAGTATCATCAGAATTTTTAAGATTAACTCCTCACTTTCTCAATTATTCTAGGTGATATTGGTTATGTGAGTTGTTGGCTAGATACATTATTATGGGATCATGGCAACATTATTAGTGCTCTCACTTTCGTCACTTCTAATATTGAGTGCTTACCTGATTTCGTTTCATATTATCAGAGCCTCGTTATAAACTACAAAGCGCCTTATTAAAACAATTAAGATCATTGTCTGAAATATATTTCTTTTTCGTTTATGAAACAACATATGTGCTAGCTTAATACCTAACTTTAAAAAATACTGTTGCCAACTGTTTTTTTTCATTACCTTTTAAGCATTTCTTATTCTAATTAGCTGTATGTTCCGTGTACTCATGTATCTAAATTGTTATTAATCTTGAATAAAATGAACTGTAGAAACAGGTTGATTGAAATTCGAGTACCTTAATATTCTCTTTCCAGAGGTAATTTGTTTCAACATAAGAGCCTTAAGTACAGTCGTGTTGGCGTAATTTTGACTCACAATGGTTTTGGATTTATGTGCAAATGGATATTTATGCCCTAATTTAATTTTTCATAAATTTTAGGGTTCAGATGACTCCAACTTAGATGATTTGAATGAAGATGAACAAAATGAATTATATGACCTTAGTCGCATTGCGATATTGCCACTGGATGTTGGTAGTTCAAACATAGGAGATGTCTCTTCAGAATGGACAACAACTCTCCCACCTGGTGAATTATGTGATGCAGTTTGCTTAGTTACAGAGGAATGTAGCAGTAAGACGGAAAGTCCGGGTTATGCTGTCATCGCTACCTCAAAGCGCTTGCTACGCATTTTTACTCAACCTTCTCCATCTTCATCCATATTGCATTCCAACAATTTACGTCTGTTTCAGATTAATAAACTAGGTTTGCCACCGATTAGTCTTTCTGGTCACCACACCGTTGTTTTGGCAAGTCATCCTAGTAATCCTATTTTGGCTGTGGTAACTTGTAATATAATAGGAGAACTAGAATGGAGAGTGTTTTACCTAGGAGGGATCATGCTTGGCTCCAGTCGATCTGCAACTCCATTATGGATGAACAGTTCCTTATCCATTTGGCAACCATTGCCACTTAGTCCTCCCTTAAAACATCATGCCTCTCTCGACGCTTCAATTGTTCGCTTGACTTGGTTTGGATTTTCTGATACTGGGGGATTATTTACATATGATTCTAATGGGATTGTACGACGTCTTATTCATGGCCGTTTGCAAAGATACCCAGAATTTCACTGGGTTCCTATTTGTGATACAAGAAGCTTATTGAAACACAACAATAAGCGAACAGATAACTATTTCATTGTTGGTGTCCTAGAATCATGTGAATCTGTGGAATGTTTGTCTTCAGAAAGCAAGAAGAATTCAAAATCCAGTGTCATCGGATTCGGTCAATTACAAGCAATATATTGCAAAGCTTCAAAGTGGCCAAGAGTCTTTCCACGACCTGTGGTATCAAATATATCCTTTCGTTTACCTTTGTGTTCAATGAATACCGACCAGGGTGATTTGGAGGTTAGTTTTATAAATATTCGTGAAATATTACAAAACATGCTCGTTTTATCTCTGATTTTCAACTTCTCAAGGTCAGTATCTCAATGATACTTATTTTGTGTGAACAACTACATCGTGGTGTTATATCAACTGTAACGTGAAATGGAGATCTAAGCAAATATTAATTAGAACATGTCAGAAAACCTTGGTTTGTATGCTAGAACTGAACCTAAGTTGAATTTCTCATTGATTCAATGACATTCAGTTAAGAATACCATACCATTGCACTATTGGCCTTATTCGTAATGTAACCTGTTTAGTTGGCCTATTAATCCTAAGAGAGCTAAATGAGTGAAGCGAAGAACAGTCTCCAACGATTAAAGCTTTCCCAATCACCAAGCTGGATGAGAACAACACTGGGAAGCTGCACGCAATAGGGCACCCAGAAATTGTAAAAATCAGGAACTGGTGAGATATTTCCATGGGACGAAAATTATTAAAATTCAGAGAATAGGACAACTAAGATGTTTCATTCATTTCAAAGGCACATCTAAATACTGATAAAAAATCAATATAAAATTACACCAAGGTCTATAGATCTGATAACATTCTAATCCACTGAGTTCTACATTCATTACTGTCCTATCCAAGGAATCAGGTCGTAAGCAGCAAATTCTAAACAAATCCCACCATATTTTGTCCCATAAATACATCGTAAGCTGACTACCTTTTCGCGTTTCTCATTGGGACATGATCATATTTTGTCTAAGTTGCAAAAACCGATATTTTAACTTCAAACATATGTTGTTCATTAATTTCGTCGCTTTTCTACCGAGTGAAGCTAATGCTTTGATAACAAAGGTCGTGCTTAAAGTTACCAGACATTGTTATCTGGTAGAAAAGAACCATTTGTCTAAATAACCACTTATCAAACTGATTGCTGGTTTTATTACCTTCCTCACCTACTTTATTGCTGGCTAATTATGTAATGCTAATACATGAGTGACAAGTTTCATTGTCTTGCCCTTATATTATGACTATGAAAGCTTGGTTACAGTCAATTATTCTTATCATTAGTAATTGTGGGTCCAATTAGAATGATAAGTAACGAAGGCGAAATCAAAAAGGCTTATAATAAATGTGTGGTTGTAAGCATTTTTACTTTCGATGCATATGTATTTTTCCTCATACATTACTAAGTGATTTTATCGTTAATATCCTTTATAAATAGGAAAACTACCTCCAGTGTTTAATTAGTGAGGACTGGCCTGTTTGGGGTCCGAATGCTTCCGATGCAAATGACAACGTATTTTCACACCTGTTGTTGTTAAATGCAAAATCACTAACCAAACGCAAGGCAATTCTTTTACGTCTATTTGCTGTAAGTTTTCCTTACTTGTCTTCATATTTTATTACAAATTAAATTCACATTGCTAAATGTAAATCCTTACAGTAAACAATGTCATATATTCTTACGCTTAATATTTAGAATTGGTTTCTCGGTTATAGGTATGAAGATTTAGTGGTAAGTTTTATGCCAAAATACATATTCATATAAATCACAAAATTTGTTTTTCTACTTCATCAGGAACGAGCGAACAAACGGTTGTGGTTACAAATGTAAAATCGAAGGTGATCACGTGTTCTCTCATAAGTACGATAACTGACCAGAGCTTTGAATCTACATCATTTCCCCAACTAACCTTATGTATAGTGATTATGAAAGATTAAAAAAACTTGCTATTGAAAAAATCATTAACTGTCTTGAGAAAGCAAAGATACCGTTGTATAAATACAATATGTAATGGAGGACTGAAATCTCAAAGCCTACTAAAAGTGTAAATTGTAAAAATAATGCCATAGAAATCTAAAAGGATTTAGCATTTTCTATTCTTTAGCATGTGATGCATAAGACATGAAAATAATAAAAGCACTTATCATTTTCAGCCAATGCAACAATACTTAGGAGTGAATTTAGTGCTACTTAAAACAAATGTTAAGTATAAATTGTTTCGTTAAACTAAAAATTAATGTAGCTGTCACCGTAATATTAGTGTTTCTCTTCCGTAGTTGGCGTTACACGTTGACTTACACTTTGTTTTTACTCATACAGTTAGCGGCAAAACTTGAATCTGATTGGGCAAGCATCGCGATCGCCAATATGATGCCGGATGCAGCAACAGTTCAGCTTGCTATTAGATACGCTGGTCGGCTAAGGCGTCAGAACCTTGCACATCGTTTAGCAGCAGTCGCTTTGGAAAAAGAACGTCATGTATCTGAGAATGTTGAAGTTGATGATTGGAATGATGTGCCACAAAGTTCAACACTCAAAGCGAAGTGTAGTAGGTAGGTGCACTCAACATACATTATTATTTTCGGTCAGTAATTGAATGATACGTGTCATTTTGCCCAATCACAAAGTATGCCCCTTAAGCCTAAATTAATCGAACCTAGTAAGTTGAGAGACATTGTGGTTTCCGTTATTGATATTCTTATTTCTGAATCTGTTTTCGCGAATCTCAAAAATAGGTTATTAGCCTATTAATTCTGATAGATAAATGGCAGTTATTAAGAAACTAGATACCTGATCATACTCAAGTTTTATTCACTAAATGTTACAACTTCTTGCTTATAACAACCTAGCTACTCGTATTTCTTAGTATTCTTAGACACTGAACACTCGACATGACCAAAATCAGAATACGTTTGAACAGGAACGAAAGTTTATTCCGAATAACAAGAGTAGATAAAAGTAGGAATTCACAGTTAGAGAAACGTTAATATACATATAGTATTTACATAAGAAGCTTCTAGAGTCTTCTCCAATAATCCGCTGGGGCTGATTGGTTTAGAAATAACCAATCAGCGTGCTCCATCACGGTCAGGTATGGAACATGCTTTAATCCGGTCTATGTCCCACTAACACCTCCCTCTTGGGCAAATTCGTAAGATCTGGTGTTAAGATTCACCTGCAACGATTGTATTGGCTTGTGCTTCTGATTTGTCCACCTTCTAGGTAATAATGGAGTGGTATCATCCTTCGTTTGCACGACTGTCCCGTCTATTTCAAGTGTTTTAATCTTAAAGGTGTCCAACAGAACATCGAGAGGTAGTCTATGTCGTGTCTTGTTGTTGGCGATGTAGGTTGATTTCAGTTGGTTCGGATGAATCACCTAGACTTCTGAGCCAACGGACACCTCGTACACCACATTTCCTTTCTTTTGCACGATCCGACCAGCGATCCATGTAGGATGTTTACCTTGATAGTCCATAGCAAGGACCTTTTGACCCACTGCGAACAATCGTTTTTGTGCCCCATGCCGACGATTGAACTGTCTCTCCATCGTTACGTTTCGTTGCGGCTCAAGAGCTGGCGTCGGACGAATGCTATCGAAATGTGTCCGTATTCTTCTACCCAGTAACGCTTCCACTAGAGAGACCCCGTTAGTTGTCTGAGGGTTCAGTGTGGAACGATAGATAAACAAAAACCCCTCTAAGATCTCTTCGGTAGTCCCATTCCCTCTTGATTTTTTCAGAGTATCTTTAAATGTACCAACAAAGCGTTCTACTTGGCCATTTGATTGAGGGTGGAATGGAAGTGTTCGGATGTGATTGATTCCGTTCTGGCGACAAAATTCTGAGAAGATAACAGACGTAAACTGTATTCCGTTGTCGCTGACTGTTTGTTCTGGAACCCTGAAACGGCTGAATAATTGACGTAGTTTTCTGACTGTGCAGCTTGCAGTTGAGTGTTTCATGAGGAAAATTTCTGGCCACTTGTTGTATGCATCAACTACCAGAAGGTAAGTTTGTCCATGAAAAGTCCAAGTGTATTCGCTGCCTCGGTGACTATGGTATTGGTTATGCTTACAGCTCTGCTTTCTGCGCTGCTTTTGTTTCTAATGCATACTTAATACACGAACGGGATAGCTACTCAAGTTGGGTGTCTAATTGTGGCCAGTATATGTAATTTCGTGCTAACGCTTTCATGCGATTTATTCCCAGACGTCCTGCGTGCAACTGTTCGAGCACTGCTGGTTGTAGCTTCTTCGAGTTATGACACGTTCGGTGAGCAGAAGTCAATCGTCAATGATTGAGAAAGACAGTCTGCGCTGGTAAAACTGCTGAAGCTCTGTAGAGCTGATCTTCAAAGGCCTCCCTTCTAGGTGGAACTTTCTAACTTCTTTTGGAACTGGGTCTCGAAGAGTCCTTTTTTTCTGACTTCATCTGACGATACTGGAGTGTTTCGAATGGCACTCGCTATTACACCATATTTCCGGATCAACTGATATGGAGGCAATAATCGTGTCTTCCGGTCTAGTTTGGTGAACTGTAATTAGTCATGAGAGAGCATTGTCATGACCAATAGTATTTGTTGACTGATACTTGATATTGAAGTCATAGCTCAGAAGCATTGTTGCCCAGCGCTGTAGTCTATTAGTCGTATAAACAGGGATTCCTTTTTTTGGAACCGAAGATGATAATCAATGGTTTATGATCTGTCAGTAGAGTAAACTTACGGCCATAGAGCACTTTATGAAATTTTTTAAAGGCAAAAATGATTGCATCGGCTTCCTTTTCAATTTTACTGTAGTTTCGCTCGGCTGGGGTGAGTGATCTAGCAGCATGATCATTTGTCTTTTCTGATTTGTCTGGAAACACTTGAGATATCACTGCTCCAACTCCATGACTACAGTCATCAGAGGCAACAACAATTCTCAATCTAGGATCGAAGTATGTTAAAATAAGCTTCAAGCTCAGCATTGACTTGACTTTGTCGAACGATGCTTGACATTCAGAGAACCTCTCACTCAATGCATTTCAGGCAAAAATGTGCTGTAATGACTAACTAATCCCAAGAAGGATCTTAATGAACGGACGTCAGTTGGTACAGACATTTTCTGAATGGCTATTATATTGGCAGGGTTTGGTCGATGACCGTTCTTATCTAGGATGAAACCAAGGTATTTGATCGAGTGCATGAAAAACACACACTTTTCTTCACGTGGTTGGAAACCGTACTCCAACACTCGGTTGAGAATTTGAAGTAGTCGATCAGAAAGTTCACTGTTAGTGGAATCCACAACTATAATATCATCTAGATTAGCTGCCGTACTAAGTATACCTGTTAGAATCGTATCGATTATTTGCTGTAAGATGGCAGGTGCAGTCTGGATGCCAAATGGTAGGCATGTGTATTGAGATAACACTCGATGAGTGTTGATAGTCAGAAGATCTCTACTATCATCATCTACTTTTACTTGTACATGCTCTATTCAGTAGGTTAACAACATTAATCGAACTGTATATATTTCTTGAAAGTGATATTTACAGTGTATATGAGAAAACTGGTATACTTTGCGATTTCGTCTGCCTAAAACCATGATATTCCGGTCTTTGGAATCGTTTATTATTCATGTGACTTTGTGACAAATTGAGATAAGTTTATTTATTGGAGGCGCTGAATGTTAATGTTTGTTGTTTCAATGTGTATAAGTCACTTTCTGATGTTTGAGCTTGCATTCATTTTTTTTATCGTCTATGTACGTTGACATTTTTTTCCTCCTTTATGATGTTTATAGACATCCTATTACTTATTTGGGTTATTCTTCAAACGACCATGCGACTACTGAACCAAAACCATCCAAACCTTCAAATGATTCAGATAGTCGTGATGCAATGGATACTTCCCTTGTTAGTTCAGAAACTGATGATACCCATGGTGATGTTGCTATTAATAGCCTACCGCTAGTAGACTCAGAGTCTCTCTCACATTCTGTGTTAACTGCGGCCTCTTCACGAAATCCATTCAAAGTGAGTTATTTGAAATTTCACTGACACGTGTTTTCTATATGTATTCAGGTATATAAAACAATTACATTATTACTTAAACTGAATGTCCGTTGTTTTCCACTACTTCAATAGTGTGAAGTTTCCGGATTCATTGATGTAAGTTTGCTGATCCAGAAAGTATCATGATGTGTGATTATTTATTATGAAATCTAACCGAATGAATTAACAGTTGTGAACAGAGAAATCACTCGACAAATCAAGTTTCTAGCAAATATCCGTATAATAGTTTAGAGCAAAATAAATTGATTAACCTCAGTGTTTTCGTGGGGCTCAAAACCATATGCGTGGAAGGCTCTAATTTTACATGAAAGCTGAGTTACACTGAATACATTAATTTTACCACTTCTACTAAAGTGGACTCTATACGGTGATAAATTTACTTACTTGGTAAAGCATTAAGCTGCCTTAAAAGCTTGTGTAACTTCTTTCCAAGTTCAACCACAATGATTTCATGACTTTTGAACAATTATTTTATTCTATTGGTTTTAAAGATCATGTTTACTTTATTTCTACCCAATTAATTTATTGTTGTGACGCGTGGTTTAGATCTTTTATCGACCGCAAAGATCTCCGTCGTAAATTGTTATCTGTCTAGGTTGACCGCACGCCTCGACGCCTAAGCTATGATTCGACCCCCAGTCTGAAACTACTCGTCAACAGGAACACGAGAAAGAAGACAGGAAATACTGCAAAAACACTTTACTGCAAGAATTTAATTATGTACAGAAAATTAGGATATATGTATTATCATAAATGTCCTTCAGGCTTCTAAAGAATTCTGTAACCTTCTAACACAGTAGTGCTAAGGTAATTGACCAATCACAGACACAGCACGTGACTTTTCTCTGTCTAGAAGTTTCGGATAAAAATAACTATCTGCGTTCTGATTGGACGCAATATTTCCTATTGATTTCTATGCCAGATTGAGCTTGTTTCGAGGGATTTTCTGAGCCTACCCAACATTTATCACTATCTTTTTCAAGTCTTCCCGTGAACCAGAAGAATCTGTACCTCACCCAGTCACTTTCGGGACTGAAATCCTAGATAATTGGACACCTAAGGCACTTGCTACAAATACTAAAGCTTCTCAGAAGTCCAATATTAATAGAAGTTGCAACAAAAAACGCTCGTATACTGTGAGTTTATTTCCCAAAGTTTACTTTTGACTGCATAATTTATCATTACGTTTGCCAAATATTGTATTGTGTTATCGTTTACTAGTAATTGTTAATATATCAGTGGTTCATTGTATATTAGTAAATCTGTCGAAATGTGTCGTGTACTGTATTGTATAAATCCACTGTTTATTATACTTTATTTTGATATGCTAGAGTATCTTTGTTTGGTAATTATTTGGTATACGTATTGGAGTTAGCGATAATCTAAATAATTTGATGTTTTTTGCTTACTAAACATTTGTTCTAGTCACTGTGAATTGCTTAGTTTTGTTTCGAATTCTTCAAGTATTATATTTCGCTGACAATCTGTTGTAGAAAAGATCTTTAAACATGTAAACTTTATTTTATCAGATGACTTCATTTTGCCACTGATAGATATGTCGATGTTGCTTACGTTAATCCTAGAAAAGTTATCAGCTGCGACGTAACTTTTCGCTAGTGAGGGAAGTATGTCACCCATAATTACATCACAGAAACTAATTCAAAACCCCATCAAATTTAGTGAACTTTATTTTGTAGGAACCTTATGTACATTATTTCAATTCTTTTTCTATAGAATCCACTAACCAACCTTTCCTACGTATTTGTATTTGTAAATCTTATGTTTATTAAGCAACTATCGGTATAAGATGCTATGTGTAAAATGGTGCAGCAGAGGTTATGACTGTGTTGCCTAGTACTATTTTCACTAGAGATGGCAATTCGTCCGTATTACCATATCTGGAGACCACATATCGTAGTCATTGTCACATTCAGTGGGACAGTGGCTCAGCGATTAAGGCGTTCAACCTTTAGACACTAAGTCACACGTCCGAACTCAGTTCCTCTTACTTTGTTCAGAGCAATTGGGTAGTATTACTAGCCCTCACCCATAGGGTTTAGATCGAAGGCAAGTATACGAATTCACACCTGGTGAATCAGTTAAACGTATTCTATTAAACAGTATTTAAAAACTCTGCCGAATTTGTCGACATTGACGTTTTTCATGTTGCTTAGATTGCCTGATTACATCAATTCTTATTTAGAATAATAGCTTTCTTCATTATTTTTAGGGATCTCAACGGTCTAAATTGCCGAAAAATAAATCTTTCCCTATAGCAGAGTAAGTTACTCGTAAGTCCGTACATAATCTGCCAACCTTATTATACTCATTTTAGACGTTAATACGAAACTTCTTTATTACTTTCTTGATAGCACTGACCAAGAATTCACTGATTGGTTTGAAGAAAATAGAGGTACTTTGGAGGAAAACTATCCAGAAATGTCAGTTGAGGAGCTTGTTCAGATAGCCAGGTCCGAATATGTAAGTATAACGATTAATTTTGACTAACTTTGCTTATGTAACATGGGACTATTGTAATGCACAAGTATATTGCGTTTTCACGAGGTATTCCACTTCCAAAGACTTTCAACGTCACATGTATCTGACACAGATATTCAAACTAATATCAAGAAATAGTGTTCGTTTTTAAATGCACTCATATTACAAATCTTTTTCGATAAATAACATTCATAAATGAATTTGTTGATTCATACCTACTATTTTTCCTGTAGATAATCAGTATTTCTAAGCTGAATACTTAAGACTTTTGCTATATTTTGTTTTTACCGGTTGTTTTGTGCCAAGCTATTCCTTGTTACCTAATTCTAGCATACATAATATACCTGGTAGTCGGATGGATAAAATTGTTTGAAACCATACGGAATTTATTTTTGAGTATTGACTATGTGTATGTATGTATGTGTGTATAATTAACATAAAACCTTGCACATGTGTGCATCGGTTCAAGTTGCCATACCACCATGACACCACAAGATTAACACCACCACCATTAGTAGAAGTTACTTCAATAAAATAAAATAATAGTAGTAACACGGTGTGTGAACATAAGAATATGGTTCAGGAAGCGTAGAAAGAAACCTATGGAATAATTTAAAGCTCATGATTTAAGGGAGGACAATGAGTGAATACATCTGCGCCATTGTGACCAATTCTGGGCCATGTCACTCAGCGTTTCTAGCCACTGGTTACGGTAATCGCGAGGACCCCATCCAGGTAATCTACAGCTACAGACACGACTTGAACCGGCAGTCAGTGACTTCATGGACTGATGCCATATTTTAGTTTGGCCGACTCTAACTCTCTTCCATCTTATTCCTATATCAGCCAGCATTGCGAGTCGAGGGAGACGGTGGTCGGGCATACGCAACAAATGTCCCAACCGCCTCTGTCGATGAAGATTCACAACCTCATCGACCGATTTACCACATTCGCCCTAACACCCGTCGTCTAACCTCGTTATTAGTTACTCGGTGATCCCAGCTAACGCGAGCGATGTTTCGTAGACATCGATGGTCAAAAACTAATAATCTTCGAGTGTCATCTACTCCTAATGGCCACGTCTCACACCTATACAGTAAGACAGAGCGAACTGTTGCGCAGTACACTCTCCCTTTCTTTGAGAGACGAATATCTCGTCTACGCCATAGGTGACGTAAGTTGGCAAAAGCCAAACGAGCTTTTTGAATTCGTACTGAGATTTCGTCAGAGATTAACCCATTAGGGCTAATCAGACTTCCAAGATAAGTGAAGTGGTCGATGTGCTGAACTACTTCACTCTCTATCTTTAGTTCAGGTGTTGACGAAAACCAGTCCTGGAGAAATAGTTTGCATTTGGAGGGGGAGAAACGCATTCCGAAAATGCTTGCATTCGAGCTTATTGCTGTTAAGAGTTTCTGCAGCGTATCAGCGTCTTCCCCAGACAGGACTATATCGTTAGCATATTCTAAGTCAATAAGTGGACGTCCTGGTAGGAGATCGATTCCTGAAAAGTCAGACGATAAAAGTGTAATTTCAAACAGTATGTCAACTATGAAATTAAACAAAAATGGGGGAAGTGGGCAGCCTTGACGGACACCACTTGAGGTTACAAGTTCAGATGACAGTTCGCCATATGCTCTGACACGACTAATAGTGCTTGAGTAAAGAGCCTTAACAAGTTTTATGTACTTTCGGGGCACGCCTTTCAATGAAAGATACTGCCAGAGAACTTCAGTCTACAGAATCAAATGCCGCTTTCAAGTCAAGGAAAACCACTATTGTCGGCTGCCGAAAAGTATGTCTGTGTTCTAAGATCTGACGAACGGTGAATATCTGGTCTATACAACCGCGACCAGGTCTGAAACCAGCCTGATTTTCTCGTATTTGGAGATCACGAGTTGCAGTTAAGCGTCTGATAATTATAGAAGCTAGTATTTTAGACACTATATTAGTCGAACAAATTCCTCTATGGTTATTGCAGGACGATTTTAACCCTTTCTTATATACTGGGACGATTAACGATCGACACCAGTCAGATGGAATTATGTCAAATTCCCAAACCTTAGTCAAAATATCAGTCAGCCTGGTTGTCAATGTGGGACCATCATCCTTAAACACCTCTGGGGATAACCCATCTGGACCCGTTGATTTGCCTTGCCTTAGATTGGCTATAGCTTTTTCGACTTCGACAAGAGTCGGGGGACCTAAGTCGACTTTCCATTCTGGCTGTCTTGAAATAGTGGGAAGTTTTAGAGTAGCTGAAGGCCGACTAAACTGCTCCTTGAAGTGTTCAGCCCACCGTTCTAAACGTCTAGACTGAGAGCTAATAAGTATTCCATCTTTTTCGGAGATCGTCTCACTAACGCTGGATTTTTTAACCCCGATTTCTATCAACTTGAAAAGTTATCTAGTGTTACCTATCGCCGCTGCCTTTTTCATTTCCTGTGCTTTCGTTACTCACCACTGCTTACGGTCGTTTTGCAGACTTTTCGTCAGTTTATGCCTGATTACACGTCGCTCATAATCATGTTCGGAGCCCGATGGGATAAGTCTTCGGGAGTCTATTAAATCAACAGAAGCCATTGAGATCCATTGATTTTTCTTGACATGTTGATTTAAGTCCTTGATAGATATCATTGTAGATGCCACAGCTGCTTGGACATCATGCCAAGCAGTATCTAGTCGGGACGCATCTTTATAATTGCCTAGGTGATTCTTCAGCTGCTACTGGAATTTAATCTTGTCTGTTTCATTGCTGAACTGAATTCTAACAGGTTTTCCTGTAGTAATTTTTCTTTGCCCAGTAAGCAAATGTGTTCTCGTAGTAGAGGGTGATCAGAATCCAAACATGTACTCCAGAAAGATTGAGCCTCTCTAGCGGTGACTAATGGCGATATGGTCTATTTGAGTCCACCGTTGAGTAGGGCCAGGAGATCGCCATGTTAAACGATGTCGCTCCTTATGCTTAATGTTTGTGTTGGCTAGAAATAACCGATTATTTGAAGAAAGTTGCAGCAGACGGTGGCCATTATCTGTTCTCTGAGCTGGAACACTGAAGCATCCACCTAAATGTCTTTCAGGCTGGTTCAAGCTACCTATTTGGGCGTTAAAATCACCAGCCAAGATTACCAAATCTGAGTGTTTGGCCCTATGAAGTAGTTCAGAAAGTTTCCTGTAAAATTGATCTTTCATTTCATCCAGGCTGCTGTCAGTGGGAGCGTAGGCAGAAACAACGAAAAGACAACGGCGTGTGTCTCTATCTTTCCGAGTTCCTACTGAACCATTTATTTGGACGGCACATAGGCGACTGTCGACAGGAATCCATTCAAGAAGTGCCTGTTCTGCTTTCATACTTAACGCAATACCTACACCGGCGAGCCCACGAGAAGTTGCTGTTGAGTCGTCAGATAAACGAAGAGTGTATCGCGAAGGTTGTTCACTCTGACTAGGTGAGGTCAAGTGAATGACCACGCTAGGATCCTGTATGCGTGTTTCAGAGACACAACATACATCAATGGCGAGGGATTCTAATGTTTAGCTAGGGAGGCTTGTTGCCCTGTTTGACACAGGGTTCGTACATTGAATGCACCAATGTGAAGCTTGGAGCGCGGTCTTAGTATCCTCGGGACGTTATTTCGTGGGCCGGAATCGTTAGCACTAATGACACAGGAGGAAGTTGAAGATAGGAATTTAGACTTAAAGGTAGGTGCAGGACAAATATTAGGAATAGAAGAAGGAGTTTGATTAAAATGGCGGTGATCTTGCGTGTTGTTAGAGGTATGAGGGTGGTTATCTCTTCCCAGTTGCCCACACTGTGGAAGGGTTCTTCCTGATGTACCTGAACAGCAAAATGTGTTAGGGTTGGTCTGAAAGACCTGGGAGCGTGACCGAAGTGCCCAAGGAACAGCTGCTTGAGGCAGGTCACACACAGCCTTTTTGAGAGAGGTTTTCGTTGTTGTAGCTCCGTACTTATTGAGGCCTTACTGCCGGAGACAGAAATTTCTAGGGTCGACCTTTTCTAACCCCATCCTTCCTTTGTGGGAAGGCAGAATCGCTGCTATGCTTGTTGTCCGAGGAAAACACCTTACTGCCGTCACATCTCTGTACAGCCAGCAGTACGACTTCGTCCTCGGACCTTATATTTGCTGCTTTTGGTCTCACTGCTCTTCGACCGGCCTGCTTGGCATGGTAGGACCTTGAGGAACGATTGTTCCAGCCAGTAATGCCCGATTGAGTCATCACGATAGGCGAGCCCGACCACCACGTCAAGGTAGCAGCACGGTCCTATGTACTTATTACTTAGTGCAGAATCAAAATAAGAGGTATTCATAGCTGTATTTGTATTCGATGTAACACCTTTTTTAGCACGTTTTCAGTCACTCGTTCGCTACTTTTAATTTCCTTGTGGCTGTTGCCAGAATCGGCAACTCGGACCTCTGTACATGTTTGTGGCGTTCTACGGTATTCATAACTGACTAGTCAAGAATAAATAATCTTGCATCTGTATGCGTCGTAATTTTGCAGCTTTATTCTACTAATTATAAACCAAATCTTGAAACTTGTACAGTGAAGTACGAATTGCAGGGAAATAGGTGGGCATAGTGTTTGTTGTCATTCATCGGTTCTGCAATGTTGCATAAATGTGGAGAAGCGAAAAATCGACTACAAAATAGGATATAAATATATAAAAGTAATACAACAATATAATTACTGAAATGTATTAACTAGATTCTAAAAGAGGAACTTTTCTTTATTTGAAATGTACTTCTCTAGTTAATATTCCATTACATAACTTTCTGTAGCAGTTTGTCAATTTCGCTTTGCTAGGTCACTGAATCACTCAATTTTTTTTTACGTCACTGGATTAATTGACCAGTTTTAATATGTAGGGTTAACAAAACAACGTAGTTAATCCTCCCGATGCTAGTTGGATCAATACAACATTCTGACCAAATATCCATGTTAAAATTTTCATAACTGTTTGGTTCCCTTACAGTTGCCAAGACTATCATGAAGATGCGAACATGAAGCTGGGTTATACTGACGTACATATGATTGGAACATATTATTTATAGACTTTAGAATTAGTTTTATAAACAAGTTTTGTTAGTCACTAATATTCCTAATAATTTATCTGAAGTAATTCTATTTATAATTCTTTTCATATTAGCGTTCTACAAAAACTTCAAAGGACAGTGTTTGTAACGGAAAGAATGAAAATTTTGATAACGATTGTAAAGAAAACTTACTAAAAAAGAGGGTCAAACGTTCATTAAATGAAAATCATGGCTCAAGACTCTGTAGTTCTATTACTTCAAAAGAAAAACTATCGGAATTCACGGAAAAAGTATCTAAGAGAATATCGTTATTTGGATTCTCTCAGAATTCTTCACAATAACTTAATGTACTGTTCCACTGTAATCGTTCTGCATCATGTGTCATGTGATTGTCCCAGTCATTTTAGGGTAATTTTTCATTTAACGAGTGTATGAAATCTAATCCACTATCTTGCTTTCACTTGTCTCACTTCATTGAGTATCTGTACGTTTTTTTTTTTTTACTAGAAAATGTTATATTTATGATTCTTGGACTTGTTTCATATGAGCCTCATCATTTTTGTAAGCAGCCTTCACGTACACCCAGCACTCAATGTAAATTAAGTAATGAGATTTTACGTGAATAACTGTTTCTTATAAATTCTTCTTAGTGACTCTAATGTTTCAACCTTTTCTCCCTTAAAACCTGTCTACAGTAGCATTGGAATGTGAATGTTGCTGAGTGAATTAAAAGCCGAAATTTTGCAGAAGTTAACATAAAGAAAAGATAATTTGAAGTAGTTTCCTATTCTGTTTATTCTTACCAAGTTGGTTTTATTTTCATTCCAGTGAGTGTATTAATTGTGAATTTGCAATTAAACGTGACTATCGTAATCATTTACTCGGATGATGATAATCCTTTGAGGTAGAATAGTTCTTAAGTATGATTAATAAAGATGCATACAAAATATAAATATATGTTTCAATCCATTAAATATTTTCATAAAAACATTGAGAATAACAAATCGAGCCACAAAACATTTCTTTCTAGTCAGTTCCTTATCAAGACTAAACACTAATGTACAATCTTAAATTTGCATACAAAATCAGTACTAATAAATGTTGGAGAGTTGATAATAATAATTAAACTTTAATACAAAGTTGGTTAATAATTAAGACTAATTGCATTACAATAAAGTTACTCTGTGCTTTTAAGTTTAAATTCTATTCACATTGTACCTACAATTTTCGTATTAAAGTAGATTTTAGCCTTTAGATATCCTTGTTTATAGAAGATGCTAGATAGATTTTCTTTGATTGTATGTATGGATAACCAGAACCTAACACATGTGCATCGGTCCAAGTTGCCACAACGTAGGCAGCACGCCAAGATTAACACTGAATCGGTAGAAGTAGAAGTTACTTCAATGATGATAATAATAATAAGAAGAATAAAAAGGTGGACATACAGAATATGGTCCAGGAATAAAGAATTAGTTTGAGGTAAGAAAGCTATGGAACGAAGCTCACAATTTACGGGATGGCATCGAGTCAATACACTGCAACTTTGACTGATTCCAACCCATGTCACCCAGTCTCCAACTATTGGTTACGATATTCTCACGGACCCCAACCAGGTAGTCTACATCCATAAACACAGCTCAGACTAGCAGTCAGTGACTTCATGAGCCGATGACACACTTTAGTTTGGCCGCCCCTAGCTTTCTTCCTACTTTTATATCGGTTAACATCATGCATCAAGGTAGACGATGGTTAGACGTACATAATACGTCTCAACCGCCTCAGTAGATGAAGAGTCGACCTCGTCGACTGATTTACCACCTTTGCCTAACACGCGTCGTCTAACCTCGTTATTACTTACTCGGTGATCCCAGTTAGCGCGGGCGATGTTTCAAATGTATCATCGATCAAATACCACTAACCTACTAGTGTTGTCTACGCTACATGGCCACGTCTCACGTGCAAACAGCTAGGCGAAGTGGACTGTTGCGCAGTATACTCGACTTTTCCTTGAGAGATGGATATCTTGCCTACCCCATAGGCGACGTAAGTTGGCGAAAAGCCAAAAGAGCTTTCAGAATTTGCACCGAGATTTCGTCAGTGACCAACCGATTAAGGCTGATCAGACTTCCAAGATAAGTGGTGGTCAACGCGTTCAACTACCTCACTCCCTATCTTTAGTTCAGGCGTTGACGAAGACTAGTCCTGAAACAACAGTTTGCATTTTGAGGGTGTGGGAGGGTGAGCGAGGAATACATCCCGAACACGCATTGCTGCTCAATGTTATCAAAATAATACATTTTATTAGTGCCTTCACCAAGCATCACTGTCATCTGCGTAATCTAAGTCAATTAGTGGACGTCCTAGTAGGAGATTGATTTCTAGAAATTTAGAATATGACAGTTATTTCCAGCAGTAAGTCTATCACGAAAATTAGCAAACATGAGGATAGTGGGCAACATTGATAGTCACTTCTTGAAGTTACAAATTGGGATGTCAGTCCTCCGTAATCTCTAACACAACTAGTGGTGTTCGAGTAAACAGCTTTTACAAACCTTATGTACTTCCGGGTGCACCCTTCAATGACAGCCACTGCTCAAAGACTTCTCGGTCTTCTGAGTCATATTCTGCCTTCAAGTTAGTAAAAACCATCATTGTCGGGAGCCAAAGAGTGTCTGTGTTCTAAAACCTGATGAGTGGCGAATATCCGGGCGATCCAACCGCGACTAGGATGTGAATTCCGTTGTTGTCTCTGCTGTAGTTTTTCTCCCTCCAGTAAGATGTAAGCAAGTGTGTGCTGCTACTAAAGCAAGATCAAAATAAACGATTGTCTGAGCATAGTTACAGCTGACGGTCACTGTTATCCGTTCTCTTAGCTGGAGCACCGAAACATTTGCCTAAATGTTTTTTAGACTCATTTAAGCTACCTACTTGGGCATTAAAATTATTACCCATTAATACCAAGTATGAGTGTTTTGCTTTAGAAGTTCGAAAAGTTTTATGCAAAATCCATCTTCCACTTCATCTTGGCTGCAGAAACAACGAGAAGACCATGTCGTGGGTCCTTTTCCTCTCTAGTTCTTACCTGGCCATTTAACCGAACAACACATAGGCAACTACTGACAGGGATCCACCCAAGAAATACTTCTGACCTCATATTTAATGTAATACCCACACCGGCCAACCCACGATAAGTGGCTGTCGAGTTTCCGGACAAACGGATGGTATTTCGTGTAGTTTCTCCGTATCGGATAGGTGAGGAGGTTAACGGGTGAACCGCACTTGGACCCTGTATACGTGTTTCGAAGAAAAAACATGCACCTATGGCACGAGATTCTAATGTCTTAGCTAGGGAGGCCTGCTGCCCAATTTGGAACAGAGTTCGTATATTGAATGCACCAATGTGAAGTTTCGAGCGTGGTCTTAGTATGCTCGGGACGTAATTTCGTGGGCTAGAATCGTTTGTACTGATGGCACAAGAGAAGTTGGTGATAGGGATTTAGGTCCTCAAGTAGAGGTAGCAGAAATATTAGGAATAGAATGAATTTGATTAAAATGACGGTGATCCTGTAATATGTTAGAGGTATGAAGGTGGTTATCATCTCCCAGTTGCCCACGCTGTGGGAGGAATCTTCTTTAAGATGTACCTGAAAAGGCGAACTAAGTTAGAACTGGTCTTAATGACCTGGGAGCATGACCGCAGTGTTCAAAGGATAGCTGCTTATGGCCTGTCATACACAGCTTTTTTTAAGAGTTTTTGTTAGCTCCGTACACGTCGAGGCCTTACCGTCGGGGACGGAGATCATTAGAGGAAGGTGAGGTGTGCATTTTTAGGGCCAGTATATTCATACCCCACTTTTTGTTCGTGTGGAGGCAGCATTACTGTAATGTTGGCTGCCTGAAAGAAACACCTTACCACCACCACCACACTTCTGTACAGTCGGCAGTAGGACTTCGCTCTTGGACCTTATGTTTACTGCTTTTAGTCCTGCCACTCTTTAATCGACCTGCCCGGCATTGTAGGACCCAAAGTAACAATTGTTTTAGCCAGTATAACCCAACTGGTTCAACACAATAAGCAAGCCCGTCCATCACTCCATCTATCGGGTTGCTTGTAAGTGAAAATTCTCCAATTCAATTTGGACGTCCATCTTATTAATGGAAATACGATAATCGTAAAATTTACGACTAGGAAATAGCGCTTCCAAGTCAGTCATAAACATTATTGTGGCTTACAGGTTCTACAGGCTACGATACTACTAACATGAATACTTCCCTGCCTGTTTGCTTCTTACCCAAAGAGGTGTGCATCCCCCCACATCTATATTTGTCAATTTTTTCCGTATCATTCAATGCGCTAATGCAGGCTTATTTTGTAGACTAACATACAGTCACTTCATAATAAACCAATTGCAGAGCATTTTGCTCTAGATCAAAGTACTAAGTTCCACTGTCCAAACACTATACTTATGTGAATTCTCCGTTCGAATTATATCGTTTGTGTTTGGTTTTGTATCTGATATTATCGCAATTAAAGTTTTTGTACAGTATAGACAGATGAATTGATTTGTACTGGAGGGGGTGTGTATTGTAAATTCAAGAACGATAGGGACAAATCTGTAAGTTAATTCGAACGAAGTGGACTGTTGAGTGTAACTATCCATGTTATTTCAAAAGTGATATTTTGATTGTCGATTGAGAAGCATATAAAGAATATGCAGAAATATATTGATACTAATTAGATTGCAATATCAGACACAGTGGGATCCATTAGATTAGTCACATAAAAAATCGGTAAAGAAGTATATGTTAGAGTTCTATATTCACTAATTGGTGATTTACGACGGCGTCTGTTTTCTATCTCTTTAACCAATCACAGCTCACATAAGTCGGACATATCAAAAGTTCTGGTGAAAAGCTTGTATTCTGCTATGAAATGTTTCATCAATAAGCTAAAGTGAAGATTTTATAATTAATAGACTAAAACTGAGACTTTTAGAAATAAATGCATTTATTTCCACATAATATATTTTCATAATTAAACATTAATTTTGAAAATTATGAACAGAGAAAATAGCATACTTTGTGTGGTGCCTAACTAAATTATATATCGTTCCCAGTGGCGTCTTCAGTCTTCATAGGATTGATATTTAAGGTTCTAGTTAGTCTGTCATAAACTGGATCTCCCAATCCAACTGATATCCATGTGATTAATATGAACGCAGTACGACAAGCATCAAGTATTTGCCATATTTTAAGAGAATTATTTAAATCGATTTGTGTACTCAGTAGATACTTTATTTCATCTTCGGATTTATAACTATTTATGTGCAATATATAATCAAACCAATTCATCGAATTATGTATAATAAAAGAGACCATATAAAATATCACAGCCATAAGTCCATTCTATAGAAAAGAGATAAATGAAGAAAAAGATCACTAGACAAGTAATTAATGATCTATAAATTCTCGGGATTGATTATGTTGTACATGAGTATCTGCTGCTTCTTATTCTGAAATCATCCTATAAGTTATGTAGAAACTGCAAAAGAATATGAATTCCTTGCATTGGTTCTTGGTCGCTGAATTTTAATGTCTACTATAAAGTATTAGTAAATGTCACATCATATAAGCCACCATCTATATGAGCAGGTCATCAATAAAGACTACACAATATGGTATCGATTATTATTTAAAGGCACATTAGTATCACTAACCAAATTTAACTCCAAACGATTATCAAAAAGTGGCAATCAGTTGTGAACCTCAGCAATTTTTAGTATAATTAGGTACCTTTTGTTCACTCGACTTTGTAAAGGCAAGCTATAAATAAGTCACTATGCACAAGACTAGGACATTTACTCTATAAATCCGAATAACAGGCAGTCTTCTCGGGATGCACACATAACGACATAAACCGTTGTGGCTGTTAACTGAGCGAGGAAAAAAATAATCTATAGATTCATTACTATTTCGTGAATGAAGGAATATATAGTTTACTCGGTAGCTTGCATGTGATCAACATAAAATATTGCAAATTAACTAACTAATAAATACATTTAAATATGCATATAGATTCACTGGACAATATCATTCAAGTTCTCACATTTCCATTTATTCACCGTTCATTTTCTAATGCATACATGGTATAAGAGTTAGTGGTGCAATGCTTTTGATAGAAGTTCAACTTGAGTTACAGACGTATTCTAATCAATAACTGACTAAATATCAGTTTAGTAATGAAGTAAGTATTATGAAAGGATACTAATTACGTGTTTTTCATTAAATTTATTATTTGAAGTATAGTCTGATAACTTTACTGAAACCTATTTTTATTGGTAAATGTTATAAGTGAAGACAGATAGTAGGGTGATTATCAGTACGAATGGAACCATATTCTGCACATAAATATATTAAATACCTATATAGTATATCAAATTATAGAGAGTGATCACCTGAAGTTTAACACATCTTTGGACACAGTTAACTGTTGGTCTTCCTAAATCGAATTTCCCGAATATAAAAACACCCACCAAAGCTAATGATAAATAAAATGTAACGGAAATTGGACGTGCATAAATTCCATAATATTTTAGTAATTTGAGATAACCATAATCGTAATTATAATCCCAGGAGCCATCACTTTTCACTTGTCTCGGATTAATTAATGATTGTACAAATAGTGTGTGAACTAAACTTGCACCAGCCAACAGACCAAATAATGTAAATGTCAAAATTTGTAATGTTTCATGCATGCTAATGACAAAATGCAACCCTGGATTGTTGTGTATATCTACTGTCTCTGGTTTGTAATTTAAATTTGTTTTGACTACAGTTTGTGTATTCCGGTTTGCATTAATACTGTTTTCATAATCTTTGAAAGACTCCAAACGAAAACCATTTCGATTTTCAACGTAAACATTTGGAGTAAAATGTCTTTCGCCAAAATTCCTTTCAATATCACCTACAAGTGAATGAGGGACAATTGTACAAAAGTGTATCAATTTCACAAATTCTACATTATGATATAAATAATTCCCTCCAATATCAAGTCTTAAAACTATTTCAAATAAAATACAAACCTATTCAGTGAACTTCTAGAAGGATATTTTAAACTCAAAGTGGTTGGTTAGTTAAATTCAGAGGTGATATCGACCATTTCTGCATTCATATTTTATTAACACACTGTGTAACGATTTGTGATATTAAATAATCGCACCATAAAGAGGACTTTAGGTTTGTAATGGGCTTAGTCAAAGTGAAAATTGACAATGAAAACCAAGCATACGATGTTTTATCGTTAAATCCGTATCTCAATGTATCCATTAACGTCATGGATTTCTCACAGATAATCCGTTATATTTTGAAAAATTTCCATTCTTAACTAAATTATAAAAAATCATTAGTTTTATATCGTTTGAAGATCCTTTTTATAAAAAAATAAGGAAGTTAAAATAACGAGAGAGAGTTTAAAGTTGATTGACAACTAATCTAGTGGGACAACATTAATTTGAGAGTACTTCATTCTACTCAGAATTTGTATAAACTGCAATTAGCCAATAACGTAAGTTTAAAAAACATGGTAATATTATGCTATCCGGGTCAAATTACCAATTTCTGTAAATTAAAAATATCTTTTACTAGCATTCAGGCTGACGTAAAAATTAGTGCATCTCTAAAACTTTTTAGAGGTTGCCGTAGAAAATAGATTGTAGGTATGGAAAAAACAACTCTCCAAAGCTCGCTTACTTCAAATATTGTTATGTTGGACGGTTAAAGAAGAGCAACGAACTTTCAGAACTGTGTTTTAGAGGACTATTTTAATTATTTCGATTGTGAGTACTGTAAACATTTCATTTCTATGATAGTTACGTTCCTCTTATCCTGTCCTCCCGTTTAGTATAATTATTCGTAGTATGTTTTTTTACTATGTACTACAGTTAAATGACTGTACAAGTTGTCTCTACTCACTACTACTATCTTTCTTGTTCTGTATTAATGTTATATTCCTGATTGGTTTACTGTGCGGTCTAGTTTTATGTATATCTAAAGGAATGTGTGAAATATATAATTCTGTCTGGCTGGTCTATCGTCTTGTCCTTCTATCTCTGGCTTAGGACCAAGGGGGCATAAAGCAGACGAACATTTATCGACTAGGCACACCCAATTGATGTTCCGCTAAATCAACCAGTTATTTTGAGTCATAACAAATATTTCCTTGAATAAAGCCATATTATGTCGAAAATATATTAATTTAACTGAACTTTCCAACCTATTGAGCAGGAAAATTTAAATGAGTATATCTGTCACTACTAACAATGATGATTGGATTTATCTGAAGCAGCATATGCAAGGCCAACATAAAACTGTATAAATATAACACTCAAACACATGATTTTCCTAAATAACTTATTGTGCAGTACATTCGATACAAGCCATTAATTAAAAGTAATATACTGTCATTTAATTCACGATATACAGTAAGGTCACTACTACAAATTTGACTTACCGCGATTATCCACAAATGGGACCGTTTTAGCCCCAGTCACAAGGTTGCGCCTTTTGTCGCCTGCTCTTTGTACTTCTGATGTAGTTGTTATATCGTCTCCTAGAGTGTCCAGGATGGGACCTATATCACTGTTATTCGCTTTAGAACGCTTTCTTGTCTTCGTTTTCTTTAATACTTCAGTGGTAGTATTAAGCTCCAATGATACGTTAGTTTTGTTCATTATTTAGTAGCTTTGGATACGTGTAAAACCATGATTATTAAGATAAATACATCAAATAATCACAAATAAATTGATGCATTAATAGCAAGTACATAAGAAATTAACACGAAAAATCTGGCTACCTTTCGTTTAGAACAAATACTACTTTAAAGACTGCTGAATAGGTGAGCAACATGACGAATAAGTATCTGTTAGCCTACGTTACATTGGTAATTGTTTTCGAATTTGTGTGTGATGATTCGCAACAACGGGTAAACTTCTTACAACTGTAAGATGTTCAGGTATCTGCATACATAATTCTGAGATAAATGTCAGTCTTCTAGCAAAAAATAGCTATTTGTGTAAGAACACTAAGGTAAATAACCCATTTTATCCTTAGCAAGATCAAACGTTTGCATGTTGCTGATGACACATCATTTAGTAAGTCAATCAGTTGGACGAGTTTACTAGATGAATAAATACCTTCCTCAATAAATCATACACCTTATTATATGAATTTGTGAGTACCCATATCTATTCGGTATTAGCCAACAGGAAGAATTACTAATCTACAATTCTATCAAGTTTATGAAGCTTGAACTTTCTGTCTGAATTACAGAAGAATTTCTGAAGAATATTTATCATATTACAGGCCACTTGATTAATATAACACTATATTATGGAATGCAGCTAGTTGCTGCTTCGAGTTCAGATCTAATAAGTGTACCTACTATGACTACTACTTACGTGAACTGTTTGTAAATATGTAAATGGACGAGACTATAAACAAAGACTTCTTGCTGGTTGACGTAAAAGCATATTTTAGAATTCGATCTCGTTCATTATTCTACAAATTTTCTTCTAACAATAGCACTGTAAATTAATAAGAATAAATCTTTGCACTAGATACCTACAGATAAAATAAGAACATATTACCACCTAGTAACATGTTAGGACGTTTTATTAATGACAAAATAAATCATGATTCATTTGCTTCACAAATATGGGGATATAACTTTAAATCCAATGGATTGTAATATGCAAATATCTTTTATTTTAATTTAACCAAAACGTATTTAACATAATAATTGGCAGAACTCAAGTGTAAGAGAAGTCGGGTGAATTTTACAAAAATATCTATTGATATATACAACATCAAACAACTTCCTGATCACAATATCTTGATGTCAATTCTTTACCAAACAACCCAAACTGTTTTTGTTTGCTTCACCATATTAAGACTGATTCGACTCATTTTTAGTGTTCTCTCAACATGGAGAGTTTATGGACACACCTTTCTGTGGCAACTAGTATTTGACTGATCATCACGGAATATATGCACACAATTTACTTTGTAGATATTAACAGCAAGATTACTATAAAATACTTTCAACTAGATCTTTATGGAACGTGAGACTTATGGACAATACCAACTGCATATAAACGTTGTACATTTATAGTTTGGGAATACAAATCACTGGGAAATTCTCACGAAATATTACTTCATGTTCTATTTTGGCTATTGTTTATTGATATATCTAAAACTTACCGCTGCCTCAGTAATAACATTAAATATATTGAAAAATATTTATCCACAAACTTCAGAATACATAAAGTCAGTTTCATGACATATATGACATACAGTTAGTTGTCCCAATGCTCTTACACTGAATAAATTTAAACTAACAAAATGGTTTACTACAAACAATCCGATAGATTAGAAATCTGTGACTACGCACATTTTACTTGGCAATCATAAGGACAGCCGCATTGTATTGTGATCAACAACGTACTCTATATATTTCAACAATAAAGAAGATATTCACTATTTTCAAAGAATCACATCACCTGAAAAATTCGAGGAAAACTTATTTAGTCCGTTTGTTTCAATGATTTTAGCTACTTTTACTCTATAACTTTATTTGCATGTAAAATCGCACAAGTTCAAAAGATTTCTGCATTCATTTTCAACCTCAATAACAAAGCGTAGTTTAACCCCATTCGAATGAGACCACAGCTTGTGATTTCGGGAAACAAGGAGTACATCGAGTATAATTGCATTAAAATGGTGGAAGTAAATCTAAACAGTAAGCTAAGTGACTTACACTACACACTGTTTATATAGTGATACGGTTGCTTACAAACAGCTCTGTCATTAATCTAGTCGTTCAAGCAAAGGTTGGCTACATTAGATACAACACTGATATAATAAAACAAAACATGGTGAGATAACACATGGTAAACGTTATCATGCATAGTGTTGGCTTTACAAAAGTTTACTAAATCCTATAATCATGGGATTTATATGCTGTTGTCCTGGTGCTGGAGCTTTCTTATCAGTCGTGTTGCATAGTATCTGTAATTACAGTTTTCAGACTACAAGATAGTAGAACGTAAAGGCTTTACTAAATTTTGCAGGCCTTACCACAGTTCAACTTTCAGTTTTGTTTGGCAGAGTTAACGATCTATCGTTTATTGAGATCCTTATCTAGATGGAAAGTGTCCTTAGTTTCGAAGCGTTTAGTATTGGTTATAATCCTCCTGAAACCGAGAGGAAAAAAGGTTAAACTTAGGGGTAATAATAAGGGTAGCTACTACAGTATTGTTTCCTAATGCCCATTAAGTCTGGATTTGTACTGAGTCTTCTTTTGAGAGAATTAGCCGAAGGTATAAACCAAACCACACTAGGTCCAATAGTTTACTTAAGGTCGTTACGACACAAAGGAGAATGATTATTGTATATGAATGCTTTCGGTAGACTCTTTCATTTATTTTGGATGCATACAAAGGAAACATTTTATTCATATTATAATTACGCTCCCCTTGTCGTATTCTACTCGTCTATCGTGAAGTGCATTCGGTATATGACAAAGTTACGTGTGTCGTATAACCAGAGCTACTTCTAACGACTAAACCCACTCATACGAATAAGAATAAATCAGAAGGCAATGAAGGACGGAGGATAAGTTATATTTGATCGTATGCAGTGAGTCAGTCGGATAGCAACGTCTAATCTGGCTAAAATAAGAGAGTTGCTTCGCAGTCCGTCTCGTGTCGTGATCTGGTGGTGATGTGTAACTGGGCGCCTTAAACTAGTCATGTGCGCTAAAACAAATATGATCAACATCAATGTCGAGAGCCCATGCAACTATTTGTTTAGGGGGTTGTGTACAGTTGCAACTCACTCCCTTTTAACAGGTTCGTGAAGACCCTACAACGTACTAGCCTAAGGATAAAACCCAATCCTTTATACATTAGTAAACTTTCCTCTGATGGCTTGCGATGTTATGCGGCTTCTGTATCTCTGTGCCTACGCTATGGTGTCGTTACATAAGACGTTTTATATAAAATATATTCTTTATCTTCAGTGCTTATTCTTTCGTTTCCAGAAGGCCTAAAATATCAAAAAGTGTTTTTAAATATGTGCAATTTTTTTAAAAATGAATTCAGCAGATGAATGTAGCTCCAAGAAGGTGCAAAATATTTATAACACCCAAATAAACAAAACGTTCAATTTTATTTTTTAACATATGAAAATATGTAAAAATGCATATCTGACAATAAAAAGCGATCTTTATTTAATTTTTAAAAAAATTTTGTAACAGGTAACGCGTGGAAAATTATAAGAAGTTCACTAGATGTAATATCCGTTCATTTGTTCTGGGAATTGCACAGTTCTACCAGAAGGTGTAGCTTTTGGCGCCACGTAACTCTTAGAAGTTTTTTCCTGCTTGTTATTAGTGGATCGCGGGAATGGTGGCTAACTCCATATCATGGTTTGGAGACATTCCAGCGAATTCGACATCGAAAGGTTCCCCTCTAAGACAAGCTGTTTTGAGGCGGCTAGTGTTAACGTTCAATTCGTGGCCACTTTTGCCTGTAGCACAGTACTTCAAATCTCGTTTCAAGATCTTGTATGGCCTTTCGAAGGTTGCGTCGGGATCCCGGAGTAGATAATCGCAGGGTACAAAAGTGTGTGTACTGTATTTTAAGGCCATCTCAATAAAAACGTCTGTCAGATACTGTCAGGTTTGAACTGGCTTAAGTGAACGTACAGCATTTTCATGCCATTTAGCGTAAGAATTGAGAATCAGGTTTGTTGAGGTAGAAGCGATTTTCACGAATCCATATGTTAGTCAAACTATCGTTCAGTAGACTGATTTGGCAACACTGCACCCAACACCTGCTTCTACAGTACTGTAAATTTTGAGCAAAACTTGTGGTAAAGCGTCGACTCACTGAGGGATGTTAGTAGCCGAGAATGATAATAATTTATTTCCTGATGTCAGGGGCAAGCCATTTTTTACAGTCAAGATCAACAAAAACATATGACAATAATAGTGTTTAGTTGTTGCAAAGACTGATTATACTTTGATATATAGGGATAGTGGTATGATAAACGTTGTTCTAAATTGGCTATTTATGTGGCGTCCATTACAAACTAGACCTTAAAGCTACCTTTCGACGCAGGAAAATTCTAGGGCAGGTTGAAGTCGCAATATTGGAGGGTTGCATTTTAATAGGTGACTTAGCATGTAAAAACGTTACTTGAGAATAAACTATTATTAATATATAAATATTCAAAGTTCTGAGTAGTGTCGAGCTACCTTTAGGTGTTCTATGTTCTGATCACTGGTGCAACTTAGCAGTAAGATAAAAAGCGTTATTTCGTGACTAGCATTTGCACTTTTCGTTATGCAGTGTTCGAGCCAGATTCCTTTGATTATATTGGGTGCGGTGTTCCAGAAAGCAGAAGCGGTTGCGAAAGTGAGACCATGAATTATTTCATGAGAATAATTAGGGTGGGATTCGGGCGGCGTCTCCACATAGGTTCCAGTATAAGCAACTTACGGCTTTCTGCATAAGTCTTGTTGCAGTTATACTCTAGTAATTGTCAGGTGAGAGTTCTCTGGAGATTTTCCATCCGTATAGTATGTGTGTAATTCATACTAGAGAAGACAAGCGAGCAGTATTCTAGGGTAGGTCGTACAGACATCCTGTATTTTGCAAGCTTAGCTTCCCCGGTGTAAAAATTTCGATAAAAATTTTCTGCCAAGCCGTTAGGTCGTGGATGGTATGCTGTTGCTTAGAAAAGCGTAGTTACAGGAAGTTTTGTCGGGAGATTGAAACTGACTCTTAAAGTCTGTCGTTATTGTTAATGGACGACCAAAATTCGCTATTCATCGTTCGACGAAAGCGCAAACAATCGTTTCACTAGTGATGTCTGTCAGTGGAATTGCTTCTGGTCCACGCATGTCAGAAGATTTGATAATCGGCTTGATTCTGATAAGGGTCCTACCAAATCAAGGTGGACGTGGTCGAATCGAGCGTCGGAAGTTGGGAAAGTGCCAAGAGGACATTTGTTGTGCTGAATTACTTTGTTCTTTTGGCAGGCCACGGAGGATCATGCCCATTCTTTGATGGCTTTATTCATCATTGGCCAGCAGAATCTCTGAATTGTCAGCCTAGTCGTATCACGAGCTCCTGGATGAGGGAGGTTATGCAATATGTCATAGATGATTTATCGACAACTCTTGAAGGACGATTGGACTGGCTGTACTTGTAGAAGAATCACAAACTAAAGTGTTATTACCTTTTCCAATCGTCTTTTTATAGAGTTTGAGCGTTGTTATGGATAATTCGTGGCGAAGATCATTGTCTTCATTTTGAAGTCGAGCTAGTTCAACAAAGTCGATTCCTTGGATACGATTCAAGGAATGTATTCGCCATAAGGCGTCGGCAACCACATTGTTACCTCCAGATATATGTCGTATATCAGTAGGGAACTGGGAAATGTAGTCTGGATGACGCGACTCTTGCGGAGAGTACTTATCTGAAGATGACTTCATAGAAAACGTCAGTGGTTTATGGTCGGTGAATATTGTAAATTGCCAACTTTCGATGGAATGATGAAAATGTCGTACAACACAGTACATGGCTAACAGTTCACGTCCAAAAATGCTATATCTCGGTTCGGTATCGTTTAGTCGTCTGAAGAAAAATGCTAGTGGTTGCCAAGTTTGGCCAGTTCATTGTTGCAGAACTGCGCCGATGGCTGAGTCAGATGCATCAAGGGAGATGCTAACAGGAGCCTCAGTATCGTGATGTGCTAGGATAGTCGCATTGGCTATTGCTTCGCAGTAAAGGCTTTCATTGACTCTGCATTCTTTGTGACCACATTTTTATTCCCACGAAGCATATCCGTTAATAGTTTCATGATAGATGCACAGTCCGGCATAAATCGTCTGTAAAAACTTACTAATCGATTGTAAGCTCGTAACTGCTTAATGGTGGTTGTTTCCGGGTACACCAGAATAGCCGCCACCTTGTGTTTTTGAGGGTGTATGGCATTAGTAACGTCAGTATGTAGCAACTTAGCTTGACTAGTTAAAAGTTCACTTCAAACCTTAAGCATACGACAAAATAATTAGGCTCCAGTATTCATTTACTTCCTTATTCTGCATAGCGATTATATTTCCTATTAGCTTATATTAAACGTTGAGAATTATTTGTGTGTTTGAATCACTAGAACCGCGCTCCACTGTCTCCTGCCCACGCTATTGAATAAAGACCTATTCCCATAATACTCTGGATTCCTGTGTCACTAGATCGGGATATACCTAGGCGCTAAACTGGTGAGTCCTGTGTCGAATAAAATATTTCATTTCTGTTGTTCATATCACTTTTTCTTTTTATATTCAGTCGTAAAAATAAGCCTTCTGATTTGCAATAATTAAGACTACGTATATATTTTTTAATATACATAGTATTTTTATCACTTATTATTTTTCTGTCCTCATTACGTTATCATATTGTTCATATAACATAACAGACTCAGTCCAAACGGAAAGCCTAGAGCATAGGTCATCGTCAGTCATAGAAACCGTTATGACTACGAATATCCTAATCCCAGAATTCGATCTTAGTGACTTCGAGTTGTGGTTTGCTCAACTAGGGCATTATTTCACGAAACATAATATTAAATCTGAAGGAGTTCGCTATCAAGACTTATGTTCAGTCCTACCCTCTTCAGTAGCCAAAGAAGTTCGCGACTTGATTTTAAGTCCACCGACACCACAACCGTACACCATCCTAAGACGAGAAATAATGAATCGTCTATCATTATCAGATAGGCAAAGAATCCAAAGACTCTTCCAAGGGGAAATATTAGGTGATAGGTCACCATCACAATTTTTGCGTAATCTCCAAGCCTTAGTAGGCGACAACACAGTGGGTGAAGCAGTCCTGAAACAAGGATGGATACAAGCTCTTCCATGTTACGTCCAACACTGTTTGGATGCACAAGATCCCGACACCTCTTCATCTTACTTAGCACGTATTGCAGATAGGATAATGGAAAGGGGTCCCACAACCGCATTAAGTATGATACACCATGCTCAGAAAAAAGCATCCGCAAATGATCCAGTTATAGCACAACTCATTGCGAGTGTTAAAAGTCTCACAGAGGCTGTCAGCAAAATGCCAATGGGTCATAGAGACAAGAGTAGGCCATCAAAACCTTCGGGATTCAAGTCACGTAACAGGTTGCAATAGTCCAAACAATCTGGACAATTTCGTTGGTATCACTGGAAATTTGGTGTTTAATCAACCAAATGCAGTCAACCATGCGCTTGGCCCAAATAGACCCTGAAGAATATGGGGAAACAAATAACCCCTCCCCAGGTCGCAACGACTGACACGGGGTGCCTAAACAGTCGCTTGTTTTACGTTAGAGATAAGAATTCAGGCTTGAACTTTTTGGTGGATACTGGTGTTGCACTTAGTATCATTCCTAAGAGCAAAACCGAGCTGGGTCGAGAAACTTCCTCAGTCACACTTCAAGCTGCTAACAAAACTAAAATCGCGACGTTTGGGCAGAAAACAATGACACTCGACTTGGGGTTTAGAAGACAATTCCCCTGGATTTTCACTGTAGCCGATTTAGATCTGGCAATACTAGGGATGGATTTCTTAGAGAGATATGAATTTCTAGTTGACACTAATAAACGACGTTTGACATTAAAAGAAACTTTGAAATATGCAAAACGTACAGAAAGTCGTATCACTTCTCTAAATTTAATCCAAACTCCGCCAGTAACAACGGCAACGTTCCAGGATATACTCGCGGAATTTCCAGAGTTGACAAAACCGAACCCTCAACCCTCCAAAAGTAAGTTAAAAGTATGTCATACAATCAAAACGGAAGGGGCACCTGCTTCCGCTAAACCCAGGAGACTAGCACCCGATAAGCTTAAAATAGCTAGAGCCGAATTCGATTACATGCTACAGCTGGGCATAATACGTCCATCTGATAGTCAATGGGCATCTCCTCTGCATATGGTCCCAAAGAAAAATAAAGGCGATTTGAGACCGTGCGGGGATTACAGAGCCCTCAACCGTCAAACGGTACCAGACAGGTACCCGATACCACACATCCAAGATTTCACAAATGGCTTACAGGGTATGAAGATATTTACTATAATCGACCTAGTCAGGGCATACCACAATATCCCAGTAGCTGAGGAAGACATTCCGAAAACAGCTATCACAACACCTTTTGAATTATTCGAGTTTGTACGCATGCCATTCGGCCTACGGAACGCGGCACAAATATTCCAAAGGTTTATGGATAATTTACTGAGATATGCCATTTGCTCAAGGGTATATAGACGACCTATTAATTGCTAGCCCGGACTTAGAATCACATGAACAACATGTGAAGGCAGTACTTAGACGACTGAACGAAAATGGCATGAACATACACCAAAGTAAATGCGTTTTTGGTGTTGAAACGTTGGAATTCCTCGGACATACCATAAGCCCTGATGGAATTACACCAATTAAACAAGAGGTGGATACTATTAAACAATATCCCATCCCAAGCTCCATAACACAACTTAGAAGTTTTCTCGGTTTAATAAACTGTTATCGCAGATTCATACCCGGTTGTGCACAACTAATGCAACCATTAACGGATGTGCTTAAAGGAAAACCGAAAGAGTTCAAGTTGACCTCTGAGGCCGTCGATGCTATAAACCAACTAATGCATAAACTTGCTCAAGCATCTACATTAACGCATCCGAATTCTCACTACCTACTTGCCATAATGGTAGATGCTTCAGACAAAGCCGTAGGCGGTACTCTTAATCAACTAGTTAAAAACACGGAATCAGCAAATAAGAACATAAAGGCTACAAAGGTAACTAAAAACGTTAGTTGGGCAAAACCGATTATTCAGGCGGGGATGTCCACAATTTTAGTTTCGGCCTAAAAAATAAATAAAATAAAATAATCACATAACTCCTAAAGTTTTCGAGTTAGTAAATATTGAAAAAAATAAATAAAAATTAAAAATAAAATAAAACGAAAACAAAAAAGCAATATATTTCTCTTTGTCTTAAGTCGACAAACGTTATCTGAATATTAGCACTATTCTACCCACTTCTCCTCGGACCATATCTTTTGATGTAGGAACGGTAGTCATTTTGTTTTTTATTAAATGCTGAATAATTAAACTGATTCTCAAACAATTTGGCAAACAATATAAGTGGTAAACCTACCAACTGAGGTGAGTGATGTGAGCATGCTTTGCCTGCAGAAATAACCATTACTCGAGATTTCACAATTATAAGTTTACAATGCAATAAAACACACAATGAACTTCAAAACTGAGGAGAAATTGCCAAAAAAAAATTCCAGAGGGCCAAGCAGTCCCGGAAACCAAACACTTACGTAGAAACAAACACTTATCAATTACAACTATATATATATATATTGTACTTTAAATTTTTATTCAAACATTGGAGCATTTCTTTAGGTGTGATTGAGTTTCATCGTTTTTGTTTTGTTCTAAAGTAGATTCTTCTTTAATTTTTACTTGAGGGCGACTCAAGAGGCAGGTGAGTAAACACCTGATTGCCGGACAGAGCATGGAAAAATCGTACCTCACCAACATGGTGTTGGGTTCAGGAACCAATAGCTGCTACCAATGAAACTCGATTCAGTCAAACAACATTCAGTGGTTTCAATGTTCAACTTCATTAACAACACATGAGATGTTGTAGAGATTATTTTGTGTAAAGAGATAAATTTTGTTTCTAATCAATAATGCTAAAAAGTTATCACTAAATTGCAATTAAAGTTGCAATCCACTTGTAATCTGTTGTTTGTAGCCAGAAAAGTAGGCATGAAAATACATGTCAACATTTAGTGAGATTTTCAGTTTTATTATAACGCAATTCTGCAATGCCATCTCATCTTTACTTGCCAATAAAAACGTCTTAAGAAATATGTTAGCATTTACTCTGTGAAATACTGTAGTCGAATTTGCAATTTCGATTATATAATCAGAGTCACAGCTCCGTGACTTATCACATGTAAATGTAGATATTGTTCAAAATGGGTAAATAAGACCTGATTCTGCACGGCAATAAGAATCTGACAAGTTAAATTCGCCCGCTGGTCTAAAGAATATTAAATGAAATTACTGGTACTCATTTCTAATCACTAAATGTTTATGTAATCTACATAATGTGTCAAATGAACCTAGAAAGAATTTTTTTACTAGTGCGATATTTAACGCGGAGATTGTCAACAACCTACGAATATTTGTATAAGTATGAAAACAAATGTAACCGAAGTTTTCAATAGTTTGATTTTGACTAACAAAGATCCGGCAAGCAGGTTGAAACATTTTTGAATCTATCAGAATTATGATGCTAACATGAAGTTCGTATATACCTACTCAAATCAACTGGCTAAATAATCGAACTTCCCTAATATGTACCATTTATAGGTAACGCTACCAAATAATCAATACTGAAATCACCACTATTGTATAACAAAGCTATGCGTATCATTCGCCTCATTCACTAAAGTTTCATTCTTACTGCTTTTAAACTTGGTTTAAAAAGGTTTATTCAGAAGACAACCTGCGAAGGGCGGTTGAGTGAAGAGTAGCCTTTAATTATTTAGTCGCTCATTTGTCAATTTAAAAGTATCCATAAACAACGACGACTTTGAATTTTTTGTAATGTAGTACATTATTTTAAAAATTTAGTTTTTGCATTTAACCGTCCTATTATAAATGGTTAACTGAGACGATTGTTGTTCACCGAACTAAATATTGTTCAAAAGAATGTCAGTGTAAGATTTTTATTTTATCTCAGTCGTGACCATGGTCACAACATTAGCTATACGCTTCTCATTGACTTATAGCTTGGTCTGACACTAATAAGCTTAAACATCCTCATATTCGCGGTAATTCACTTTTTTATTCTTCATAAACTTTTGCTATAATATTCAACCTGATGGCTACTGTCAGTACCCACCGTTACGAACCGGTCATAAAAGGCGGCCGTCACATGTTCAAGGTTGCCTAGTTGATCTGACTTCTAGCAAGTACACGCACTTATATATATATTCTTGTTTTCTTTTATAAAGTTTTTTAAAATACATTTGCTTACACAAGATTCTACACCATGTTTATTTTTCTTTCAGATGGCCAAGCCGTCCCGGAAACCAAACACTTACGTAGAAACAAACACTTATCAATTACAACTATATATATATATATATTGTACTTTAAATTTTTATTCAAACATTGGAGCATTTCTTTAGGTGTGATTGAGTTTCATCGTTTTTGTTTTGTTCTAAAGTAGATTCTTCTTTAATTTTTACTTGAGGGCGACTCAAGAGGCAGGTGAGTAAACACCTGATTGCCGGACAGAGCATGGAAAAATCGTACCTCACCAACATGGTGTTGGGTTCAGGAACCAATAGCTGCTACCAATGAAACTCGATTCAGTCAAACAACATTCAGTGGTTTCAATGTTCAACTTCATTAACAACACATGAGATGTTGTAGAGATTATTTTGTGTAAAGAGATAAATTTTGTTTCTAATCAATAATGCTAAAAAGTTATCACTAAATTGCAATTAAAGTTGCAATCCACTTGTAATCTGTTGTTTGTAGCCAGAAAAGTAGGCATGAAAATACATGTCAACATTTAGTGAGATTTTCAGTTTTATTATAACGCAATTCTGCAATGCCATCTCATCTTTACTTGCCAATAAAAACGTCTTAAGAAATATGTTAGCATTTACTCTGTGAAATACTGTAGTCGAATTTGCAATTTCGATTATATAATCAGAGTCACAGCTCCGTGACTTATCACATGTAAATGTAGATATTGTTCAAAATGGGTAAATAAGACCTGATTCTGCACGGCAATAAGAATCTGACAAGTTAAATTCGCCCGCTGGTCTAAAGAATATTAAATGAAATTACTGGTACTCATTTCTAATCACTAAATGTTTATGTAATCTACATAATGTGTCAAATGAACCTAGAAAGAATTTTTTTACTAGTGCGATATTTAACGCGGAGATTGTCAACAACCTACGAATATTTGTATAAGTATGAAAACAAATGTAACCGAAGTTTTCAATAGTTTGATTTTGACTAACAAAGATCCGGCAAGCAGGTTGAAACATTTTTGAATCTATCAGAATTATGATGCTAACATGAAGTTCGTATATACCTACTCAAATCAACTGGCTAAATAATCGAACTTCCCTAATATGTACCATTTATAGGTAACGCTACCAAATAATCAATACTGAAATCACCACTATTGTATAACAAAGCTATGCGTATCATTCGCCTCATTCACTAAAGTTTCATTCTTACTGCTTTTAAACTTGGTTTAAAAAGGTTTATTCAGAAGACAACCTGCGAAGGGCGGTTGAGTGAAGAGTAGCCTTTAATTATTTAGTCGCTCATTTGTCAATTTAAAAGTATCCATAAACAACGACGACTTTGAATTTTTTGTAATGTAGTACATTATTTTAAAAATTTAGTTTTTGCATTTAACCGTCCTATTATAAATGGTTAACTGAGACGATTGTTGTTCACCGAACTAAATATTGTTCAAAAGAATGTCAGTGTAAGATTTTTATTTTATCTCAGTCGTGACCATGGTCACAACATTAGCTATACGCTTCTCATTGACTTATAGCTTGGTCTGACACTAATAAGCTTAAACATCCTCATATTCGCGGTAATTCACTTTTTTATTCTTCATAAACTTTTGCTATAATATTCAACCTGATGGCTACTGTCAGTACCCACCGTTACGAACCGGTCATAAAAGGCGGCCGTCACATGTTCAAGGTTGCCTAGTTGATCTGACTT